>VZTX01012032.1:0-36571 GCA_013400915.1 Pardalotus punctatus
TTTTTAAATACCAGCTGTCCTTTCTGCAGCCCTAGAAGATTTATCAAATTAACTCCTCCCTCTCCCCATGCTTAGTTTTAATATGTCCACTTGTACCACAGGAAAAAATGCAATTAAACCCTTGCTTTCACTCTGGCATCTGTGCAGTGAGAACATTTGCTCATTTAGAGCAGTGGCAAGGTCATGAGCTGAACACTTATTTCAATCTAATTTTTGTGATTCTATAGTTGACTTCTTAACTGAAATTTTCAGCTCCATTAATTAAATTTGAGCAGTCATTTATTTTTTTTTTCCACCTTGGATTATCAGTTAAAAGGGAAAGTGAGTGGGGAAAGCACAAACATTGCTTTTTGTTCCTACATCTTGATTTCAACTCTGTGCTGTTACTACTAGGAAGAAACAAGAAAGAGTTTAAAAGATGAAACCTGGGGGTGCTGGTGACCAAGGAGGGGAGATCTTACAGCTCATGGTCACTTTGGTGCAGCGGGGAGAGAAAGAGAGACAATGCAGTTGTGTCAGGGGCAGACAATCTTTTCAAGCAGTATTAATTCAACTCAAGAGTTTTAAAAGCAGTATTGAAATTGTTCTGCAGAAAATCCATTATCAGTGGCCACTGCTGAAGCTAAACCATGTTTTCCTAATACACTGAGCAGTTGTCAAATGAGGTCTTTAAATTAGTGTCTCTCCATGTTTATGTCCTGCTCCTACATTTATTTCCTTGTCTGGATAATTCTTCCTGTGTATAATGTTAGGGAGGTCTGCAAACAAGTCCCAGTTGAAGGGCTCTCAGTATTTAAGTTTCTCACAGTTAAGTGAAAAGCACTCAATAAAAGTAATGCAGCATTATCCTTAATGCCAGAAAATTCTATTTAAAAGTCTATAAAGTAACACTTAAAGGTTTTTTTACATAATCTAAATTGATGGTGAGTACTGACCAATAAAACCTTGTGTTTTCCAGAAATAAT
The DNA here is from genome assembly GCA_013400915.1 of Pardalotus punctatus. Classification (NCBI taxonomy): domain Eukaryota; kingdom Metazoa; phylum Chordata; class Aves; order Passeriformes; family Pardalotidae; genus Pardalotus; species Pardalotus punctatus. The sequence continues at coordinate 966 of VZTX01012032.1, forward strand.
GCTTTTTTTCTGGGAAAGAAACTCTATTTATTTTTCTCATCCAAGACAGAATTTGAAAGAAAAATGCCTGACCCACTAATTGATAGATCATATCCACGATTTTAATGGAGTCACACCAGGATGCATTTGAATTGTTTGTTGATGTGTCTGAAAGAAAAGTAAATGAATGATACAGGATCAGAGCATTTGATTTATTGGAATGCAGTGCTTCATACCTCAGGGAGGAAAAAAAGAAACAGTAATCCTTTCCTTAAAAAGTATTTGATTGAAAATAAGGTTTAAATTTATGCTGAAGGTCTGAGATCTCAGAAGAAGTTAGGGATCCATTACTTTGTATTTTTCCAGGAGTTGCAGCACAAGGATAAACCATCCCTCCTGTAACCTGTCTCTCTTTATAGGTGACAGGGGGAAGCTGACGGTGGTTCAAACTTTCAGTCCAGTTTTTCTTAAGGCTTTTTGGATTTTCAGGCAGAGCAAGTTTGCTGCACTTGGGTGAGAACAGCAATGTGAGTGTTTTGAGGAGCAGTGAAAACACCTGATGGCCTGAACTGGGTAAAATCTGCACACTCTGTGTCGGGACAGATGGACAGATCTTCAGACTTGATGTTCCTCTTTATTTTTCTTCACGTGCAGTTTTCACTCTCTGCAATCTGCCTCCCAGTGCCTTGGAAGAGTCAGGTGAGAAGGAATCAAAGCAAACAGTTGGAGCCTTGAATTTAAAAACCTGTGGCGCCTTCCTGAGTGACACTGGGACAACCAATGGCAGCTTTTCTAGGAAGCGGTGGGTGTAAACTTGGGGGGTTCTTGGATGGGGATTTAAGGTACCAGCCCGGGATTTTGCTGTTAAAAGTACAGCATTGCCCCTCTGAATGTATTCTACCTGCCTAAATATTGCACATTGGGATGTCACTGTGGGAAGGAGGTGCTCTGGCATTTGGACACGTGTCAGATCCCTGGAGATCTCTGCTCCTGTGCTGTTCCTGTGCCACCAGCACAGGGATGTGACCCAAAAGGGAGAGCACAGTTATGTTCAAAGGACTTGGGCATCGTTATTGGCCAGTGCAGCTTCCAAACTGTGCTTTAGGAAACAAATTATAGCAAAAAAAGGTGGTTTATAATCCTTCAGCTTTCCCCTCCTAAGTGTCCCAATCTCCCAGGGGTTGCTGGCAGTGGCTCTGTGCTCAGACACAGAAAAGCAGAATTTCAGCAGGTAAATCAGTGTTTGCAGTAAATCTTTGCCTGGTATTTGGACTCCTTGCATGAATCCTAAATTCTTGCTCTCCCAGCATCTCATCCACCTGGGGAATCCATCACTGAGTCTCCCTGTGAGCTTTATAGTGCAGAGTGTAATAGAGATGGCAAAGAAATGAAGGCCTTTAGCTCAGTTACAGCATTTGATCACACTCTGGCCATCGCTGAGGTCTCTGGGGTGCTATGATAATACAAGTAATGGAAAGTTGCATATTCAGCTGGGTATATAGTTTTCATCTCTGGCATAAGGAAAAAGGATGAATATCCATTCCAGGAGACATTTTTGGAAAAGGCTTCTGATTGATACCTTAGCCCAAAAAATGTAAAACTCTTAGAAAAACACTTTGTGATTGCCCCAGAATGCTGGTACTGCATGGCAGCAATTTTAATAATTTAAAGATTAAAATAAGAATATTATAATTTAATGAAGTCTCTTTATATGCCTGTGGTGTGTGGGGTTTCAAGCAGATCATAGATTTTCAAAAGTCACATAGAAAAGGAACATAGTTAAAAAACCTAATAATGAAAAAAATGTAAAAAATGGATCATTCAGTAAACTGTTTAATGTATTTCCCGGAAACCTTTTCCTATTGGACAGTGTACAGAATAAGAGCATGTGAAGCCTACAAAGCTCATTCAAAACAAGTAAAGGCTTTTTAGGCTGTTGTAGAAAATAATGGGTTAAGGGATAGAATTACGTGACCTTGGTAGAGTCTAGAAATTTGCTGAGCTAACAGAAAAATCTTCCAATCATACTTATCAAATAAATTCCCTGGTAGACAGGAAATTTATCTGCCCAGAGCAGCTGTGGCTGCCCCTGGATCCCTGGGAACGTCCAAGGCCAGGTTGGACAGGGCTTGGAGCACCTGGGACAGTGGAATCTCCCCATGGCAGGGGTGGAACAAGATGGGATTTTTAAGGTCCTTTCCAACCCAAACTGTTCTGTGTCTCTATAATTTTCATGTGCTCAAATCCCTTCTTTTTGAGAATGAGAAATGGTGGTAGAAAGTGGCGTGGGGTTGGTGTTTGTTGGTTGTTTTGTTGGTTTTTTTTTCCCTCTGAGCAGTCTCGCAGGAAATTTTAAGTTTGCTGTTTAGGTGACATCTCTTCCACTCAAATATAAATGCACTGTGCACCAGAAGAGGGAAACAGTCATTGTGCATAATTTATACTCCTCATTGCCACATCCCTGTTCCATTAATAATAAGCTTTATGATAGTGTGCTCCACTGGGATTTAGTGAAATAACCTTAAAAAGGTCTTGAGTTATTTTCCTGTGCTTTGACAGTTTTTTTGCACCATATCCCAAAGATAAGGGTAAGAACCAACATCTCTGCTCAGAGTCTGCATCAGTAATATTTTGGAATTCTCCCAAGATGCAATGAGGCCAAAATCTGCTTTTTAAGGTACTCATAAGTACCTAAAAAAACCTAAAAATGTACTTATGAGTAAAGGTACTTACGAGTTACTGATTGTAGATTATTGATGCTTCATATCAAAACTGTAACTTCAAGTTTGGGGCAGTCACGTGGAGCTGGGTAAATGAAGGGGTTTAGAGCAACTCTGCTTGTTCTTGTGTTTGCCATCATCTCCTTCCTACCTGTGAAACGCTGTCAGTTTGCCAGGACTGAATGTCAGGTTCTGTTTTATAATTGCCCAGTTTAATTAGTACCAGCATGTTAGCGCGCTGAATTTATCTAAGATATTCAATCACCTAATTGACACTTTCAATGTTGTAAGTGTGGAACTGAATCGTGGAAGATTGGTCCAACAGGGTATAAATATTTTTACTTGCTACTGAAATCTTTTAGTGTTGATTGCTGGAGCTGTAGAGGTTTAATTTAAAATGTAGGTTTTTGGAAATATGCTCACCTAGATCCTAAAAGATGGATTTTACAGGGGAACTGGTACATGGATTCATTATTTACCTGGATGATACTGAAAAATTCTTTATGTGCTTGAAACGCAGTGCCCAGGGATGGGCAAAGCAGTCCCGTGAAAGCTGTCCCTGCCCATGGCAGGGTGCTGGAACTGGGTGGGCTTTGAGGTCCCTTCCAACCCAAACCATTCCAGGATTCTGTGACTGGCTTGGAAAACTTAGTGTAGTAAATTCAACTCAAATTTAGTAACATTGCAATAGACAAATGAGTTAAATGTGAGAGTCCAGGACTACCCTGGGCATTATAAGCTTCCTTTATACTTTTCTGCCAGACCAGACTGGAGGAACGTTCACTGAATTACAGGACAATTCTTGAAATCCAAGTTTTTTTCACCACTGCTCCCAACATAAATGGAAGGAACATGCTAATATAGGTAGTCCCTCACACAGCTGGGGTAAGATAAAATGATCAGACTGGAGGAATTAGCATTTTGAAATGTGATGAAATTAAAAAAATGGGATGTAATTTAACATTCCAGAATGCAAGGTCATGCATCTCAGGACTAATTAGTTTCCTTGGTTTAGGGTTTGAAATCAGTTGGAAGTGACAAGAAGCTGTTGGAGCATTAATTCCCAGAGATTGAGATGAGTCTGAGATGTGTTTCTGGAAAGAGAATGTCTTTCTGTAAGGCAAGATGGCAAAACAGGAATGGGTTATATAGATCCCAAATAATTTTATCTGGAGGATTCTGTGAGGTGATTTCATCTGGACAGCACAGGTTCTGCTTCAGGGGAAAAACGAGGTGAGCACATCACGGATGTAAAGAAGGGCTATGAGGAGTACTGGCAGAATTTAGAACTTTGGCTGTGGGGAGGCTGGAGAGTGTGGAGCTTTTTTAATCCAGCAAAACAGAGCTGAGAGGTGCAGTGAAGGAAAGCATGGAATGCTCCAGCCACTCCAGGCTGGAAAAAGAACTAATTGACCAGGCCTTCACTGGCTCTGAAGATCCAAAAACATCATTATAGGACTTTAGCTCCCCAAGAATAAATAACAGATGTCCAGGAACAGGAGACAGTGGTTGGTGCCAGCCTTAGCACCGTCCTCAGACTGGGGTTTTGATGAGATTTCTTTAGTGGGGGAACTTCACTCTAGGACAATCAAATTTTTGCTACAGTGAAACCATGGTTTCACAAACTCCTGGTGCCCAAACTCCTTCAGAGTCAAATTATTTATTTCAATTATTTTCCCAAATAGCAATAAACAGTGTTCTCACTTCTGTCCTCGCCACGGTGCCTTCTAGCTGTCCCAAGAAAACTCTGGTGACATTGGCAAGAAAATATCATTTCATCAGTCATAGTTCTCTTGAATACACCTCGTTATTGCCTTCATCATTCAATGCAGGTTAAAAAAATGAGATCAGATTGTTCAGCTGAGGATCTGCTAATAATTGCTGTAATTTTTACTCAAGGCACCCAGCCCGTGCTGTCACGAGTTCGGTGTTCCCAGGGGCTGCTGCCAGCGCTGAGGAAAGAGGTCATTTTTAGTGTCTCCATTTCCTTGTTTTCAGTTCTGGGTGCCCTGAAATTCCACGTTTGTGGTAATTACTCCATGACAGCAGTGTTGTGGCAATTAGTTCCGGGTTAGATGAGGAATCTCCCAGCAGAGCTGGCGCTGGGCTCTGGTGGCTGTGTGGAACTGCTGGAAAAGATGGTGGTGGGACAGGGATGCAGGTGAGGTGTGTTCAGAAAGTCACTGTCACCCTTGTCCTGCAGGGATCTGTGGTTGTACCATCTCTGCCTCTGAGGAAAGAGAACATTAAACCAAAAGCTGCTTTACACAGCTCAGGCATAACCTTTATATCTCTAATCAAGTCCACTCACTTGGATTAGTTTTTGTCTCTGTGCTAATAAAATTATAACTACTGGTTAAATAATGCCTTTTTTTTTTCTTTTTTTTTTTAAGGCCATATTAATTGTAGCCTCTGTTCTGGGAAATTCTATTAGTTTTCGCCACAGATGAGTGTTTTCAGATAAACAACATCTTTATTCCAGCTGGGACTTCATCATCAAGTTTATCTTAATTATTTAATCTTAAAATAGTCTTAAACAGCTAGAAAGGCTGCAGTACAGTCAAGTATCACAATTATTTCCTCCCTGTGAGACAGTATTTTAGAATTAAAAAAACCCAAACAACAAACCAAAGCTGATATCGATAGTCTGGTGAGAAATCTGTCTAGTATGAAGTGCAGAACGTGATGGACAGCACTTGTGCCCCCTGGGTACAGCCTGCCAGGCTCAGCTTTTCCATGGAAAAACAACATCCTGCAGTCCCTGTCCCATCCCTGGGGTGTTGGCTCAGCCTGTGGCAGTGCTGTGTGCAGTGTCACTGTCCCGTGCCTGGCACGAGGGAAAAGCAGCCCTGTCCCCTCTGATTGCAGCTGACCCTGTAGAGGTGACGGCCAGGAGCTCGCAGGCTGTGGTGTGGGAGTTACCCTGGGAGTTTCCAAATTCCAGAAGTGCCCAGAGATTCTGAGAATGGGGGAGAATCAGTGGGGCTTGGGCATGGAATCACGGAATGTCCTGAGCTGGGAGGGACCCCCAGGATCATCCAGCCCAAATCCCAGCCCTGCTCAGACCCCCCAACAATCCCACCCTGTCCATCCCTGAGAGCGGTGCCCAAACACTCCTGGAGCTCTGGCAGCCTCGGGCTGTGCCCATTCCCTGGGGAGCCTGGGCAGTGCCCAGCACCCTCTGGGGGAAGGTGTTTGAGGCTGGGATGTGTTTTCAGGAAGATTCAGTGGGTACTTGTCCTGTTCATGAGAGTTTTCCAGGTAACATCTGGCAGGGGTCTGACTTCGGCTGTTCTGCTGGTTTGGAGCCGACTGTGTGAAATTCTCTGAGTTTCCCTTTGCCAGCCACGAGTCTGTGCTGGTGAGGGGATTGAGAGAGGACTCTGGGGCACAAAAAGATGCTCTGATGCCATGATTTTTCTAACAGGCTACAAGGTGCATAGATAACAAATGGAGATGCCTGATTAGATTATTTTATTATTGCTTTTGTCTTTGTGCAGTGTGTTAAGGCTTGTACCTGAAGGGCTAAAGATTGACAGAGGGACCCCAGGACTAACACAATGAAAGTTATAGGATCATAGAATGGTTTGGGTTGGAAGGGACATTAAAGATCACCTGTTTCCATGGCAGGGACACCTCCCACTGTCCCAGGCTGCTCCAAGCCCTGTCCAGCCTGGCCTTGGGCACCGCCAGGGATCCAGGGGCAGCCCCAGCTGCTCTGGGCACCCTGTGCCAGGGTCTCTGGCCATCTAAGTAAAGAATTTCCTCATAAATTTTAATCTGACTCACTCTTCTTTTATTTTAAAAATGTGCTTTCAAACATTCTTTCACTCCATCTCTCTTCCATTTTTGGCTGCAATGCCGAATGTGCAGTTAGCTGAAGTATCAGTGTAATTGCAGTATGGTTATAATTGGATAAGTATATTTAATGCCAATTCAGTTGATCAGAAACTGAATCTAATTTCTGAATGACTTAATGTCATGATCATAATCTTTTGAAGAATCATATATTTAATAAATCAGATCCTCACACAGGCATCTTAAAATTTAAATGACTTGTATAAAAATGGACAATGAATTTATGAGGAATTTTACACTTAGTTAAGCTGCAGATCTGAAATCTTGAGTAGGACACTTATTAAAAATCTGTGCTTCTGGGTATCTGCACTTTCACCTGGGGCTCTGGGAATGTATTACATTTTAATGGAGTTTCCTGGGCTGTTAAATACTGTATGCAGCTATACTCACAAATACCCTTTCATCTACCAAAATCAAGTGGAAAGGTGCTTTATAGGGCTTGGAGAGGATGTGGATAAAGCAATATCATGCACAAGGTGTTTGTCCAATTTCTGGAGATGGCGTCATTCGATTTCCAGTGTGAAGAGAAATCTTTAAAGCAAAGACAATTATCTTCTTAAATTGCTGGTAAGGCCTTATTTCCAGATGTAAATGCCCAGTAAATGAGCTTTTTGTGCATCTGAATTGCACTTATGAACTTAGACTACTTCAGTGTAAGAGCAGCAATAAAGTTTGCAGTACTACCAAAATGTGGGCTTTTACACGTTTTGCACAATCCTCCTTGATTACTGAAAGGAAATATTGATGTGTAAGAACAGCAATAAAGTTTGCAGTCCTACCAAAATGTGGGCTTTTACACGTTTTGCACAGTCCTCCAAGATTACTGGAAGGAAATATTGATGTACTGTCAGCAAAACCGCTTTGAGGCATGTTTCAAATTTAGATTTTTACAATCTGCCCTTTTCTGGACCATCTCTGCTGCACGTCCATCCTGACTGCAACACCTGGGGCAGGAGAGCTTGGGATAAAAAGCTTGGAGTACCTGATTCACATGTCTCAGCTGACCAAGGATTAAAAGGTGACTGAATCCACAGCTTATATGACCAAAAAGGGCTTCTTCTTCCAGTCTGGTCATTCAGTATCCTGAGAAGCGATTCCTTTCAGATTCCTTCACCTTGTGCCTTTCAAGTCTTAGAAAGAAATATTCTAAGTATTTAATGCTTCCTGGCAGAGTTCAGGCTGGATGCTGCTTTAAAGGAATAAAGAGTCTGGAGTTCAGAAAATCTGTCTTGAAATGCGTTTTCTCTTGGAAATGTATTATTCTAAGTTTCAGCCTTAGACTGGAGGTTATCTATTGCAGAGACAGGAAAAAGGCCTTAGATGATGGAACAGGAATATTTTTCTGTATGTCTGTTACCAAGCTGTTTTTTTATAACAAGGAGAGTACCACCCGAAACTGTTTCAAAGTGAAGTGCAGGGTGAAAATAAGAAATTGAAATTTAGCCCATTTTAAAGTTTGGAATTCCTCTAAAATCAAGATTCCCAGCAGAAACCGAGCTCTTCACATCCTGTTATTAGCAAATCATTTTGCCCCATCAGTGGATGGAGACTGCAGTGGCTCATGGGGACCCCTTGGGCCGTTTTTGAGCCCACCTGAAATTTGTCCCTGGCTGCAGGTGGCCAAGGATGTGACAGGATAACCACAGGGGGATGAGAGAGGCTGTGATGGCCCCTCAACAAAACCTGAGCTGTCTGCAGAGATAACTGCACTCGTGCTGAAGTTTCTCGGAGTTTTCCTCCTCATTTCCATGCTTCCCCTCATTAATACAGAGTCTGGAATGCTGCAGCTCTGCTAAATGCACATTCTGGGTCAGGGACTGCATGAGGAAATTCATGGCTGTAATTAGAGAGGCACTTTGCACATATCCTTATGTACCCTAGAAGGAAATTTGGTTGAGCAGAGAAGGAGCTCCACATATTTTCAAGAACTCACAAGCGCTGTGAGGCAGAGACCTATTTATTCCTGGCACGTGTTTACTCTGTGTTTTGCTCTTTGGGCTGTGGATTTACCCAGAGGAGTCTGGAGGATAAAAGCAAGCAAATCTTCCCCTGGTTCCTGTGTTTCCAACGTGCTGCTGAGGACAGGGAGGTGTCCAGGGCTTGGTGTTTGCCCCACTGCCCTGGGGATCTGGACAGCGTCCTGGGTATTGCAGTGCACGTGGTACCCCAAGGGAGAAAATGCGTGTAAAAAACGCAGAATAAATAAACTGAAAAAGTAATTAACAGTCAGGTAACAAATTGTTAAAATTCAAATCTGTAGCTGACTGTCAGTGCCTCAACTGTCAGTCAACTGATCAAAGTTTACAAGAACTTTTCAGAGCCCAGGATTCGCCCTCCTGTTCCCAGTGTGACTGCGGGGCTCCTGGAAGCAGAGCAGCTGGAGAGCCACTGTCACTTCTGGGGCTGACTCGCTCCTGACACATTGAATGAAGATCATGGTTCAGCTGAAAACAATTTAAAATACATATCTTGAAATATCCTTGACACTGCACTTTAAATGTAATTTGAAACAGTAACTGTCAGCAACAAGTGAAAGGGCATTTGTAAGAGATAACCTTGATCTGAGAAATGCATAAACTTGGAACTACCGGAATTGTTAGAACTCAATAAAAGTTATTTACACAGCTGTTCTCTGGGAGTAGCTTCCAATAACCACATTATTATATATTATATATACCAGTTGCAACACTCCTTGGAAGTTATAAGCATTGAATTGGCCAATTAGATTTTATTTGCTGATGCACAGTAACAGATGATAGCTGTGATTTTATCTAAATCTCTGATATATAACCAGTGTGTAATACTTGCCAAGCATGATAGCTCAAATATCAAGCAGTTTTTGGAGTCCTGCACACTTCTGGAGCTTCAATTGCTTGTGTTCAGATGCAATTTAAACAAAATATCTGTATTGTTCACCAAGAAGCAACCCACCTAATTAGAGTCTTCTCCCCCAAAAAACCATTTAAACTATTGGTATTTCCTCTTAGATAACACAGATGGAATGTGTGTGTGTGCATATGGACATTTTTGTCCTCGTGCATTCTGTGAGTTTTCTGTGAGTGCAAAAGCGAGATGTATCTCAGAATTTCAGTATTGAGTTAATTTAATTCCCTTGGCCTCATTTGGGAAGACTGTTCAGTTAATGGCATGATTATAAGAATGCCAGTCCAAGAAGAACTTCAGTTCTTCTTTCAAAAGGATATATCTGTTCTAGTTATATTTGATTGCAACCAGATCGTGTTTAATTTTATCCTGTGTTTGGTGGTGTGGCAAGAAACCTGATTTCCTACCCTTATTGAAAGTAATCCTTGTGTTTTGTGTCCATGAATTTCCAAGGAAACATCTCTGCTGCCAGGAGATCTTCCTCCAAAACGGGAGCCCGAGCAGCAGAGCAGGGAGCAGGAGAAAGATTGGGAGATTTGTGGTTGCTGTTGGAATTCCTGAAATGGTGTCTGTTGAGACAATATTTTATTCACCACCGAAGAAAATGCGAGTCAGTCAGCGGCTGCTTCTCGCTTAAAGTTCAAACACATTAATTTGAAGTTTGTATAAAAGCTTATTGAGAAAGAGAGGCTTGCTAATGGAATATAAAATAAGTGAGAAACAGCTCCTTCCAGATGGGTTTTTCTGCCTTTGTGGATGGGTAGAGTGAAATAAGGATGTCATTTTAGTAACTGTGCAGCTTGAACAGGTACCATGTGACAGCAGAAAATGCTGAAATGAGCAAGTCAATGGAGAGCTGGGACTGAGCAAGGCTCCAGTGCAGCAGCTGAAGTAGAATTTAGTGAAAATGCACTATAAATACAGTGCTAGACAATCCTGTTAAAATACACTGCATAATTAGCCCCAAGAATTTTCAGGTGCTGGAGGGAAAGAAAAGCAATGTTCCCATTTTTTTTTTATTTTTAAAAGAAACAATGGACACCCACAAACAATTTTTACAGACAAATATAACTAAGCACGTCTTCAACAATTATGGTTAATAATTTAAGGTAGACTTTTGGAATACAGAACAGGATTATTTTAGGAATAAAGTGTCCTGTGACTTAAGAAATTAATTGAAGCAAAGTAAGGCCTTTTTTATATTTATTCTACAAGTATAGCAGCAATTGTGTGCTACAAATCTGTGGTTTTTAAAAAGAAATCTTCATTCTGTCATGCTATGACTAAAGCAGGAGTCTGCCTCAATGGTGGAAAGCCACTAAATTTATGGATTGAACCAGTTAGAATCATGGGAAAAGTTGGTGGGGAATGTCTGTTTAAGAATATTTTATGGTTTTGATAACCTGGGTTAATTTTACAAGTTTCCTTACTTTGAGACAGGCAAGGAAAATTCTTAAGATAAATCCTGGTGTGTTGCAGCAGACAGGAACTAACTGAGCTTGAAAACCTGGGGTTCTTTGAAAAGGTGCAGGGTATTAACTGACTCTTTTTGTAGCTTAAAAAAATAATTCAATCAGATTACAGATGGGTATATATCTCTAATATTAACTTATGCTTAAAGCAATGAAATGTTAATATTGAGCTATTAAAATAGTGACAGCTCAGCTGTCAGGAGCAAACATACACTCTTGGTGTTAAATAAAGGACACAGGTTTTTGCAAGGCAAGTTCGATGAGTCATCCCTGATTTGGACACATAAATTGAAACAAATGCCATTTAGTGTTAGTTTTACTCCTAGGATACTTCAAAGGCATTNAACAATGGACACCCACAAACAGTTTTTACAGGCAAATATAACTAAGCACGTCTTCAACAATTATGGCTAATAATTTAAGGTAGACTTTTGGAATACAGAACAGGATTATTTTAGGAATAAAGTGTCCTGTGACTTAAGAAATTAATTGAAGCAAAGTAAGGCCTTTTTTATATTTATTCTACAAGTATAGCAGCAATTGTGTGCTACAAATCTGTGGTTTTTAAAAAGAAATCTTCATTCTGTCATGCTATGACTAAAGCAGGAGTCTGCCTCAATGGTGGAAAGCCACTAAATTTATGGATTGAACCAGTTAGAATCATGAGAAAAGTTGGTGGGGAATGTCTGTTTAAGAATATTTTATGGTTTTGACAACCTGGGTTAATTTTACAAGTTTCATTACTTTGAGACAGGCAAGGAAAATTCTTAAGATAAATCCTGGTGTGTTGCAGCAGACAGGAACTAACTGAGCTTGAAAACCTGGGGTTCTTTGAAAAGGTGCAGGGTATTAACTGACTCTTTTTGTAGCTTAAAAAAATAATTCAATCAGATTACAGATGGGTATATATCTCTAATATTAACTTATGCTTAAAGCAATGAAATGTTAATATTGAGCTATTGAAATAGTGACAGCTCAGCTGTCAGGAGCAAACATACACTCTTGGTGTTAAATAAAGGACACAGGTTTTTGCAAGGCAAGTTCGATGAGTCATCCCTGATTTGGACACATAAATTGAAACAAATGCCATTTAGTGTTAGTTTTACTCCTAGGATACTTCAAAGGCATTTCACTGCTCCGTGGTGGATTATGAAGTACAGAATTAATAATGAACATTTGAGCTGGTCGAGGGCTCAAATGATGAGACATGGAGGCAAGATTCAGCAAAGAGAAACCTATAATGATGAATTTAAGGAAGAGAACTCAGCTTAAACTGACAAGTTCAGCGAATGGAGCTTAAACACTCGTTCCATGCATATCAGGATCCACAATGCTTGCTCTGCTCCGTGGGATTAGGAGCAGAATTTAGAATTTATCAACTCTGATGTATTCTGTCGCACTTTTGGGACCAATACTTTCTGCAGGGAAGTGCTGGGAGAAAAACTTGTTATTACTGTGAAGGTACTTGAAGTGTTTTCATCTGACATGGGTGATGTTCACCATGGACACCACACACAATCCCTTACTCAGAGGAAGGAATATTTTGATTGGAGCAAGGTTCCTGCATGAGGAACACCCAGCTGTTGATTTTATCCATGCATGTGGGACGTGTGTGTGTGGAAACTGCTCAAAGCTGCTTCAAAATATGTGAGAATAGATGTGTAACACTGAACCTGCAAAGATAGCCAGGTCACAGGGCATATAATTGGAAAAAGACATATATCTATATCTATATCTATATCTATATCCATATCTATATCTATATCTATCTATCTATGTATCTATATATGTGTGTGTGTGTNATCTGTGTGTGTATGGTGTGTATTTATGTGTATATATATATGTATATATATGTATGTATGTATTTATATGTGTGTGTATATATACATATATAAACAAATATATAAATATATGTGTATATATATATGTGTGTATATATATATATGTGTATATATATATATATACTGGTAGTATGAGTGTCTTCCTTGCTAGCACTTGCAATCACAATTCCAGTCTTGAGCCTGCTTTGGGACCAAGAAAAGGTTTTCTAAACTGCATTCTCTGTTTTCAAGGATTACATGGACTTAGGGGGAAAAAACCTCAAACCCCTATATATTTTAACTCTAAAGAGAAGTAATTTTCACTGCTGCCTTTAGAAATAAGTAGAAGCTTTCTGTATCCTTCCCTTCCAATCCGGATTGCCAGGACACAGAACATGCAAAAGGAATAAAGCAGAGTCAGATCTAACAAGAATGCCTCAAACCTTGGCCAGGCTATTTTTATTGGTATCTCAGAGGACTGGCACTTTCCATAGTGGACATAAAACTGTCTCTGCCTACATTAAACTCAAAATTGTGTTAAGAGTAAGATGGCAGGACAAGAAACAGAGCAGTGCTGTGGTGGGTGAATCATTCCTGGGCCATGGGGACTGACACTTGCAGCAGAAACCAAACCACAGGCAGGGCATGCTGGGTTGCTTTAAGATGGGATAAATCCTGGAATGTTGGGATTTCCTCACTCAGGAAGAGCAGTAGGTCCTTGATGTGCTTTCTGCTCCTTCCCGAAAGAAGAAGACAGAAGATGAGTGCATATCAACCTGCTCTTGCAACTGGCCAATTCCAATGAGCATCTAAAATTACAGCATAAAATAACACTGCAATATAAAATAACAGCAGAAAATAACAGCAGAAACCAAACCACATGCAGGCAGCAGAGAAATCACTGATTTTTGTTTCCAAACCCCAAACATCTGGATGCCTTGAGAGAAGCACTTCTGTGAGCACCAGCAGTAGAGAAACCTGGGTTTTGTGTTTCATGGTTGAGTGGCTCACCTGAGTTTGTGCAAGGTCTGAGCTCATTTCTTTAACAATTGGCATCAGAAAAAAATATTATGAGTGCGTTACTTCAGAATTTATACTTTATAACACACTGGAGGATCTATTTCCCCTAAAAAATGATCAAAGCTTTCCCTGCAGTGTGAGGAGTCAGAGCCTCTCCGTTGCAGAGTGCGAGTTTAAACTCACCCTGAGCACATGGTGCCCTTTGACTCAGTAAAGATGGCTCTTTTTTCTCTGCAGAAACCTGCTCTTTGAAAATGGGCAAACAGAGAACAAACATTGGTTAGAACAACAAAGTGCTCATTGAAATTGGCCACTTGCAAGAGCAGGTTGAGATGCACGTGTCTGACGTCTTCTGGAAGGAGTGGAAAGCACATCAAGGACCTACTGCTCTTCCTGAGTGAGGAAATTCCAATATTCCTTGATTTATCCCATCTTAAAGCAAATCAGCACAAGCTTTACATGCACATTTTCATTCTTCACTCTCTCCCACTTCCACAAGAATATATAATAAGATTTCTCAGGAATTTGCTATATGAATTCTACAGTCGGAAAAATAAGTTAGAAATGGATTTTTGTGCAATAAATCCCACAGTAGGAGTTACCTTGATGAGCCAGATGCATCTTTTCCTTGTGAACAAGAAAGTTTTTGGAGGGGATGGGAATGAATGATCAGGAACAGTGGTGGGTTAATTTGTGGAATTTTATAGTTCATAAGCATTGCCTCATCCTGTCAGCGTCTGTTTCTTCCTCTACTTGCTCTGCATTTTGTGGGTTTAAGATAAAAATTGATAGACTAAATCTCAGCTACCCTGCAAGTTGCAAGAGGGATGTTTATTAAAAAGTGCTCACACTTTCTTAACTTCTACTCATTTTTTTGGTTGTTATTTGGTTGGTTTTTAAAAATTTTTTTGTTGTTTTTTTCTTTTTCTTTTTTTTAAATAAATGAGAACAGTAACTACTTCCCTAAGGAGGAACTTTGGGCTGGAACAGTGAGACTGATATTCTCATTGTCTCTATCCCTTTCCCACCTTGGGATTGCTGGAAATGCCTGATCAAATTCTATCTGCTGCTCTGTTTGCTGTGTGTGTTTAGAACCACGGGAAAACCATTGAGGCTTCTCACATCAGTGTGTTTCTTTATCCCTTTTCAGAACTATTGTGGTTTTTTATCTGGTGAGGCTGTGAGAGTTTGACATTGGATGACTTTATAAAACATTCAACTAATTGGATTTGTTAAAATAAATAAATCAAACACTAATTGGAATGTGCCCTGCCATTATTTTTGCTTACTGAATTAGATATTATGGCGTGAAGTTCTTTTTATCATATTTGTGCACTTATTTAAACACCCCCCTGGCGCACACTTCTGCAAATTCAATTAGATATTCAAAGGAGCCCTTCCATTTATGCAAGGCTGGTTTACACTTAATCCAGGGGCAAGTCTCAATAACTGATGATAGGTCTGCTCAAGATTAATTAGCATCACTCAGATGAGCAGTGGCATTGCTACAAGCCCACAGTGTAAAACAAGGGAAATTATATCCTTCTTATGAGAGCTGTTATTTGCTTCAATATCACCCTTTTCAGGAAGGGGAAAGCTTTCTTGTTTAGATTTTATTTTGTGAGAAGGGTCCAGCATCACCTGTGTTGTCCAATGCCATCAAAGCCATCTCCGTTCCTTCTTTGGCCCCACTGAGCAACTGCATTTGTTTGATTGTTAGCCAAGTAGGAAAAAGGCTCCAAAAATCCCAATTTGTTTTCCAGAAATCCTCATTCTTGTTAGCTATTTATGAATACCAAAACCCCATTTTGGTGATTGTGCAAATGTCACTTTCCACAAGCTACTCTGTGAGATGTGGCTGAAACGATAGCATGCAAACCTGATATCTAAATCCATTGGGTGGCCTTTCTTCTTTCTCCTTCACCTTGAGGATTATTTTTTCAGTGTTAATGAATTGCCCTGTTCTGCCTCCAAGCAGTCACGTTTCAGCCATGAATGATTTCCTGTGGGGATGGATCTAAACTCTTCCTATCTTGATGTTCCATCATATTTAGGTGGAGCTCATATCTAAGTATCTGCATAGGTGGGGTGACTTATGAAATGTTCAATATGATATTTATGCTGACAGCAGTGTAAGCAACACCTCTGCTTGTTACTGTTCCTACTTCAGTGAACTCCTAAAATCTCTCAATAATCTGAACCTGGCTGCCTGTGAGTGAAGCTGCAACGCCACCTCTGCCAAGTTCTGCAGAATTCAGGGGCCACCATTGATGTCCTTGCTTGGCAGATATGTCCACGAGTCACTGGGGGCAAGTGGCTTTACCAAGGATTGGATATAAGGAATTTTTTTTGTTGTGAGGGTGGTGAGTCACAGGATGCCCAGAGCAGCTGTGGCTGCCTCTGGATCCCTGGGAGTGTCCAAAGCCAGGCTGGACAGGGCTTGGAGCAGCCTGGGATAATGGAAGGTGTCCTTGCCATGGCAGGGGTGAAATGGGATGAACTTTAAGGTCCCTCCAACTCAAACCCTTCTGTGACTATTAGAGCAACCCCAAATCTGGGATATTCTGATACATTGTACTGCTTTCCTTTCACTTCCTGAAGTTTCTTTCCTGCTCCCTAACACAGCAGGCACTGTAAGGATGTGAAGAGAGGAGCTGCTGACATTTTGCCTCACAAGTCCCTGTGGCTCTGGCTCCCATCTGAGTCTTTACTTCACTTTTAATTCTGCTCTCAGCTGACACACCAGAGCAAGAAGCAGGTGGGCCCTGCCCTGCTCTTGGTGCCCAGGATTCACACAGCCATCCTGCTCATCTGAGCCCTTCAAATCCACTCCAGCTTTTTCTCCTGGTCCTCATTTCCTCCAAATTCACCTCTACATTGCAATTCTGCTGCCTCTAGTAAATTAATCCTTCTGGCTTATTGCCCTGTCACTCTGTGTTTGGAGGTTTCTCCACTAACCTTTTCTTCCCTTAAAGTGTAGGTATCTTGCTGCTGTTTCTAAGGCTCTCCACGGTTTATTCTTTCCTGTTCAGCTGTACTACAAGGTTAGCTTTGACTTTCAGACAAGGCACTTTAAAGCTTCCTCAGGTGTTTCCTTGTATCAGCAGATGCTCCCAATTAATTTCCACAAGTTCTCACTGCGTCCCTTTCTCGGCTCCTCACACTCCACCTTCCTCAGTGAAGATAAAATAACTTTTTTAGCTGATTATGCTGAGCTATGACAATGACATTCCCTATTCAATGAGCGCTCTACCCCATATTTTGCTACTCTTGCTTGTTTTGCTTCTGGGGCTTTGTAGCGGCTCCCGTGCAATTTTCTCTGTGTACAGGAGACCCTGTCCAAGAGCTGGGCTCGAGCAGAGGACGTGTTTACAATTCCTTCAAAGGAATAGCTCCCAGGCAGCGCCATTGCTGTGTGCTGAGCAGAGCGGGATGGTTTGTGTGTGATGCTGTGCTGGTCAAGTGGATCTACTAAAATGAGAATGCCCCGTGTGGAGGCAGAGAGCCGAGGGTTTGATTTCGCCTCTCATTGCTGCTCGCTGGGAGAAAGGTGATTTCAGCTGCACTGCTCGCTCCCACGCACTCCAGGGTGCCTGGATCTTCCCGTAGAATTTTTTAATGTGCTTGTTCAATATTATAATTTTGAACTTTTTCGCTGAAATTAATTTTCTCTAAAAATATTAGGGAAAAAGTTTAAATGTAATCCTGCTTGTTTTGACAGCTGGAAAGGCTTCACAAGTGCAATAAATTAAAGGCAAGGATTATTAAAATATTATAAAATCATGACAACTCAGAAATATTTGCAGAAACTCTACTGAAACAGGCAAACTTGAGGGTCACAAAATCTACTTTTATCAGATCTATTTACAATGAAAATATACCAAATATAATTTTTTTTTTTTTAGGGCAAACTAGATCTCTTCAAACTTTTCTTTAGCAACAGAGTATTTTGGGGTGTCAGGTACCCCACCCAACAAATCTTTCTAGAATATACTTGACTAGAAATGTTTGGCGAAGTTTTGTAGAACCACTTAGAAAACCAGTTGCAGTTGGAGTGGGCAGAGAATCGTTTAACAGAATAAAGAATTGATAAATTTTAATGACATAGGGTATTATGTGCGTTTGAATTTGTGAGGAATTCCATAGGAACTGAAACAAAGTTCGGGCTTTCCAGGGAGCTAGAGAATATGGGTCAAAGTAATTCTGTGCTTGTTTGCCATTTACATTCCTCCTCCTATTTTCCCTTTTTTTTTTTTTTNGCTTTGGAGAGACACTCTGGGCATGATTGAGGTCTAAACTCAGAAATGTGTTTGGCAGGCTGAGTTTGATGGATGTCCATGAGGTCATACGGGACACCAGTGCAGGAATATCCTCGGGAATAAACAGCCTCAGTTTCCCTGTGTGACACAAGTTTCAAACACCTGCATTGGAATTCAGAATTTCATTCCACAGCTCCTGGATTTTCCTCGATTCACAAGTGTTCAGGCAGCTGCCAAGTTATTTATGAGAGGTAACTTCTTCCAAGTATTTCAGGAATTGCAGTGAAGATTTTTTAGTCTGCAGTCTGGAAGGTGCGAGTGCCGATTGGCATCTGCTGCTTCTCGTTCTCTTGTTGAGAAACCACAGGGCCACGCTCAGAAATATTGGCTTGAAGGACTTTGAGAAGTTTTGTGTGATGTTTAAGAGATGGTTAAAGCCAGGGTAAAGAGCATAAAAATTTAAAAGCAAAAAGAAGTGAGGGCTCACTGTAGGAGCAGTAATTCTGTGCTTGTTTGCCATTCACATTCCTCCTTCTATTTTCCCTTTTTTATTTTTTATTTAAAAAATATCTTGGAGGTTCATGCAAATATTCTTGTATTGGGGTATCCTGTACAATTGTCCTTGAAAATCATTGAAAATCACAGGTTGAAATAAAGGGGACTGATCTAAGAAACAGTAATGTGGAAGGAAGAAAACAAGGGCTTCCAGTGGATAAAAACCATGGAAAGTACAAAGATATTTTTGAACATCATCTCTGGTGCTGCCTGAAAAGCAGTGGTCAGGAAATGAGTTTTATTTGTTTTTATTTCCTTTGTAAGCTTGGGTATAAAATATCTGTGCAATGGCCTTTTACAAAGAGAGAGAGAGAGATAATTAATCCAGAAATGTTTTCATTTTTCTTGTTTTTTAGGTGGTTGTTCATTTGATGAGCACTACAGTAACTGTGGTTATAGCGTCGCCTTGGGAACCAATGGATTTACCTGGGAGCAGATCAATACCTGGGAAAAGCCAACAATGGACCCTGCTGTCCCAACTGGTGAGTAAGAAGCCTCATCAAGGATGATGAGATGCAATTCCTGGAGAGAATCAGCTGTTATTCCTATATTTTATTTATATATATATAGTGTTATTATATATATGTGTATATATGTGTGTTCTGGCTCTGGGTACACATGACAGGGGAGCCGGATTTTACTCAGTGATAAAAAATTGATTTCGTGTTCAAAATAATCTGACAACAGAATTCACAAATGTGAGATGGCTTTTTGCAACGTTTGCCATTGGATATCTTTGCAGAATTGGTTTTCATTCCTTATTTTATTTCTCAGTTAACAGAGAGGAAATGTTTTGGGTATAAAACTCCAAGATTTGGCCAGCTTTTGGCATGTGCCAGGATCAGAGAGTTATTGGGGGAGGTTCATGTTGGACAGGCCAGAAGAAGTAAAGCTTTGAAATGTGTGGAAGTATTGGGTGTTCCAGTTCCCATTTAGCTTGTAACTGATTGCTTTATTCCAGTTTTGAGAAAGACAAGGAAGTTCCTAGAGAATTAGTTGTAGTAGCTAATGCTTGATTAGGCTGGAACTTCAGACAGGGGAATTTTCATATGCAAGAAAAACATTTCCAGTTGAGAGAGTTACCAGAGTTTCTAATTTATTAATATGTACTGAGTATAGTGTAGACTTCCATGTGATAATTGGAATATTCTTTGAAGAGCTCACGGCAGTGATAATTTCCCAGTTTTGTTTTTCATTGGAAGTTACCATTATGCTTTATATGGGAATGAATTCTCCAGCCTTAAAGTGCTGTGGAATGCTTTGTTCACTTTGAAAAAGAACTTGGTTTAAGAAAACACATTAATGTTCACTAAAAATGCTACTTTGTCCGTGCTGGTTGCCATCTAAAATAGCAACACCAGTCTCTTTCAGGCACATGGTGGTAAACAGACCTCACCAGCCAGTTAAGACTTTGATTTCACTCCTAAAAATAGAAATATTCTGCTTAGTGTGTGGCACTGTGAGAGCCTGAGCTACATGGAAGAGCAGAATATTCAGGAGACACCAGCCTGGCTGGGCTTCCTCCAGCACTGAAAGCTGTTGAAGTTCTGTGGGTTTTCAATTATTTTATTGTTGGGAGTTGTTCAGAACAGGAGCTTGCAAAGTGTGTCACACCTGGTAGTGCTCAGTTTGGCTGTGGCACCCCAGAGGAGTTCATTGTGGGAGCTGAAGATTTTTGTTTTCCTGTTCTTGAGCATGTATTTCATGATTCTGGATGCTGTTGTGTTTTAAATGATGGCAATTTCATCTCTGGGGGCTCCTCAGCTTTGGGTTCATCATTGTGTCCTTATTTTGTGTGCTTGGTAAAGACCAAGCTAGAGAGACGTGGCTGGCCTTTGAGTTAACTGATCCCGGAGTGAAGGAGTGGGAATTCACACGGTTGTGGCTGGCCTTTGAGTTAACTGATCCTGGAGTGAAGGAGTGTGAATTCACATGGTTTTGGTGCAATTTGGAATCCACAATTAATGGGAAGGTTTATATGGCTTGGACTGCATGAGCTCAATACCGTGTCAACTCTAAGTGTTAAAGTTTAGAGTTAAAATGTTAAAGTTTAGAGTTAAAATGTTAAACCCTTCCTGGCTTCCTTGTGAAGGTGAATTGTTGTCTGAAGTATCCTGGAACTATGCAGAGATCAACAGAAATCACAGAGGCTGGGGAAGACCTTCGAGGTTGTTGACACCAATCCTTAAACCATGTTCCCACAGGTTCCTGCATGTTTTATGGCCACACATGCCACATCTCCCCGTTTTATGAACGCTTCCAGGGATGGTGGTTTCACTACTTCCCTGGGCAGCCTGTGCCTGTGTTTGACAACCCTTTTAATGAAGGAATTTTTCCTAATATCCAATCTAAACAAAAATAGACAGACAACAGTCTGGAACAACATGACTAAAAAAAACTCAAAGCAACACACGAACCCAAAAAACCCCAACCCCAAACCAGTCCATATACACANTTGGTAGTTTCACTGCTTCCCTGGGCAGCCTGTGCCTGTGTTTGACAACCCTTTTAATGAAGGAATTTTTCCTAATATCCAATCTAAACAAAAATAGACAGACAACAGTCTGGAACAACATGACTAAAAAAAACTCAAAGCAACACACGAACCCAAAAAACCCCAAACCCAAACCACTCCATATACACGAAAAACTCCACACCAAACCAACATAAAGCCAACTCCAGAACATTACAATATAATTTCTCCAAAACCTTGTGTTTTCCTCCTTCCCATGATATCTGTTATCACAAAGAAATATCTAGAGATAGATCAGCAGCTGCAAATTTAATAAACGTTAGACAGCAAACAAAAAAATGCATAAAACTTTATTGAAGTAAGAGGCAAAGGTAAAGCAGCCATCATGTCGGAATGTGCTGGTAAATAAATAATATCTAAAAATGTTTTAAGGAGCACGAGGGGAAATGAGTCAGTTCCTCACGTGCCTGATTGATGTCACAGGACTCTTCCCAGAGAACAAAAGGCAAAATCAGTTGGTGGGAGTTCATCAGCCATGGCAAACGTGTGCAGAAGGGCCTGGTGACAAACACCATGGTGTCAAGAGCTCTCCAAGCCGTGCTAACCTTGGAGTAAATTATAGTGGTCAGACTCCCTGAACTGGTGGAGATTTTTGGAGCTATTGTTGAGAGTCTCTTGCTGGCTAGAATTGTATTGTTTGTGTTGGTTACCCTTGGAAAAGCTGTTTGGTGGGAATAAAATTTGTTTACTTCAAATCCATGTGGTGGCAAAGGCAGGTGGATAAACTTGTTCCACTCCTGCAAGCAGGGACATCTTTAAAGCTGGAGCCCTTGAACATTGACTTTCCATTCCACTGAATTTCTCCAGAGCAGCTGAGAGCAGCAGGGTGTAAATCCCGAGAGCTGCAGGGTGTAGGAGGTGGTAACAAAGAGGTTTTCATGGAATAAACATCCAGAGGCATGACAGGGCCCGGAGAGTGGTGACAGACGCACTGATAGGGCACTGGAAATGCACCATTAATGCAGATTTTCTTTATTGGGAGGGTATTTTAAACACTGCCTTACTTTTATAGCCGGAAATAGGTTAAAATATGCCATTGTGAGAATGGTAAAAATGAAAAGTGAGCAGGAATGAGGTTGGTTCAGTGATCCTCAGTGTGTAGTGCTGGAAGCATGGCCACCCCAGCTGCTCAGCCCTTTCCTCTGGAAAATGTTTTGGCTTTCCCGAGTACCAGCAGATCCCTTTGAATTCAACCAGGCCACAGAACTGTGTCCTCCTGAATGCTAATGATGCTGTCTAGCACTTTTTACAGTCCTTTCACTGCAAGATCTCAGAGTGCTCTTCAAAGGAGGTCAGAACCATGAATGAGAGCCTGAGTCCCCAGAGCTGTGTAATTCTCTGCTGACACGCTGCTGCAAAGGTCTCTGCCCAGGGATGTCTTTCCAGTCTTTATTTTTTTAATTAAAATGTCAAAAAAAAAAAAAAAAGGCAATTAAACCGCTCCATTAGCAATGTAGAAGTTTGTAGGCAATTTGTTTTACTCCGTTGCCAGCAAATAAACTGTTTCCCGTGAATTCTGTGATTAATTCCTTAGGGCTGGAAACAGTGTTAATTGGGGGATTAAGAACCAGATGTTTGTTGTTCTGAATAAATGTTTCAAAATCGTGGAGTGCAAGAATTGTTGGTATCCAACCCCCAGACTTCGGTGGGACTCTCGTTCCACCTCCTTGCACAATAGCAGGAGTGATTATAACAAAATATTCTTTAACAGATGGGTGTTTACTTAAGCCTGAATACCCTCACTGATGAGAATTCGCAGCTTTTGGGCTGCTTGTTCCCCTCTTTAAATTATAAAGTTCTCAATCCTTCATTTTCCTTTCTATTGCTTCAACTCATTATAGATTTTTTTTTCCATTTTGGGATAGGGAGAATAATCAGTTGTTGCTCTTTTATAACCTCTCTAATATAGCTGTATGCAGTTAAATCTTTATTCTGCAGGAGTAAATGTGACCCAGTCCTTTGAACTTTTCTTAATTGTTTCCTTCCCTGTGCCTTCAATCATCATTTTCTTACCTTTTTTGGGGTATTTGTCTCAAGCTGTGCTGCTGAGCAAGGATTCAATTCTCTGCATGGCAGTGACAGCACGACACAAGACCAACCCAAACCAGTCTGGGATCTGTGAAAGTAGAACTTGAGCTCTTTTGTGGGGTTTTTATGCCGTAGATGCTTGGTTAGTGCACCAAAAAAATATGTTTAAAGCAACCAGGCAAAAGTGCTGCTCTGATTTTCCATGTTAGCACATTGCAGTATTCCAAGGAGCCAAGAGGACGTGGCTGCTCTTGCAGTAGTTGCAAGAATAATATTAATAATGAAAGTATTTTACATTTAAAGTTCAAAGTATTTTCCCATCATTTGCTAATTAACTCCAACGGAGACTTAACCAGGGCTGGCTAGACTGAAGTAATTATTTTAATTGTATTAAATATGATTCTATCTGGATGGAAAGGCGTCGTGTCTCTTGCATTTGGCTCAAATCTTTGCTGTTTGATTTGAATCCCACGTTGACTTTGTGAAGTTTCCGTGTTCCAAGTTAGCAGATAAACAATCAGCACGCAGGGGCTGAAGGTCTGGCCCCATCTGCCTGACTGCTCAGCTCCTTTCATCTCTGTAAATTGGCACTTAGAGCAAGTGCTGCTTTGCTTCCATGGAAATAAGCAATAGTTCTTGCAAAAAAAAGGAGTGTATGTGTATATAAAGAAATGGAGTGTATGTGTAGATATAAACATTGATATGGTTCTCTGCATGCTCCACAGCACTGCTGTTTCTTGCTGAATTGCTTTCTAACTGGACTAGGAAATAGAGGTATAGATATTAGGAAGATATGGATGAGCAAAATGTTTGGAACAAGTGATAGTATTCAGAATGACATCGCTTGTGAGTTATTAGAAGGTGCAAATTGCTTCACTTTGCATCCTCATTCCACAGAGAGACTCTGCAAATTTTCTGCAAAGAGCAACAGGACCTGTTATTGGTGACAGGTGATTTTGGGATAGAAATCGGTGCATTTTTATCTCTCATGGAATCATTTAGGTTGGAGAAGCCCTCTAAGATCGTCAAGGTCAGCCATTAACCCAGCTCTGCTGAGGCCACCACTGACCCACGTCCCCAAGCAGTACCTGACGTGTTTTCTGAACATTTCCAGGGATGATAATTCCGCCACTGTCCTGTCCCAATGCCTGACCACCCTTTCAGTGAAAAGATTTTTCCTGATAACCAATCTAAACCCCCATCTAGATGGAGGACATTTTGAGATGATATTTTCAGGCCCAAATGAGTGTGAGTATGGACTTATGGGATCTGCATCCTGTGTCCAGTGAAGTGAACCCAGCTCGGAGCTCTTCAGGGGGCACAGCACCACCTCACTGAGAAATCATCATTTCTAGGTTTTCTCTTGCAGCAGAGATAAGGGATGGGGGATTCTGCCCACATCTAAACATGTTCCTTTGTTCCAGGAGCTGGAGGAGTCTCTGAGCTTCTCCCTGGAAGAACAGAAGGGTCATCATCATTAGTGTTGCTCTGTGAAATACTCATTTAGCAGGCAAACATCAAGTTGTATCCAGCAATTCCAGATGGCCAAATTCCACTTGGGCTCCACCGAACTGAGTGAAGTTTTATGGGATTCTAATAGGCCAAATGCTTTCCTGTGTCACCTTTCTCTTTTTGTGAGTGGCACCGTGGAGTTACAGCGGGAATGAATAATTATCGAGCAGCTTTCCTTCTGGAAGGTGATAACCCCCACTGGATGGGCAGGATCCTTTAATTCTGCTCAGGAGATGAGAGATGTGAAGTTACTGCTGACCTCTAGAAAGGTCAGAGACCCTCTGAGCATAGGTTTGTCTCCTTTCCCTGCAGGCCAGAATGGTGCCAGCACCAGTTAGACTCAACATTTGTAAACTTGAAAGGCGATGCAGTAAAATTAACATTTCCCCGTGTCTGAGTGTATTAATTCTTGCTTACAAGAAAATACACAAAGAAACTTGTTAAAGGAATAAATTAAAATTCATCTGTGTATATGATGAATCATGATCTAGTTTTGTCTGAGAGGGAGAAAAAAATTTGGCTCAGCTGTCTGTATATTTTTTTTTCTCCAAAAATATTTTATGCAGGAGAAATTACTAAGAATGAGTCAAATATGTTTCTCCCCACTCTTTCTCTTCCATACAAGTAAATAGATTAGTCTGTGGCTTGTTAATGAACTCCAAGTAATTTCTCAGCTGTTAAGGTCTGAAGAGAAAGGGATCTCTGGAAAGTTTCCCCAGTGTGTTTTTATTTTGCTATTTACTCCACAGCCTCCTGTCTGTGTTTTGGGGTTCTTTCTTAGAGTTGTAAATAATTGTGGGTCCAGAATTCCATCCCAATTTGATGCTAACCTGAGTTTCTGGGATTGATTGCAGGCATCGGGTTTATTTTAGTGGATGTGCATGCCAATGTTGATGTTTCTAGGAAAATGCACTGTTCTGACCTATTTATGAACATAGCTTTGGGAGGACTGTAACCTTGCAAGCAATGAGAGGGTTTTTTTCCTGCACTTACAGCCTTCAATTGCTCTGTTTTACTCTCTCCAGACTCTCAGCCAGTCCATAACTCATTGTGTAGTGGCTGCTCACAGCCCAGCACCAGGATTTAGCTGTCCCTTGGAGGAATGTGTTGTCACCCATATTTTTTTATTATTTAATGTTAGGTCTGGGTTGTCAGTAACTAAACCCTACTGTATTGTCTGTATATGCAGACAATCTTTCTTATTCAGCAATGAAAACCATGAGCTCTTCTGCACAGAACTGATTTCACACAGGTAGCAATTTAAAAACATTTGTTTTAAGAGTGATTCTTATCAAATATTTACTCTGCCTCGTGTTCCTGTCTCCTAACACCAAGTAAAAACTTTCTTTTGGGATGGGGTGTACTGGTTTTGGATGGACTAGAAATAGGGAGCGACTGTTTGACCTAAGTTTGTGGTGAAATTGTAGAAATTAAGTATATCACACTCAGCTAACTATAACCACTTAGCTTTTATTCCATGATGTAAAAGCTGATTTAATTAGGGACATTTCTCTCTCTAGAAGCCTTCTGCTGAAAGGAAATTACATCCTAGCTTTAATTCTGTCCTTCACACTGGAAAGTGAGATAAAATTTCTCCTGGCGTGCTGTTGGGAGAGGTCAGCAGAACCGTCCTCCCACTTAGGCTGAGGTGGTGTTTTGGTACTGAAATCAAGGCTGTGGGCTCACATGGGATAAAGAAATGCCATCAAAGCCATCAGAATGGCTGCACAGAAGTGTTTTAATGACCCTGAAGGGATTGTTGTCTGCTGGGAGCGCACGTAGCTCCTGCAGCTCCGTGTTAAATGTCACATTTGAACTCTTGCAGCCTCTTCCTGCCCCTTTCCTGCGAGAACCTCCACAAACAGAGCTGTTTGTGAGGGTCAGCACCTTCCCATTATCACCATCAGCGAGAGCATGGCACTTCTGGAGCGCTGCCACAGCATCCCTCAGCATCAGCCTGGCAGGAAGGAGCAGAAAGCTGCTCTTGTGTTTGTTTCTCCCGCGTGGTTTCAGCACTGAAACGTTAATTTTTCTCAGCACCTGTTGGCTCTAGCAGGAATGATGCTCCCAGCGTCTGAGCACGCAACCTGTGTTTTTTGTAATGTGTTATTCTGAGCTCTGGTAGGACGTGCTGTCCAGGTGCCAAGTGTGTTAAAACTGGGTTTTGTTTATGGGTTAAGTTAGGGAATTTTATGGTCACCCCAATGGAAAAATATTTCTCATGAAAGACTTCAAAAGCTTCAGGAGTTTGGAAACAGAAGGAAGAGAGGTTTCTTCCAAATAGATGCAATTTAATTTAAGTTCTATTGAAATAAATGTTGTTTCAGGGGTAAACAAGGTGCACAGGTAGAGGGATGGGGAAGGTCCTTCTGATAAAAATTAAATACTAAAATTGATAAATGTGAAGTTAGTGGATATTAAGGAATAGAAGGAAAACAGTGACTAAATAGGAACAGAAGTTTTAGGAGGAATAGATAGATTCTAGTAATATTTTAATATTACTAGAATGTGTAATATATCTATAAGTAATTCAACATAATTAGAGAATATTTCAGGTCTAGTGAGGGTAAGAGATTTGTTGCAGCATGTGAAGAGTGAATTTTTGAGCAGACAGAATTCTGGTTTTTGTTTCGTTTTTTTCTCCCCTCAAACTGTGAAGCTGCTCTCCATTGGGCATTTCTTTATCCTGGAAGGTTGGTTAGCAGGCTGGAGATGGACAGGTCTATATGGAAAGAAGTTCCAAAAGGAGAGTGACCTGAGGACCTGCAAGGGGCCATGGCCAAGCTCAGGACAGACCAGAATTGAAAAAAGGAAGGAGAAGCCGTGAATGAACAGACAAATACTGACAGATAAGGATTTGCAAAAGGAAATGTTGGGGAAATCACAGGCAAGGCTGCTCCTCAGCATGATCCAAGCAAACAATTGAGGCATTAAATAGTGATTCAGAGCAGAGGGTGGGCAGAACACAGGAAAGGCAAAAAGTCTCATAAAGGTTGTTGCTCAGCTCCTCATGAGCCTTGGCAGCTCTGAGTGAATTTTCAGCTTTTTGGAGTTGTTTAACATAGTGGAATTCTCCTGAAACCCCTTTAATTTAGTGGAGCTAGGGAAAATCTCTTTATGGGACTCTGTGCTGCAGTGGATTGTCTGGCTAATGCACTCTTTTTTTCCCCATTTGTCTCTTTTGCCCAGTGAATTTTCATCTTCCTAACTTTTTTCTTCTATTTTTTACTGCTGCCACCAACCCTCACACCAGTTAACAGACTCCTGGCATCTGAGTGCAAAGCTGGGGCACAGTATCCAAGATTCCAGAGTTAAGAATTATTTAACCAATGCAGTTTCTTTACCACGAGCCCTATTCAGTGTATAGTGAACTAACTGGAAGTCTTTCTGCCAGCTTCAAGATAAACAGGATGGAGACTCATAATGAGCAGATTTTCAGAAGCTTTACTATTTAATTAGAAGGATACAGATTATATGATGGAATGATAATAACAACCTCTGATCACTGGTTCCAGTGAGAACTGTTGCTATTGAGAATTTGTGGGGGAAAGAGAGTTCATTTTTCATGATTAGGAAATATTAGCATTTGCTATTGCCAGTATTGGGTATTTAGTGATGCAATTTGGCACATGAAAAATGCTGGCTTTTAAATCTCTTCTCCAAGAGTCATTTATACGTGTACAAAAGGAAGTTGATAGCAACAATATTAATATATTCTCATGGGAAAAAAATAATGTAAGCATCTCCTGCTTAGAAAATCCAACCTCCTCCGAGTCATTCACCTCCTTCAGAAGGGACTGGAAACTGTTGTGCTTGTATTCCTTTGAGATGTAAAGTTGTTATATTACAAATTATCACTTGTTTTCAGTATTGACTAGATAAATAAATGCAATTATGTTTATCAATGTTGAAAATTAAGCAACAGAAAGCAATTGTATGTGTTTGAGGATCTTTTCAAATGAAAAGCTGTATTCACTGAATTCTCATCGGCTCTTTTTCTCCCTGACATGTTTCATGATGTGAGCTCTCAATTGAATGAACAGCTGCAGTAAAAATGGCACCAGCCAAGTCACAGGGAATTCACAGGAAATTGAGACGTTTCAGGCTGCAGCACAAGCCATTCAGGCCCTCATTTACCTTGGGAAATGCTTGGCTTTTTATCAGTAAAATGTCTATAAAAACACAGAGAGGTGTCAAGCCCTTTGGGTAAACCTGGTAGGGGTGAAACAAAGACACTCTGCTGAGGGGGTTTTCTTTCTATGGGTGGAAACAGCTTTTTCTTCCAGTCTTCCACTTTGGATTTACGAGGGTAATATGAAGGAATTGTCAGTGTTGATCAGAGAGATGCAGTAAGGGAAGCAGAATAAGAAAATATCACAGCTCAGGTGTCTGAGAACCTCCTTGATTCATCTCGTTCATCTAAAGCAAGACCATCCTCAAGAGTAAAAACCTGAACACATCCTTGGATCTTGGCAGATGCCATCCCTTGCCCTGTATGGATGCTGGCAGAGCCAGGATGTTTTCCCCCAGCTTCCCACCCAGGCCTGGCACGCACAGCAGCAGACGTGGCAGCTCGAGGAAAGGGCTGACTCGGAGGCAGAAAGTGGCCTACTGTCCTCAGAGCCATGAAACAGCAGAGCTGCTTCTGATTCACTTTCAGATGCTTTGGAATAAGTGTTTAATGTTCTGAAAGTTTACGCAGCGCTTCCATTTTTTAATTGACTCCTGTGCCACACATCTCTAACACCCAAGTTGGTAAAGCTTTAAGTAGNTAAGTGTTTAGTGTTCTGGAAGTTTATGCAGCGCTCCCATTTTTTAATTGACTCCTGCCAAGTTGGTAAAGCTTTAAGTAGTGTGATGAAAATTATCATGGGATAGCTGCTCCTGGTGCCTTCTCACGAGTCAGTCTGCCCCCTCACTCACCATTCATGGAAACATAAACCCTCCAAAAGCTTCCTTTCCCTCCATGCTCTTGCTTGCCATGGATATGAGTTTTTTTGTATTTCTTTTTTTCTTCCTGCAATACCATCTTTGTCATATAATCTCCTCTAGTTACGGTACTGAAGATCAAGCTGTGAAGAAATTTGACAATAAAACCCAAATCACCTTCTTCATCAACTCCAGCCTAATAGGACATAATCAAAGTATTAAAAAACAAACAAACAAACAAACTATAAGCTAAATTAACTTCTTGGTAAATTTGTTGCAGTCTAGGGTGACTGAGCGAAGATGCACCATGGATATTGCTGTGCTTTCTCATGGCCAGTTTTACTACTCCATCTGTCCACAGCAGTAGAATATCTTTCCCCGTTTCAGTTTTATAGGTTTAAGTTGTTCAGCAGAACAGTTATGGGAATATTCAAAGGAGGAATCATAACCAGAAAAAAGTGGTTTAGCTTAGCTCTCATTAGCTGTTCATCTAGAACAGATTGCAAGGGATGGACTTCTGGAGTGTGTCTGATTGCTGCAGCATGGTAACTTAATGGGGACACGTTTTCATCAGCTCGTGGAAGTGTGCCTGTGCCAACTGACCTTCAGCTTGGTGTGCAGGGAATGAGCTCTAGAAACTACAGTTTCAATCTAGGATCTCATTTGTATGTCCCCCTTTGAACTTAATTAGCTCTTGTGCATTTGTTTGGTTTGTATTTGGCATCTGGCATCGCTGAACTGAGTTAAAACTCCACCATCCATCCATAAACATTTGTTGTTCTTCAGTCCAGCTTTCAAGTCCAAAAAATCCTGGTCTCTACATTTTTCCTTCTGTTTCCTTATGCTCTAAGCTTTTCTTTTCGTGTAACACTTATGTTCCTAATCCTACTTTGTCTAGGAGCTAGGATTTACTCTTTTACTCAGAAATGTTTTTACGTGGCAGCAAACCAAGGAGCTTTCCAGCCTCACTACTGCAGCTCTTGTGGCACCACCAAGGCCAGGTTGGACGGGGCTTGGAGCAGCCTGGTCTGGTGGAAAGTGTCCTTGTCTGTGGCAGGGAGTGGAATAGGATGATCTTTAAGGTCCCTTCCAACCCATTCTGTGATTCTGTGACTGCTGCATGTCTTGATTCTCAAGATTTTGTGTCCGTTACTTTTCCTCCTTTGTTCCCTTCTTTGGCTTCATCCCTCAGGATCTGTCACACACAGCCTCAAGCCCAGGGAGAGAGGGATCTGTAAAACTCTCCTTTAGCTTGCCAGGAAAAGAGCACAACCACCCTCTTGCAGCCGAGCTGAATTTTACAGAAAGCATTTCTCAGCCTCACAGCCTTTAAGTGAGAAACAGGATTTCAGAAGCTAATTTGCTTGTTTTCCGTAGCACGATCTTAATTCTACAAGGGAGAGAAGATGATCTAATCTAATTTAATTTTGCTCTTTGAGGAGAAGGGAGATCACTTGGCCAGCTGCTGCTCTGAGCAAACACGGAGCGTGCAGGCTACAAGATAAGCTTTGAACTTTATCAAGTCTCTTGGCAGTATATGTTAATGTGTGCTGTTGGGAGAGCTCTGGAACTTTTGCCTCTGATTGTATTAATTAGTTTGCTGCTCCAAATGAGCTGTATCTCACTGTAAAATAAGGAGCTGTTCCACATCAGGCTTTCTCTGGCCCTGATGCTTTAGTGTTTGGGCAGAGTGGACTGTGATTTCACAAATCAGGCCAAGGCCACGTCCTCACAGTACTGTTGCTGTTTGGATTTCTTTTTGAAACTCTAGGCATAATTAATTCAAGTTGTTAATTTACTACAAGAGGAAAACTGTGTGCTTCAATCCTGTGTTTGAAGAGGAAGAATTTTCCTCCCCAAATATTTTAATTTTTAAAACCCAAGGTAAGGAAGCATCTCAGAGCTTCCGTGGCCATACTGTCTAGACAGTGACAAACTCCTTCAAACAACAAATCCACTGTGATTTAGGCCCACAGGGTTCTTAAACTAATCTGTCTCTGAGGTGGATTTGTTGCATTCTTAAATCCTGTAGTTCCTAGATGAAGAAAATTTGCCAATATCGTGAGCTATGTTTTCGTGACTGTCACTTTCACCAGTCTGACACCTTCCACCAGCAGGCAGTTCTTCACATCCTCCAAACCTTCCAGTGCCTGCAGATTGCCACCTCTGCTTCCACCCTGCTGTGCGTTCCCAGCGTGAAATCTGGATTCCTGTGAACCACAGGGTTGCACTACCAGGTGCAGAGCGCTGGCAGACGTGTGTTTTAGACGTGTACAATAATGGAAAAGTCATACATCCTTCAGAAAAACTTGGAGTTTTGCTGTGATTATCATCTTCACTCTTCTGGCTGATGAGCTCATCAAGGTAATTAGCAGCCTGCCCTGAATCTGCATATCCTGATCATCTTCCATGCCATATTGTCCCACGCTGTTTCATGGAGCCATCCCTGTCTTCAGCAAAGTAAAACTAAGCAGGGGTTGAATCCCAGGAGTTCTGCGCTGTGTTCTCCGATGTGCAGCAGAAGTCCAGGACTGCTCCAAGAGGAATCAGTGTTTCAGTGCTTGGGAGCCTTCCCTGCAGCCTGGATACCCTGGGGGGAGAGCCAATACCCTGGTGGGGATAGAGAGTGGGATCCCAGAGTGCAGAACCCCAAACCGCTCCCCCAGGCTGGGAGGCTGTGATGGTCTGGGGCTGGGAACTCCAGCCTGTCCCACTCCCTGTATCCCAGAGCTTCTCCTGCCTGCCTGCTCCATTTGGCAGATTTGCAGTCTGATAGGACAAAACCCCCCAATTTTCTGTTCATTATATCATCCTAAAGGCAATAAAATTGCTTCACACATGTGGTTTCAATCAAATAACTGACTTTTCATCAATTTTTGAGAGCAAGCAGGGGTCCTGCCTTCACAGCTAGGCTGGCCTGTTGCTAACCTTGATGATGCACCGTGTGTCTGCAGGATCTGGGTTGTGCTTAACCCCCTCAGCCATCTCTCTAAGCAAAAACACCTAAACATTTGACTAAAATCTCAGTATTGGCTTAAAGACAAGTGTGAACTGTTCAGAAATGCTGGTTTGGATCCTGACACTCTCTGTGAGAGCCTTTCCAACAGAGGTAACATGCTGAGAATTATTTTGACTTTCTTATTCTATCAGCTATCTCTTTAGATTTATTCTCCCATTTTTCTGAGAAAAACTTAAGTAGATGTACCACCAACATCCTTCCTGTGAAATAAAGAGTTCATACCTTCCATATTAAAGATAAAGCTTAATATTGACTCCTTCATAAAGACTTCACTCTGTCTTCATATTTTGTGGAAACACAGAATACTGACATTTCTATCTGAAATTAACTTTACTCAAATTGCAGTCAGCCTAATGATTTTCCCTTGCTACTTTTAATTAAAGGAATGTGACCAACAGTAGGGATTTTTTTTAGGCAGCCTAAAGCTCTGTGCTTGCCTTTATATTTTATTTTTTCAGCTCATGCGATAGCAGACTTAATACTCCCACCTACTTCTCCTGAATAGTTTTTCATTATTCCAAGAGCAAAGGCAATAAGCCTTATCTCACCTGATGATAGTTATATTTAAAGCTTTCTCAAACTGAGGTCGCATAAACCTGGGGTTGTGAATGTACAGTGCAACAGCCTGGGCCGAGCTGGGCGGGTTATGGCAGATTTTCTATAAACACAAATACTGTTCTGTGTGTTTGATGTATTCACATGCATCGACTTGAACTTAGTGATAAAAGCTATAAAACTTCAGGCTGGACAGGGCTTGGAGCACCCTGGGATGGTGGAAAGTGTCCCTGCCCATGGCAGGGGTGGCACTGGGTGGGCTTTAGGGTCCCTTCTGACCCAAACCATTCTGGGATGCTGAAAACATTTAAGTCCATTCCATATTTTATTTAATAGGGGATTTGGGGCAGTACCTGATGTATTTTCATTCTCTTTGTAAATAGTTATTCCCAGAAATGGGTTGGCTGTGTAGGTATCTCCGTGTTAGGGTGGAGGGATGGAGCTCTTCCCCCCTGTCCCTCCCCGTGCCTGGACCAAGGCTGAGAACCTTGTGCCCCTCTCTGCAGGTGTCATTCTGCAGGAGGATGCTCATGGCCTTGCCAAAGATGTGCCCAATTTGCAATTATTTAATATTTTTCTATTGTTATCTCATCCTCCAACCTGTGATCCAAACACCAACCTGCATTTTCCCCTTGCTTATTTACATCACTGTAACTAATAACGCTTTCACAAGCCAATTATGCCTTCACGAGCTGATTATGCTTCTACAAATACATGCATAATCATTTATTGTCTCTAATTGAAAGTTTGCTGCAAAGACTCTCTTCTCCAGGCCAGGGTAACAATTTCTGTGGGGTTTGTTGTGCTCAGCTGGGATTGCTGAGCAGTCCAGCAGTGCTGTGCTGCCCCCTGCTACACCAACATCGAGGTGAAATCAGGAAATCCCTGCGCAGAAATAACAAGTTCTGCAGTCCTTTCGTGCCAGAAGAGCTTTGACTGTGCTAAGAGAGGGCAAGTGCTGAGG
This sequence comes from Pardalotus punctatus, assembly GCA_013400915.1. Taxonomy (NCBI): domain Eukaryota; kingdom Metazoa; phylum Chordata; class Aves; order Passeriformes; family Pardalotidae; genus Pardalotus; species Pardalotus punctatus. Next base: position 35,072 of record VZTX01012032.1, read on the forward strand.
AGCATAGGTGAAAGCTGGAGGTTTGGATAACATCTTTGCTAATTAGTTCAGGCATGTAAGATAATTCTGCTAATTTTTGATTAGTTAAAAGTAAGTGGAGAATGGTGCAGAAGGGAAGGAAATTATTTCAGCTTCAATTAACACACAGTAAACTACTTTTTCCAGTCTTTTCACTGCAGCCTTACTTGAGAATATTAACAGTTCAAAGTACTTAGCTCTAAAAAATCTCCTAATGGACATTAGAATTATTTTTATTTCAGGATACCGGTCTAACTGCAGCAGCAGTTCAATCAACCTTACAGTAGTGCAATCTTATTGAATTTCTGCCAGGAATGTAAATGAGAAGCCATTCTCCTTTAAAAGCTTCAGCTAATATAATTAATTGCATTCATTTTCAAGGTGCTGTCTTGCTTGTTTGGGCGAGTGAGCAGTAGGGGATGAAAAAAATGGAAATTTCATCAGTGATTACAAAAGAGATAGTGATTTACTAATTGCCTTTCACCTTTTGCTGACAGTTTGTATATCTTACCAATCTGCCTCCAGTCACTGGAAACAGTTGTGTGGTGAGAGATTAGGATAAATACACTGTGAGGAATTCTTTGGTGGTGGATTTGTTTTTCCTTCATGGGCAACTAGATTTGTCTCCTGTGCTTTGTAGCAAGTGCAGACCCACAGCCCCCGTGCTTTGGGTTAAAATGTGTTCCCGCAGAGAGAGGTGGAGTTGGGAACAATCCTCTTTTGCAGGGTGCTGGGGACCTTGTTGGTACCTGTGCTTTCATGTTTTCATCTCCAGGAAACATGAAATAAAGTGATTTACATCAGCTCACAGAGGTACCGGGGGCTGCTTCCGATCCGGCCCATTTTGTCATGTTGCTGCCTTGTCAAAACTCAGTGTCTCACGAACGAAATGACCAAAACCAGCCTCCCCAGTGTGATGTGGGAGTTGGATCTCTACCAGGGCAGCAGCTCACCTGCTGGGATGGCTCCCTGTTCCTTTATTTCATTGCTGCTGTGGAATTTCAGTGCGCACTCACCCGTGCTGGGGCAGTGTATGAGCGCTCACAGGTGTGAGGAAGCAGATGTTTTTCTTGAAATCCATGATTATAGTGATGTGCATTTAAGGAAACACTCCCTTTATATGAATATAAATGTAGCTGGATCTCCCCCGCCCCAGTACAAAGCTGGGAAACTGGCTTGGGTTTCACCAGAAAAAAATTAAAAAAGGAAAAGCTTCAGAGTCAGAGAACCCTGGAAACAGACATGATAGCACATTCAGGAAACTTTTTAAAGCTATTTAAGCTTTGATGGAAAATATATCTATACTTCTGACAGTTGTACTTCTTACTCTTCCATTTAAATGCCAGATATTTCATATCTACAGGAAACTACCACTGATATGGCTCAGTAGTATCAGTGAACCACCCACACAGGCAAAAAGAGCATGAGAGTTTGACTTGAATCCCACCTGTGTTGAGGAAGGCATGGACCATCCCACACAGC
>VZTX01012033.1:0-57325 GCA_013400915.1 Pardalotus punctatus
AACCCCTCCTCACCCACGGCAGGCTAGGGTCTAGATATTGAACTGAACTGACATCAAAAAACAGATTTTGGTCAAACAATATCTGTGATACACTAGTATGTTTGAAGAAATGTTAATACTAATAAGAGTTAAGAATAAAAATCAACTTAAAATAGCCTGCATTATTCAACAAACCTGAGACCTTGCAGATGAACACAGGTTAGCCAACGCACTGTGAAAAAGGAATTCTTGTATATAGTGAGAACAAACCAGACTTTGAAACTTGCTGCATCTCATGGCAATCATGATATCAAACAGCCAGTCACACATGGGTACATATATTAAACTGCAGCACTTCTATTGAAACTCTTTGAAAATAGAGCTTTCTTCTGCCTCAGATCTCCTTCCTCTACATCCTCAGTGTTACACCTGCATGCTCCAGGGAAAAGCTAAGTTTGCTACTATTGGATTTTGAAAGGAAAACATAGCAATGAGGAACTGAATTAGATTCTACATCTTTATGATCTTCAAAAGAATTCACTTTTTATGTTCCAGGTAGTAAAAGGTAAGAAAGAGATATGTTTCACCCATCTCTATTGTTTCATAACTTAACATCAATGAGACTATGCCTTGAAGGCATTTACTGATCAATAGAACTGTTATTACAGTTTATAATAAGTGAGCAATAGGTAACTTTAGGGAAGTCTGCAGGCATGTCAATTAGAAAATCTTAAACACATCTGCTGAAGACTTATTGAAAAACAGCAAAGACAGAGCTGCAGTTTTTGTCCTTTTCAGTCATTTTTTCTGCACAAACCTTCCCCTCAGAAAGAAAAGTGACATGAATGGAGAACTGGCCCAGTTATTAACCTACTGTACTTGTTCTACAAGAACAGCTGTTGTCCATCTCATAAAACAGCAAATTGAACCCACTTTAATACCCATTGCAATGAAGGTCTCACAGCTCCATTCTGAGAAATTCTTGTCAAATAGAAAATACCATCTAATTAATCCAAATATTTTTGTCTCTTCAAATATGTTGTTGGCAATTTTTTGCAACATAATAGCTTACTGTACACTTTCTGCTACTTGTCAAAAGAACAGACAATGTATAAACAGTGAAAATAAAATTGCATGTGTCAAATCTGAGAGAAAATATGTTGCTTGTTCAAAATTGAATGAACACTTTATAGAAATGTAGAACGTTCTGCCCACCAGGTTTAGTTACTCAGACTTCATTTTACTATGCTGTGCTATGACAAAGATTTATGTCTCCATTAGAATACAATGGAGATAGCACAGACTACATTGGTTTTAAAGTAGAAAAATGAGGAAAGTAACATATTACGAGGGCCATTGTTGAATAGCACCAACAGACACAAACCCATTGCTAAGCATTTCTGGAAGACTATCCAAGTATCTCACGTAGTTTTGAGCTATATTGTAATGAATTATTGAGCTTTCCTCTTCCCTGTGGCACAGCAGGGACACTCTGGTTCCAGTAACAGTTTTCCCAGGTTAATTCTGATCCAGTGACATCTCTTGTTTTCTATCCAAATCAAGCAAAAAAGGGGTTTTGTTCTCAAGCAACTTACAATTTATTTAGTGCTCTGTAGAAGTCCTAAACATATCTGCATACTGAACAAATAAGCATAAGCCTGCTAAACACTACTAAATCTTGTGGGAAAAGAAAGTATTCTGTCTAACGTTCTTCCCAAAGTGGGAAGACTCTTGGAAGAGGAGAACTGTTGCAGGTTATTTAATTTCAATTAATTTTAGCCATCTGAAATATAGATACCCAGTTCTGAATTATCCGTGCTATATTTTTCTGTAGCAACAACAAAAATACATGGGCAATTCTAGAGAATAATTAATTTTAGATGCCAACAGCAGGATGAGATGAAGTGCACCCCAGGGGTGACTATTAGTCTTTTCTGACTCTGAAGAAAACCTGAGGTGTCTATCTAGACAGTAGAGACCAGCAATATATATTTAAAAGTTAAATGAAATTAATTCCATCCTGTTTGCCTTACAGTTTTATCAGAAAAATTGTAACTTGCATTTTAGGCAGGGTTCTAAATGCCTATTTTTGTTTGCATTGCCTCTGATCATGTAGGTGATTTGCTGCATCATCAGTGCCATCATCTGAAACTACCCAAGAACATGAAGAAACAATCCAGACAGTGCATTCTTTGCTCTACAGTCACTGGGTCTATGTATGAAGCACCATACAGTGTATGGTTTAAATCTGGAACCTCTAACGTTTGGTAATCCTTGGATAGGGAATGTCTGAGAATCCAGCATCTTTACAATTCCTTGTACCTAGGAATTAAAGTTTGGGTATTTGTGATGTCACTTCTGAACACAGATAGTTTATACATTCATCCAAAGATGCAATTTTATCTATTTCCTTTTTGTCTTCTGTGGCAGCACTTCAGTATCAGTACATACTGGATTAAAGAACATGGAAAGTCAGCATAACCACAAATATAGCTAGCATGATTACCAATAAAATCAAAATAAAGAACTGTGACAATAGTTTAAAAAACCTGTAGAAAATATAAATTCCCACTGGCTGAAAATTATATTACTAGAAGAGAGTACCTTATGAAAACCAAAGTGAGAAAAAACATGCTTTGTTCAAACTAATGCAATTACTATGTTATTTTATTAAATGTGCAACTGCATGCCATATTGTTTTATAAAATGTGCTGTTATATGCTTCAGGCAGCATTCAAAATAAAAATATGGAAGTTTACATATAGGACAGATTTCTCTGCAGTACATATGAAGTTTTTGAGTTTACATATGTGAATTGGCTACTAGATTGTAATTTACTAGTTTATTTTAAGCTGTGTTTACATGTATTTTTCCTCAGAATCAGAATGCATTAGAATGTAGATTTGTGAGCATATTTTCTATGCTGGTCTCGCTCACCATTTAAAATTAGGTAGGTTACTTAAAGCAACAGATTACTTTAGAATACCAAATATCCCTATTTTTTGTTTTCAGTAGCTCAGAATGCTGACAGCAGAGGATGAAACGGGATGAAAACTGCTTCTGACCATTTTTTCTTTGTCTGATGGCAAAGGTCCCAAGTTCATCTACTTAACATCTCCTAAGATGTGCTCTCCATCACATCTACACCCTTTCTTTTGCCTTCTGTTTTTCAAACATGGCCTTTTACATCTGATATTCATTCTGTGTGATCAACATCAACCTGAATTCCACAGTAATTTCATACATATTGTAAAATTTAAAAAATCTATTACCTTATCTTTAAATGCCTTAGAATATTTTAACATAGTCTACCAATGGTAATTCAGCCGAAGAACAGACATCTTTTTACTGGAAGTCATCTGTTCTCTTCCTTTGCCATGCAAAAAGAAAATACTGTCTTTAAATAGGATGTTGAACAGAATGTTGCTCATAATTCAGTAAGTTACACACTTCCATCAGCCTGATTTGGAGCACTGCCTCAGCACACTGTTTTAAAAGGTTTCTTTTTACGGCAGCTGCCATCTTTCAAAATTATTCTTACTGGTAACATTCATTTCACTGGTGGACTCACTCTTACCTCTCAAACTGTCCATTTTATCTTTCATTCATATAATTATTTATTTTCTAAGCAATTTCCTAACATTACTTTGCCATATTCACAATAACACATAGGAAAATAAAAGCAAGTAACAGCTGGAACAATGAACAATTTTAAATTATTTTCTATTTAGTGCTCCATACAAGCACTTTGCAACACTCTGACTCAACAGACTTGCAAAATTATCTGGCAAGCATTTCCCAGTATGTAAATGGTATCAAAGGTTACTATTAAGGTTCTTTCTTTGCTGTCCCTTCATGAAGAATTCCTCTTCACAAAGGAATAAAACCTAGCCACAAGGAATGGCAGAAAAATTTAAAAATAGTCTGACAGCAGACTTTTAATAGGTCATAAGTATGGCCAAACTGACAAGTAATACTTGTCATTGCCAAAAGAAGGTTTCTGGTTCAGTCACTGGAGTTCAGGATTTGGATGGATTTCGGAGAGTACTGTCAGTCTCTTCTCTCATGTTTGTAAACTCTCCCATAACAAAGGCCACTGTGGAAGTCAAAGGAAACAGTCAAGTCAAGATGGTGACAGCCATTCTGGATAAAGACAGAAGGTTAAAAACTATTACCTAAACCCTGCTGACTAGAATACATAATTCTTATGCAATAAAAATTGTCAGTAAATTATATTTTTCAGAACATTATTCAGTTAACTAAGTTGAAATTTCCTTGGCCAAGTTTTCAATCTTGCATAAACATTCATCAAAGAAATAAAACAATAAGCATGCCTGTTTAGTTGGTTTTTTTTCTTTTTTTTTTTGGGTCACATTTATTATTTTGGCAGTAATATGTATACATACTTCAAGAGTCATAAGTTCGGACAAATATTCTGCTTTTTTTCTTCCTTTTTTCACCTCAGGGGTCACAAGGACTTTACATGTTGCTCTTACACCCCATGAATGTACAGACCTTTGAAATGCTTCCCTCTCCATCAAGCAGTTTTACCAGTACTGATGCAGCATCATCCTGTAGAAAGAGAATGCACGTGACTCTTAAGACTTGTGGTCTTGTTCATCTTTCCTTGCCTTAGATTACTTCTTCATTCTGTATTCTCATCTGTACAACCCATTTTGACTCCTTGGCTGCCTTTTCCTTTTCCTATTTTTCATTCTGTTCACATCTTTGTTTTTTCTTCTTTGCTCCCTTTCTTTACCCTCCTTTTCCACCAGTTCTCTCTGTGTCATCTTCATGTTTTCTCAAGTCTTAGTCTTCCTTTGTCTTTTTTCTCACATCTTTTTCCAATTTTCAGTCCCAGGCTCTTCCTTTCCCTTTTGTCTTGTAATTTAGAAAGCTCTAGAAGTGCTCCTCTCCAGCTCACAGTTAACCTATTGAAAAGCATTTATTCCCTCCTAGTTCATTGGGATTTTGCATTGTTTTTCTTTCCAGAATGCTTCTGTGAATTAAAAGGCCAACACTAGCCAATTTTTCTCTTGGCTAGAAAAAGGAACAAATGTAGATCATGCAGTCTTAGTCCATTTCCATCACCAGCAAGCTCACAGAGATCATAACTGGAATATGATTCTAGCAGCTGCAGCTGGCAGACCAGGATCCAAAATGTATATGAGCCCTGATGGGCTCCTGATGGGGTGAGGTTGGCATGATAGCATGTATGTCCTGCCATAAGGAGAAAAATAACTCTAAAAGACAATGTTAAACATTGCATCATGGTGTCTGTCACTCTGGGAAAAATTGAAGGGCTTTTTTTCTCTTCCTAGATTGTACTGTTGTATTACAGCCAAGAAAATAATTTGAGCATAGTCTTTTGAGGATTTTTTCATGCAATAAATATTATTGCTATATGATTCAGTAGGAGACACTAGAGATCCTGAGCATCAGTGCTTTTTTGTTTTCTCATCCTTCTACTATCACTCTTTTTCATATTTCAGAAAGAAGATTAATATATCTGTGAGTAAGACCACAGGATAAAATAGTATCACTGGGAAAGAAAGTTCATTTACTAGCACAGTCTCTGCAGATGTACATACTATCATCAGATGCAACTGTACTCCTAACTCAGCAAGACCAGAATTTTACCATTTATCTTCTATTTTTGCTGCCTCTGTGTGGCCAGCTGTGTGGTAACCACAGGTCAAGAGACAGACTTCAGAGGCAGAGCTGATGACAACTACAAGTTGAGCATGCAAGCAGCTGAGCCAAACCCTACATACAGCTCTTGCCATTCAGTCATTTCAGCAGTGCTGATATTTTCAGCCATCTGTAACTCAGTGGTACTTACAAGCAACACCAAAGTCCTTCTGGGCAGATCATACAGGAAGACAACCCCTATTCTAAAGGCATTAGCATGTCTTTTAAGCAAGACACAAGTGACTGTGACAGTCCAAGTGAAAGGACAGTGATGAATGGTTAATTTAAGGCAGCCATTGTAAAACAACATATGCCTGAAATTCATTAATGTATATCTTACTGATTTATTCAGATTCCATCCACCACACAGCCTAGTCTTGGTTGATGCACTGCTGACATATGCAGGTTCATTCATTTAAGCAGTAGTTACAGGCAGATGGCATGTGCTTATAGCAAAGATTAGGACCACAGTTTTGTGCACGGCAATGTGTATAATGCTGTAAGTACGTCATGTACGTGGGTTCCTTAGTATTTTACATGCATTTATGCATGGCTCTGCAGAAATTACTTTTCCAGAACCAGAACCCTTCTACATACTTTATATGAGCCATGATTTTAAAAGGAGACATTGCTCTTATTTATGAAGTTTCTTATTCTTTTTACTTCTCTATTGCTTCTGTAGCTTTCTTTCTAAGATATTTCTACTCCTATTAAAAGTCCGTGTGTGTGTATTTATAAACCTGTGATTACTACATCTATCAAAATTTTACAATTCTTACAAATACTTCAGCCAAGCCTGCACACTTCAACCTATCCTGGTTGGGAAAGAAATTCCCTTTCTACACAAGGTATGTGAAGTATAGCAGTTACCTTCCTGGACTTATTGGAATTCTTTCATTATCAAATCTAAAAAGTAGAGATCTGTCCTGAGTAACACAAAATGTTATTGTCTTCCATAGCTATCTGTAGTGTTATCATATGCCCAAAATTATTACAGTCTCTTGAAGACCAGTGGCCAGAAACAGACCTGAGGATGTCAGGGGGTACCAACACTTTCTTAAGGTCAGGGTCACCATTTTGTTTCTCTTTGTTCCCAGGGAGTCCGGGACATTCAGTAACTTTACAACTAGTGATTATCACCATTATTTTTTCACCTGTCGCTGTTTCAGTTTTAAGTAAACTGTTATTTTTTCACTTATATCTACTCACGTTTGTCTCTCCTTATTAGTGAAAATGGAGTGGTTAAGACTAAAAGGGGAGATAACTCATTTTAGAGTGTTCTCCCCCTAAATTCTCTTAAACCAAGACAGGATCACGCAAGGAAATTAATCTCCCTGGCCTGAGATACATGTCAGAGTGGCATGTATCTTCTTTTAAAGAGCCTCGAAGTTCATAAACTTTAGAAAACTCTCCCGATGCAGGTGGAAATGCATCTAGTAGTTACATCATGGTGTCAGTTACCACACTACCATATCCTTTTCCAGGTGTTCTCTGCCATTTCCTTGTTATATCATTGATCACAGAGAATATATTATTCAGCTATGTTCCTGCTGATTTTTAAAAAAATTACATTAGAAGTACACAGCTTGAAATCACACTGCTTTAAACTCTGCCATCTTAGCCCACGTTTGTTATCAGATTTCCACTTTAGCATTGCACAGCTTGCACAACAGGCTAGAAATGTATGATTGCCATTTCTCTTTTGCCAGTGGAATGAATTTCAGAAAGAAACACAGAACCATTTTCAAGATCCACTTTTAGGTCATTAGTATGTCTTGAAACAGAAGTCCTAAGGAAGACTATATGACCCCAGAGTTAATTAATAAATTAATTTACTGGCATCTGATTCTTTTCCCCTCTCAGTTCTGTTTCTGTTGCTGCAGAGAATGACTACTTCATGATCTCACTGTGACAAGGCTATAGCACAATAAAGCATAAATGCTGAGCATTACTTAGAGGGAAGATTGGCTTGCAAACAATAGCAACAACTCACTCAGATTTGCCAAAGTCCTGGTTCAAGTACATGGGCTTCCTCCATCTTAAATTTTAGAAATGTATTCCCATCTTGCAATGCATATTATATATATATTTCTACACCAGCCTACCCACTACCTCTGCAATTAGTGTGTATGATGCAATTCATGGTGTACAATGCAGCATGGAAAAGGGCAGAGAAGTTTATTCTCAGCAGCAGTACTGTCATGTGAATATAAAATACAGACATCAATTTAAGATAGTGCTGACATGCCCTATACCTCCCATATATAAAAAATAGTGTGGGTATACAGCAGTCATCTCTCACAATAATTTTCTTCTCATCTACCACCACTGATTTTAATGAAGTTACTTTGGATTTACATTGGTATGCAAAGTCAGTGAGGTCTACATTATACAAATATATAAAGATAAGGGCTTAAAAAAGGCAGACAGCTTAAAAGCTCAGAGACCTTGAAAAATGTGATTACATAGAAGTACACACTAAATCACGGTAATTTGTGTGTACTTGTCTCAGATGATAGCTATGTTTGAATGTTTGAAAACTTATCTCTAGACATACATGACAACAATTGCTACAGCTATGTACTTTCTGGATATATCCTAGTGGTAAAAAACCGTACAGATAAACAAGGCAGTATATCTGTATACAACTGCTGTTTAAGTGGATGGAGTAAATATTACAGTCTACTGGTAAATTTCATACAACTCTGTATTACTTACAACATCAAGCTTGCTATATCATGTACCACAAAGAAAACATTTACGATGGACAGCTGTGATGTGAGAAAAATAATATGTGCTAGGGATCAAGCCTGAGGAAAATCAAGGAAGAACTCTGTTCAAAAGCACTTTCAGCTACAACTTGTCTTTTTCTAGGTTATTAATGGAAATGCCAATTCTCAAAGTCAGAAACTTCCACACAAGAAACTATTAGTGTTAATTCAACTTTTAAAAAAAAACCAAAAAACCACAAACACACACATACACTGAACCTTTTCTCATTTTCTTTCCAGTTCACCCTATGAGCCTGTGGTCTCCCAGAAACCCTGCAGATTCTGAGAACCTCTCCTTATGATTGTGATATAGGTAACCTTGCTTGAAGGCGCTTCAAAAAAACATCATGGAAAATACCCATCCAGCTCTACAGAAAAAGCTGAAAAATATATGATCTTATCTATATTCTCTATAATATCATTTCCTTAATCATAAATCTTGAACAGGAACTGGTAAAAAATAAAGAGTCAACAAGGAATATTTATTACCCTAGTCCATGAAGGAAGTTCTTTCATAGCCTGTTTTCAGTTAATCTAAAAAGAGTTGTCACCTTCAATTTATTACTATTTTGTTTTGTGTGCCAGACTTTACATAAAGGTAACTTCTTTCGCACTGGTGGGAATTTGAGTTACCCAGTAAATGCCAAATTTGGTAGTTTAAGTATCCCATTTTTGGGAGTCAATTGATTACATCTGAATTCATGATGCCTCAATCCTAAAATTAAGAAATTTGAACAAAATCGTACATGTGTTTATTTAGGATATTTCTTTTTTGCTGTGGTGAATTTGTCCTTTTAAAAATAAGTTATTGTTCTATATGATATTTCTGTGTCTACATCATTGTAGCACCTCAGAAGTGAATGTTAATGTCACTTTATAGATGTAAACAGCAAAAAGGTTGTTTCTACAGGTTGGTTTAGCTCTTTGGTGGATTTTTTTCCCTAGGGATGTATGTTTAACTGTTTTATATCAATATCAAACTAAAAAATATGATCATTAACTGGCAAGATGCAAAATTTCTCATTCTTTCACAGACATGCTGGTTTCCTTGTGGGTATACACTAGATAAAATTACAAGAAGCTCACATTATGCTGTACAGATGACTAACCATTCGCTATTTCTAGTTAAATATAAAAACAGGAAAATCATAAGCGAACAGCTTTTCCATATTTGGAGAAAATTACTTGCCAATCCAATAGGAATTTTTAGTTTTATATATATGTCTAAGTACGCACCATCTCTGAAGGGCCACAAGACTTTAAATAAGCCTCTGGGATTTTAAGTTTCATACAGCCAAATAGGACTTCTCAATAAACATATTATTTCACTGAACTTTCTTCTCAGCCTTATTTCTGTTACAATGCAAGTTGCTCAAGAAATTGCAACTTTTATAAGTCCATGGACAGGAAAAATAGTGAAATCATGGTGGTTGATGATGAACAAGGCAGATTAGTAAACGTCCATGGATTGTGCTTACTTTTTTTTTTAGGTTTTATTGAACCATTAAAAAGGTCAATATCAAAAATAAATCTGAACAAATAGCCCAGTTTACACAGTGCTATTATACAAAAAAATATTCAAACATCTGCCTACTTATAGAAAGTCACTGGCAGGCCCTATAAACTTGTCATTTAGTACAAGGGTCTTTCTCAGCTGATGACTATATTTCACCTTTCCCAAGTTTCCAGTGTCGTGCTTTTTCCTATTTACTATTCTTTTTCTACAGTAATAATTGAAGAACACTACTATTGATTTATTTTTTAATTTGTATATTTGTAATCTATGGCATGGTACAGCAACAGTTTGGTGCAGGTTCTAGGTTTAAAGCTGGTTGTTTTCAGAGACCTTTGGAGCAACGGTCTACCAGTCCTTATTTCACAACTGATTTAACAGACAGATTATGTTGTGTTAGGAGTACTTGTACTGTCTGAAGGAAGGGAGGCAAAAGCTGTGTTTCTGACTCAGACCTTCTACACAGTTGATAGGTATCATTAGTCTGAGAAGAAGAATGTAGAAAGAAAGTAGTAGGGGTTGCTACAAGCCATATCTGATTTCTGAACAAGAAAACTAGTTTGTATTATTTGTTACCTCTTGGCTCAGGAGGCAGAAATTCATCTCCTTCCTTGTATGTAACTAAGATTGCACCAAAATTGTACTTGATTCTCATCAGTTTAACTCCTTGAAGAAACAACCTATTAATTCCTCATTTATTGGCCATTTTGCCAATAATGCATGTTATTAATTTAGCTATTATTAATGCAACTATATATTAGTAAAGACATAAAGTTGAAATCTTGACCACAAAACAAAAATATTTCAGAATATTTAGTTTAGAGGAAGAAAAAAAGACTTCGACTTTCCCCTGAAAAAAATATTACATTAAATGTAGCAGTCATGAGACAGTCACATGTCCCAGAAATGTATCATGGGACAGAAATACTTTTCAGTAATCCATACTGATCATAGTCCATAGAATTGCTGTCTGAAAATTAAAGATCAGAAAACACTATTATCCAAGTGCTCAAGCATGTCAAGTCTCTTATTCAAGTGTTAAGAAATTATGTCATTTTACTACTCTATTTTTTTAGCCAAGACTTTTCTTGTCTTTTAAATCTTAAAACAAGTAGAAGAAAAATAAAACAAAAAGCCCAAACAAACAAACGAAAGACTCCAGTAATCCCACTTCTATCAGTTACCAAATTTAGAAAGCCAAATTTGCATAATGAAGTTTTTATCTAGACAAGAGAATTGTAGGATTTTTTAAAAAACCTCTCTACTAGATTAAACTGGATTAAACAGTCATCTAATCTGGTAGCATCATCTGGTAACAGAAAAGGTCACAATGTTGACAGAACTTCAATATCCAAGACACCGGCATGGACCAGTTTGACTCAAATTTTTGTGATGCGCCTAATACAAAATCACAGAATTTTTAGGGTTGGAAGGGACCTCTGGAGATCATCTACAGATCTTCTACATTCCCATGTAGAAGCTACATTCCCATGTAGCTCCATCATTCTAGGACAAATCCTTGTATGAACCACCTGTTCTACAAACTCTCACAGAATATTTTTTATCTTTATATCTAATTTTAAAACATGCTCTGAAATGCAAATTGAGTTAAGATTACAGATATGGTAAGAGTAAAGATTTGCAAAATGGGCTGAACTACTGTTTTTACAACTGACTTCTGCAGGACCAAGTCTTGATATGCCAGCACCAAAAGCTGTCAGTGAGGTTACCTGATCCACTCCCAGATTAGGTACCAGTGTGGGTTAGAATTAGTCCTCAGATAAATTTACAAAATTTAAGACCTGGTCCCAGCTGGTTCAAGTATGTCATCCTGAAGGTCAGTCTGTTCTCTGATAGCTGGGATTAGCATTAAAATTTAAGAAAATGCAGGCTGAAAATCTTTAAATTGATATCTAATACATATTTAAGATGAAGAATAATGTGAACATAACTAATGGTACGAGAGTGGGAAGAATTCCTGATTTATCACTATGTTTAGAGATGCCAGTAATATACAAGAAAGCCTAATATTAAGATCGCTCTTGGTGAAACTGGAAATGTTGGCAGCATTCAATAAGAGATGTCAACAAGTTCTCTGATTCTTTTGTCTGATGAGATGCTGTTGGTCTCATTTTAGGGTTAGAATTACTGTTTAGCAGTCACATGAAGGAGTTATATGTACTGACCCATTTGACAGGGCTGCCACAAGAACATTGATGCCTCAAAGCACACTCAAAAATCTTGCTGACCTTCTGCTGCAACAGGACTTCAACGTCAGTGATCCAAGGTCTATCTGGGAACATCAGTACAATGTGACCTTGGCTAAGTTTTTCTGAGAAAAATCTTTTAAAGGAAGAAAGTATGCAACAAAGTCAAGCAAGTTAAAGAAATAAAGGACAAATATAGTTGCTCAACTGGTAACAGCTGGCAGATCAGGAGTTCAAGAGGGAAAATAAAAATACTGACCCAAAAGGTAGAAAACCTTAAAGAAAAAAAGAGAATCTGAAGATACAAACTCAAAATTGAGTGGGATCAGCCAATTGCAAGGAACAAGGGGGGGCCCACATTTGCACTGGTTAGCAAAGGCTTGGGAAATATCTTACCAGGATCATGAGCTTACCACTGTAGTTTACTCATGTTAGATATCTATTGTGCTCATTATCCAACCAGTAATTGCTCAAAGGTGTGTCCTCCTTATCATGTCTGCACACTGCAAAAGTTCTCTGCATGCAGCAATTCAAAATGAAAGAGTTATATGACTAAGTGAACAAAACCGATGAATTATAAGGACCACTGCTAAAATTAAAATTTGGGCTAAGACTTCAGAATGATGGTCTGAACATTCTTGTGGGTCTTGGAAAATCTGCAGGGATAAAATAAGGATAAATTCTATCCTAGTCTTTATAGATTGAATGAAAAGCAACATGAGCCCTGGCCTCTGAATAGATTGCATGTTAAGGCCCCAATTTAAACAAGCTGGCTTCACCGATCCATCATAAAGGTCAGTTCTGAGATTAAAACTTGGATAAGAGTACTTGCAATGGCATGTTCTACAGCCACTGCATGTTGAATCCCCAACGTTTCAAGTAAAAGAGGGCTGAAAGCTGAAGAGGCTAGCTACTGTTGACAGTCCAATGCTCGCAGGTTTGCCTGGTCAGTGTCTAAGGCTGGGCTTTAGCACGAGACTGAAAGTCAGCTCATAAACTGAAGAATTGTCTCTCCTTTTGGACTTTGAAGGGCCTGGAGGACTAACGATTAGGGACTGATAATAATAAAGTGGGCTCTGAAGTCATATATTTCTCACTTTAACTAAAAGTCAGGGTAAAATTTAAGGAAAAAAAAGCATGGGTTGCAGAGAAATGTTTTGTTGTTTCTAAATAACTGTCTACAGAGGTCAAAGGAAAACTGATCTCTTGTTACTGTTTCGGCTGGTGTTATAAAACTAAAACTCAGATCAGAATTACAATCAGATTAGGACTGCATATGGAAATGCTGTTTTAACTGATGCATCTACAAAAGGTGAATAATGTTTCTTATGAGGACATGCTTTCTATTTCATGTTTTACATCCAGGTTAGTCTTAGAAATAGGGTTAGGATTTGAGAAAATTTAGACTGAAGAATTAGTTTTATGATCTATTCTAAGAATCTTACTGTAATAAAACAAGAGCTAATTGCAATGTGCAGTTATTGGTCCTGCAATATGTGTAGATATCTTAACTACAATTAATATAAAGTTCAAAGTTCAAGATCACAGTCCTACGGTGAAGGTTCCAGGCCTCTGTTGGCTAATTATTTCTGCAGATAGTTCCAGTGTAAAGTGAGGGCTGCCTCAAGTAGGAAGGCACATTTGTCAGTTTGACTGCTTGGAACAGAATCAAAGAATCATTAAGGTTGGAAAAGACCTCCAATATCATAGAGTCCAAGCTTTGACTGATCACCACCACATCAGCAAAATCATAGCACTAAGGTACCACACCCAGTCATTTCTTGACCACTTCCAGGGATGGTGACTCCACCACCTCCCTGAGAAGCTTGTTCCAATGTTTGACCACACTTTCAGTGAAGACATTCTTCCTGATGTCCGACCTCAATGTCCTTTGTTTCAGCTTGACCCCCAACTGGCCACAGCCTCCTTCCAGGCAGAGAGATAAGGTCTCCCTTCAGCCTTCTTTTCTCTAGGCTAAACCACCCCAGTTCCCTCAGCTGACCCTCTTATGACTCGCTCTGTAGACCCTTCACCAGCTCCATTGCCCTTCTCTGGTCATGTTCCAGCACCTCAATGTCTTCCTTCTTGTGAGGGGCCCATAGCTGGACACAGAACTTGAGGTGCAGCCTCAATGGTGCCAAGAATAGAGGGACAAGGTAATGATTTTGTTGATGCCCTTCCATACTTCACCAAGAATCAAAAACTTTACCATTCTGTATTTGCTATGTCCAAGGCAGCCTCTGGCCACCTCATCTCCCACCATCCCTTCTCTGTTCATAAACACCAGGTCTAGCAGGGCACCACCCCTGGTAGGCTCACTCACCAGCTGTGTCAGGATATGATTGGAATGAGAATTCCATGAACTATATAATAAATTATATTTCTCACATCTCTTGCAAGGCCTCCAGATCCTGAAAGACTAAACAAAATATGTCAATGGCCTTACTTCCATTACTACAACACTAATTGTCTTACTGATCAAAGATACATTTAGGAGAGTTAGAATTCAGGTTTTTTAAGTCTAGTTCAAATACCTAAAAAAACCTTCAACTATAAGCAATGATGACAGCTCATCATTTAATTTTCATTACCATGGAAAATCTGCTTGTACAGTTTATGATTATGGTTAGGCACAACATTCAGGAAAGTGGCTCACAGGTGTATTACTGATTATTCTATAAAAGCTGAAAAAGAGAGATGAGGAATGGGGACAGCAGGAGCTGATGTGCTATTGCTAGTATTAGTTAAATATAGTTGATTAACTCTAATTTTGGTCTAAATTTTAAACCAGAGTTAGATTGTCTTCCTAATTCAGCTCTACTCATTTGAATTTAGTGGTGGGGCCATTAAGGTTTACATATATAATGCTGGGTGATAGAAAGACAAATTATTTTCCAAACCAGGTGCGGTTACATGGCCTTTGAAAAAATTCAGCACTATGCTGAGATTACAAGTTGACAAAGTAGGAGCTGAGAGAGCTGTGTTTATTGATTGTTCTTGGAAGGTCTTTTACTGCAATTTAAGGGCAGATAATAAGAGACCTATTGGTCTTTCAGACATGGGTCTTATTGCTTGATCAGTAACTTAGATCTGTGAAGAGTGGAGATTATCATGGAATATTTCAGAAAGAAAAATGACGGCTGTATCTACCTGAGCTTTTTGCCATTTGTACAGGGGAAAGACTCCGTTGTATTAAATCTTGCTTTACAGTTTGGATCAATGAGAGCATTGGTCTTAGTGACAGGAAAAACAGGCTGAATGTAGGAGTTTTTTCTTCTGATTAATACCAGAAGTCCTGTGGAACTAAACAAGTTAATGAAGAAAATCAGAAGCTAAACCCTCCTACAATATCTAACTAGTGAGGGGACAAACTGCTGATAAATCAGGCCAGCATTAAGGGTAATCCTGGTTTAGCTACCTTCAGGCTAAGTGTAGAAAAATGAAGTGTTTATTAGAGTTTCCTCAGTCCCGCTTGTTTTGAAAGAGCCAGTTTGAACAGAGGTGACAAAATTTTACTGCCAAAAAAGGCTGACCTATGTTTATTAGGCTTCAGTCTCACAAATGCACATGGAGACTAGTATTAACTTTGTCTGCTGGTTTTGGCTGAGATGGAATTCATTTTCTTCAGAGTATATATGGGGCTATGTTTTGTATTCATGCTGAAAACAGGGTTGATAACACATTGATACTTTAGCTACTGCTGAGCAGCACCTATACAATGTCAAGTGCTTTTGCGCCTCTCAGCCCACTAGTGAGGAGGCTGGGAGTGCACAAGAGGTTGGGAGAGAACACAGCTGGGACAGCTGACCCCAGCTGATCAGAAGTATATCCCATCATGCTGAGCAATAAAAACTGCAGGAAGAAGGATGCAAAAGAGTTTGAAGTTAAAGCATTTGTCTTCCCCAATCACTGTTATGTATGACAGAACTATGCTTTCCTCAGAATGGCTGAACCCCTGCCTGCCCATGGGAAGTGGTGAATGAATTCCCTTCTTTGCTTTTCTTGCATGAGTGGCTTTTGCTTTACTTATTAAACTGTCTTTATCTCAACCCAGGAGTTTCCTTGGTTTTACCCTTCAGATTCTCTACAGTATCCTATTTGTGGCAGAAGTAGGGAGGGAAAGTAAACAGCTCTGTGAGGCTCTGCCTACTGGGGTTAACCCTCAAAACTTTGTCAAGAGCAGCCCTTCAGCTGGAGGTGAGAGCCACTGCGAATTGAACCATGTTGTTAGCTGTAAGATGAATGATTACTCTGGATTCTCACAGAAAGCAGATCTTGCTTTATAGTAAAGCTTAGCATTAGGATTCAGAATTGCTGATAATCTCCTTAAATTGCATTTTCAAAAAAAAATAATACTTGAGGATAAAGCTTAAGCAGGTACAGCTTGAGCAATTCTCATGGGTATCCAGTATAGAAGGTAGAAAGTCTTCAGTTTCATTAACAAGAGACCTTTAGGTTGAGCTGAAGACAGATGTCATCTTAAGAATATGGCTAAAAGACCATTTTATTCCCTTATCCTGTAAGATTTCAATAGCCCTAAACTCTGCTAAACTACAAAACTTCAGCTAAATCTTTATTTTCACTTAAAAATTAAATAGATGGAAAATTGGGGGGGTGGTTGGGGGTTTTTTTGTTTGTTTTGCAATTTTATTTACAAATGAACTTCAGACAAGGACAAGACAGCAGTCTTTAATGGATTTCCTGAACTCATTTGAATAATGATTTTCATTTAAGTTTTAGGGTGGCTTCAGAAAATCAAAAAACACAGAAGTAAGATAATTTTTAAGAGGTATTCAGAATTGACATTAAGACACATTGGTTTTTATTTAAGTTATAGGCTAAGTTGTCTCACAGGGCTCATATATTTCTAAACAAAGCCTAGAGATGGAATGATGGTTCTGTAACGAAGGGATGTCAAAAGTGATGCTATAGCCTAATTGAAAGAAACCTTTGAAAACAAGCATGTGTTTCATGTAATTGACAAAAAAACCTTTTCCTGAGACACCAGACAGGTAGAGAGCTAAAGTTATAGGTAGAGTTTGGATTCATTTACAGGAAAGAAATCACAGAAATATATTGTACTGAGGAGACTTTTAAGAGACAAATTATACAGGCTCAAATTTCAATTGAACAATTCTTCTCTGATTTCAGTTAATGTCCTAGGCTTGACCTAGATAACCCCCCATTAAGTTACATAACTCTAGGTTGCCAGAAAACTTACAACCTGACAAAATTCTATCACATCTCGACACAACAAACTATGCTTCTTCTCTCAGCTACCCAGGGCATATCAAATAGATATGGTATGGTTAAGCTTTTTTTTAAGCAAAGTTTTTGGGCAATTGAGGGGACTTTTGTTTATTCTTTTATTTTTTGCTTTGTAAATTGTTTTTTTTTTTTTCTTGGGTAATACTGCTATTGCTTCACAGGTTTTGTACAAGAGAAAATTAACTTCTCTGGAGACCTTTTGACAAGATGTTTTTGTGACTTCTGTGATGAAAAAGGTGACTTCTCCCTGCTAGATGACATCTGCCAAAGATGGATCTTGGATCTTCAGCCTGTCTTTCAGATGTCTTTTGATGCACAGTGTTTGAAGTGAACACTCCACAAAAATTTTTTACCTGTCTACCAGATATCAACAGAACGTTTCTTCCAGGTGGGCACTCAGCAGGATCTCACTGCAAGGATGCAGAGGAAGGATGAAGGGATGGAGACTGTGCTTTAGCTGTAAGCCTCAGAACCAACAATAATTCATAAGTCTAGGCAGTAAAGGAAGAAAGGGAGAAAGGGTGAACCTATCCATATCTTAAATCAAAGAATACAAATAAACACCATTGACCCCAAAAAAACATACCTCTGTTATGTGAGACACAAATAGAGAGCATGAAGAGTGAAATGCCTAATTTCAGAGCTCAGAAAGTGAAAACAGACTGGCCAATAATGACTACTGTTTCTTAAGTTCACTTTATTGTGCTTCATATCAGTCCTCAAAGATCTGAAAGCTTGTGTCTTGGCCGCATTTGGGAGGATTTTCACACAGCTAAACCAAAGGCCAGCTTCAAACCAAATATCTACTGCTTAATCTAATGCCACAGGGAATCTACAGCATCCAAGGAAAGGTCCCTGGTGTTTTCTCTTACTGTTGTTCTTGGAAATAGCTTTGCTGTCTTGGCTGAAGCAACCAAAAGAGAAATTCAGTTGGATATGGACATTTTTCATAGAAAGTTTCAGCACCGTATTGCAGAAGTTTGACATACTGAAACAAGATGCTAAAATCTGAAACAAGATGTTAAAAATACATCTACCAGACCCCTCTAGAATAATAACTAGATAAGTGCTACATTCTACATGCTTTTTTAACAGGCTAAAAAAACTCCAACTAAATGAAAGTGGAAAATAAATTTATCCTTTTAATATTTTAGCCTTAAAAGAGAGAAAACATGGAAAACCTGAAACCATAACAAATCTTGCATACTGCCAAGTATTAACTAACCTTAGATACACACTGAAAAATAGAAAAGCTTCTGGGTGGAGTTGGTATTTTAAACAAGGCAGCATCATCTCCTCAGGTTTAGGAAAGAAACAACCATTCAAATGCCTTTGCTGAAACAAGATCCACTCTAATCTAAAAATCAAGGCTTAAGAACAAGTTCCAGAAAGTTTTCCCAAAAAAATATCAAACATACTAATGGAATCACCTTCATTTTTATTCAGAATGGCAGTAATAGTAAAGAACCTTTGTAATCTGCTCTTGAACCTAATTAGGTATTAGAGCACCTGAAGCATTTTCAAATGCAAGGAGGAGAACCTTGGGGTCAATAGGATTAACTCCCAGTTCTTCAGCTTTACTGTGCAAATATCACAGAGAGCATGGTAGGTTTCCACAGCAATTCTGTGGTAATTTTACAGGAGCTGGCAGACTGACTAATAAATCCAGAGGCACTTCTGCTGCTGTTCATTGTACTTGAGGTGTGTACCACAGAACTACACATTACCCTCAGGAAAACAAGTTCTTCAAAATGCTAAGGGGGTTTGGGTTTTTTGTTTGGTTGTTTTTTGTTTTTTTATTATTTGGGGCTTTTTTCGGTTGTTGGTGGGGGGGTTGAGTATTTTTTTATCTGCTACTCTCACGACTCTAAACTACTCCTCAGTACTTTATCATTACTAGGGAGAGGGAGGTAATAAAGTAGAAGAGAAAAAACCTGCTTGTGATCTAACAAACACTCCAATCTCCTTTTAACAACCAGATTTTCATTTTTATTAACCTAATGTTAGGCAAAAACTTCATAGTAATGTGCTGTGTAACAAACAGAAAGTAAAATAAATTCTGAACTACTGAAAGATGAAATTATATGTTTCAGGCTCATAATAAATTTAAGCCAGTACTATGGAAATTTTCAGCAACCAGCCAAGCCAAAGATTTCAGCAATAAAATAACATCCACTGTAAAAAACTGAAGTAAAACTAGTTCCCATTCCCCAAAAGTATACTTTTAGATTTTTATTACTTAATTCCAAAGAATCACCTTAATATGCAAAAAAAAATTGCCGAAAAATTACAGTTTTGGTGTTTTGAGTTTGCTTGTGGGCGCTGGACATAGAGCATGAGAGAGAGGAAAAGTTCTGGAAGTACTGATAATATTCAAAAATCAGATGTAAATGCTTGGTATTGATCTGAAGCTAAGTCTTCTGCTAAATGCATTATCTGTTCAGAATGGCTTATTGAACAGAACTAAGTGTTTCAAAGCCTGGAGATGCTTGATTTTTATGTTGTCTCTAGAGACAGGATACAGGATACAGCTATGAAGATTAACCCCAATATCCACCAAAGCTTTGGAATTATTTTGGTGCAGAGGGCAAGTCTTGTCATATGTTAACATTTTCCAGTGAAAAGGAAAGGCTAAATAAGTCCTGACATTCCTACAGCAAAGAGAAGGAAAGGCATTCATTCATTCTGGCATCGTCTAAGCTGCAATGGGGTGCACATATTCACAGTGGTTGTGAAGAGAATTGATAAGTGATGATACTCTCCATTCCACATGCAGGAGGTGGTGAAATGCTAGTATCAGACAAAAACTAATTTTTTTCAAAATGACAGATGGTGTCCCCTCCTGCCATCTCCTAGGGTCCAGGAATAGGGAAAGAGTATATTGTCCCCAGCGTAAATGGTGGGTTACTGGCAGAAAGGATTGCTTTGTAGGCTCGGATATGCCCGCTATTGATTTAAAGTTCCTTCTTTCTATCTCAGGGGCAGGCTTGCAGTTGTCTTTCCCTTATGTCCAAACCCAAAGATGACCTTTTGCAGGAACATCAGTTGCTTTATGGTTTATAGACTGAAAAAAGTACTAAGCTGGGAGAAAGGCATCCTCATGTCTGTTGATACTCTGCACTCAAACTAGAACACATTTCCATCACCTGACTGGCCAAGACTTAAGGAGAAATCAAGTGATGTGAAACCATGGCTGCTGAATGCTAAAGCTATCATGGGACAGCAGATCTGAGAGCTGGCTACAGGCTGGTCTTTCTTACTCTAAGAAGCTCCATCTTCCTCCATTGAGACACAGCAATCACTTTTACAGGGAGACTCCCGATATCCTGTCTTAAGCAAAAATGTGGTCCTGCATTCCAAATACTTACAGACTGGTTCAAACCCTGCCAGCATAATAATGACTTCTAATTTACTGAGATTTTTGTATATTCTAGTATGAAAGGGGAGAGCTACTAACACCAGAGGCAAGATAAATCAATAAGTGCTGAATTGATTCACATAATGACATTTCCCCTTAGCTATTCTGAATAATTTCATTCACTATAAAGAATGAGACAGTCATTTTCATTTACCAGTATGTCAGGGATTTCTAAACAGGCTTTGAACATCTACATTCATTTAGCTGCATCCCTGTTTGAATGAGGATTAGAATGATTCACAAAGGCATCTGGGCCATCATTTCCTCCTGAATTCTGGAGGTTAGTTTCTACTCTGCAATCACAATGAAAATACATAAAATAAAAGGATGCACTGGCTACAGATAAAGTCAGTATACAAAGTCAATACAATTGATAATTTTTTTCATAAGCAGTACTAATACAAGCCTATGGCACTCCCTCTACTTTATCACTTTAGTTATCTTTTTTAAGTGCATATTGCATCACTACTAAAGCTGCATGTTTTCAAGCAGTTTAGTGGAACAAAAAAAAATACTTATGGGTTTTGCAGCTTTCTTAAACAAATTTTTCATCTCAGAGTCTGCAGGACACACCATGTTATTCTTTTACTTCAAGTGTCACCTTTTTTTTTTTTGAGAGAGAATCTGGATATATGGTTTTTCCACTAAAGGTGACCCAATTTTGTGTGGAAAAAATCTGTGCTTAAAAACTAGAAGTTTTCACTTTACAGCAGAAAAAGAAATTATTCATTCTTCAATGGGTGAAAATGATGGAGAGAGCATGGTACATCTCTGAAGTGCACAAGAAGTGATACCAGTGGTCCCCAGAAGTTCAGACACTGCAAAGGAAGTTGAGGACACTGGTACCCCCAGCCTCTACATGCACTGAAAGACATCACAGGGAGTGATACACTGGGAAGAAGGGCACGGGCCTCAGTCACTTGACTCTCAGCAGAGCTGGAGCCCCTCTCTCCAGCAGGCAGGACACATCTGCCCTTATCAGGACATGGGCCTGTGAATAACCTCTCAGAAAGTGGCACCTAAGCCACCTTCATCCTTTCTCACACAATAGACACCAGGAAGACAAGGAAGTGCATAAAAGGAAGGGACCAGCACAACTGTCAGAGTCTGACAGAGTTCCCCAGGTACACTAACACCAGGTCAGCACCTTCCTTAACTTCTTTCCTTGGGTTAAACAAAAAGGCTCTTTGTCCCAGCCCTTCTGGGCTGGCATGTTTGGGCACATTCAGTGGCTGTTGGGAAGAAAGGATTAGAAGCAGAAGAATGGTGAGGAGGATGGTAGATTCATTCAAGTGACCTTGCAGCTGGGAATGCCAAGGTCTGGAGAATAACAGTGTGGAAAACCACATGTATTATGCCTTCTCTGTGTGTTTGAGAAGTAGAAATTCTGTGTAGCGATAACATAGGTGTTTACAGAGACTTGAAGGCACTCTCACAGACCTGCCTGAGTTCCCAGTCTTGGGAGAAAGAATATCAAAGCTCAGAGATCATAAAAAGCACAGGGGAGATCACAACATGGGCATCATGGGCCCTTAATAAATGGGTGCAAACAGCAGCCTCACCAATCACCTAACGGTGCCAGCATTCCCACTTGTGTCTCTCCACCCAGCTGTTGTTTAAGAATCCTGGTGAGGTTAGCGAGGTAATGAAATAAATTTACTCTGCATTTGAGCCATGTTTTTGTGGTGGTTCTGGCCGCCTGCCTGTGTCAACTCACACAGCAGCAGACACAAAGACCCTGCCAGTGAGATGTGCAGTGTAGCAGCAAGCAGCGGCTTGCTGGCTAAGTCACACAAAGGGCAGCTGAGACTTGGTGAGCTATAAAGCCAGCCATTAGCATGGCTCCCAGCCCAAAGGGGGCCCTCAGGGTCTTTGCTGGCCAGAAAGGCACCGGTCCAGCAAGGTCAGGTCAGCCTGCATGGTCCCAGGAATGGCTGCTCTGCAGTACCAAGCTGCTGTTGTCCAGCAGCTCCATCAATGCCTATGACTTTTTCCAAATGATCCTGGTTAACCTCCTTCCCCCCTTGACCATTTCTTCCCTTTCAGGGTTCTGTCTTTCCATATTGTTTATTATGCTCCTGAATCTGTGAGCTACTTGATGATCTGGTCTCAGCTCTCCTTATGCTGGCTATAATATTATTCTTCTTACCTTCCAACAGAATTTCTCACAACTCTTCTTCAGCAGTGTGAGGTTGTGCAGCTGAGACAAACCAGAGCTGGACCTTGGAGCCTTGGGACACAGGCAATTAAACATTTTATAAAAGAGGGTGGTTCCAGCAATAGTTCTTTTCTCACCTTTTCCTAACATTATCATGCAGGAGATAATCAGTGGTTCACTGTCGGCCGGTCGCGTGGGCTGGACCAGCTGACCACCAGGGCCGATCAGCAGCTCGGCGGCGGCGTCTGCGAGCGTCCCTGAGTGCCAGGTTCACTGCAGTCAGGGACCGTCTCCCCCAGCCGTGAGCTGCGATTCCCTAGGACGGCAGCCACNCTGAGGGAC
Source organism: Pardalotus punctatus (assembly GCA_013400915.1). Taxonomy (NCBI): domain Eukaryota; kingdom Metazoa; phylum Chordata; class Aves; order Passeriformes; family Pardalotidae; genus Pardalotus; species Pardalotus punctatus. Next base: position 23,348 of record VZTX01012033.1, read on the forward strand.
AGGGGGAGCTCGACCCCTCTCTGGGGCAAGCTGCCTTCGACTCTACCCCAGGGGGGTTTTATTCCCTAGGTCTCCACAGATTCCTCAGGGGGGAAGAAACTCTCTGGGCTTGAACCACCGCTACAGTTCACAACTGTTAAAATGTATCTCCAATAGCACAGATTAATGGTCTAACCAACTGCCATATAAATGCCTCCAGAGCATACAGGATTTTGAAGGCACCATGTTTAAAGCAAAAAAAAGAGATCCAAACAATCTCTAGAGATTCAACATTGTAGGGTTTTTTTTAATGTAGAAGGCAACTTAAAAGTGGAAAAACATTTGCTGCAAGGCACGTGCCAAGGGAGAAAGAGGCCTTGAAGCACATTTTCATGTAGTAGCACATTCTTGACTTTTTCCAGCAGATATGAAACTTATATGCCCCTTGACTCAGGAGAATGGAATTTCTCTGCCCATTTACTATTCTCCCTTTGCTCCATTTGGAAAGGAAATTCTAGAAATACCTGCTAGCACTTCTAATTGCAGAAAATCAAAGTTGAGATACTCCAGTACAGAAGAAAAATAGTGCAGGTCAGGAATAATGGCAAATATTCCATTTTTCTTTATAGAAGTAGCCAGTATCTGTGATAAATCTACTTACACATGTCTCCAGAAAATAAATGGTTGTGTTTGCTCAAACCACCTTTGAATCAGCTTCAAAAAAAGAGTTTCATTTATGTCTATTAATTCACCTTCAGTTTCAGAGGAAGGGTTCAGTGGGTTCCTATTTCCTCTGAAGCACTGAGCTAGGCAATTATTGTGTGCCTGAGCTGCAAGAGGCACCCAGGTGCTTCACATATTTCGATTTTTATCCAAGCTTTACACTTCAAGTAATTGACTCATAAGGAAAATCATAATCACAATCCATCAAAGTTGTTTCAGCATGTGCCTAGCCATGCACAGTCAAAAAGGCTTCAAAAAGAGTAAGTGTCACATTGAACGGGGAATTCAGGGCTTGTCCAAACAGTGGAAGTGAAGAGGCTACACACTTGTGAGGACAGGGGCTTAAACTTTTATTCAAAAAATAGGACTAATTTGATCTTCAGGAACTGATTCATAGGGCTGTATATCGCAGTTTATTATGTTGTCTAGACCTCAGTTTACCATCCAGATTACATTTATACTCTGTAAAAAAAAAAATTTAAAATTACATTTTCTAAGACTGTTAAAAGTTTATGTCTAAATTAGATCACAGAGTCAGTTGTGTGGGGTATATTTCCATAATAACTTTCCTCAGGTTAAAAGTCCTTTATTGAAGGCTCCGTCATTGCATGCTTTTTGTTGCATGGATATAGCACATGTCAGGGGGCCATTCTGATCGTTGTTACATTGAACAACATAAGAGATGTAGAGAACTGTAAGAATCTCTGTATTTCATTCACAGCCTGATCACAGCATCTAAATCTAAAAACAAAGTGTTCAGCTCAGGACAGCAATCTGTTATCCCCAGTCCTACACATCCATCCAGAATTTCAGCTCTTCCTTGAAAAGACATCAGGAAAAATCATGCAAGTTGAAGAAAAAAGAGGGAATGCTAGATACTACATGATATGTCTGAATGCTACTACCACACTTTTTTAACTATGTTCTTCTAGTAGGTTTCCAGCTCTGAGAGCCACTGGTTTATCTTGAAGCACTAGGAAAAAGGCAGCTGAGATAAGAATCATGAGGCAGCCACAACTTTCAACACAGATTTAATTCACTTATCCAACTGCCCTGTTTAATATCTTCTAGTGCAGCGCAGCATACTAAAAATTCAGATGAAGTATCTCACATGGGAAAATCTTAACATTACTGCTAATTATTAAATATGTGCAGTCTAAAAAAATCTAAACAGGACTTCTATTTCTCTGACACATTTTCTGCTGGAACAGAAAGGGGAAAATTGGTTAAAAAACACTGATTAATGCCCAGGCAGAAATTCCTCACTAATTAAGGCAGATTTCAGATTTCACTACATATAGTTCCACAAATTACTCTACTACTAGTCCTAAGTAATTGAGTCTAAGGTACAAAAGTAAAAATGTAATAGGATTTAATGATGCGCTCTATACTCCTAATGGTCTCTACTCCCATGAAATGTTACAATAGGCTCTTTCAGTACCATCTAGCTGTCCCCCAACAGGTACAGTTCTGTGGTTTCAGAGGATTTCTTTAAAAGCTTGTAGCTGAAACTTGGTTATAATGCCTCTGTTGCAACCCAGGCATTTAAGAAATAAAAATGCTGACTCTCCCAAACTAAAAAAGCCACATTTCAAAGGGTTGTAAACATTTAATTATTTTATGATTTAATGCATTTTTTTATCAGAGTAGCAGTTTTAAACATAGATATAAAAGCCCAGGCTGAACAGCCGATCCAAAATATCTGGCTGGTAATACTGCTTTCGACAAACACATTTGATGAGCAAACATGTCCTCCTAGCCACCTACACTCATACCCATCTGTTCAGATGGCAACATGCCTCTGCACTAGGTAACATGCCAGTATTAGAAGGCCAGAGAAACAAGCCAAAAGTAGGGCTAAGGAGAAATCTAAACAACATTGCACTTACCACAACTTCTTCCTGAATTTCATCCTACTTGTAACAAGTAGTGTTACACTACTGCACACTGACTTTTAAAATTTTGATTCTGGTGCATACAGGACTAGCAGCACACAGGAAAGGAGAATTGGTTGGCTGGGGATACTCACAGCTGCCAAAAACCCTTGAAATGAATTGCAGATAGTATTTGAGAGGCCCATTAAGGACATCCGTCAATTTACTTTGAAAAGGTAGAGACAGCAGGTTCTGCAGGTGAAGATAGTTCCCTGGAAGAGAGCACCACCTGGGACAGCCACATCACTGTAGAGACTGCACTACAAATTCTGTCTCTATAATGACACCTTGGAATGGCAAGAAGTATAATTCACCCAGTCTGAATCACAAACCTTGTCATGTGTTTGTTTTTCAAACCTGTGTGTTGTACTTCTCAAAAAGCACAAAATCTCAGAAAATTTTATTTATCCATAAGTCTGCAGATGATGCATTCACTGCAGTGGTGTGTCTTTGCCACTGTGAAGTGGATAGAAATTATTCTGCATTCTAGGAAAAGGGATAAAAACAAACCAGAAGACACTAATTTTACGTCTCCAAGTATATAAGGAGTGGGGGTTTCCTAATTTTAAGGATTTTACATTACCAAAATTAATTTCTCATTTGTTAGAAGTTCTTTGGGTTTTTTCATAACTATAATATTAACCCCAGCATCTTTTAGCATATGTAGGCACTACTTTAGAAACTATGTTAAAAAAAAAAAGGCAGAAATTACAAAATATTTCTTAGCAAAACTGATGATTGACAAAGTATTCATTTATAGATGACCTATAAAATTTTGAGATGAGATTAGAAAAGCATTTTCCACTTTGGCATCCAAGCCCCATTTTCTAAGCTTTGGAAAATACTGATTTTGATTAGTAGGCTATATGCTGTTGTGTATATCTCTTTCTAAGCAGAAAGCCTTTGCTTTGGGATCTTTCCTAGATTTGGCCACCCTGACATATCCAAATCTCCCACTGACTGTACAAACTATTTAGGAACTGTTCTGAAGCCCAGTGGAAAAGATTGTTATCATACTTACCCTATTCCCCTTGCCATGAGAGCTGCGCACAGCGGGGCGGTATAGTCCCGCCCTTTGATATGATTGGAGTTAGCTCTGACATTCTTCATCCTTTCTGTACTAGAGCAGAGACAGGTGAAGTTATTCATTTTTAAATGTTTTGAATTGTGAGAAATCTACGCCAAGAAGATGAGGCTTCCAGTTCTCTCTGGGAGGGACAATACCAAATGTTACAGCCAACCCATGACTGGAGAAAGTAACCAAGAGAGGATGACTGCACACAGAGGAGGACAGGGAGTGCATAAGCAAACTTTCAGTTATGTCAACCCCTCTAGAGCTTTTTTGCCAAAATCCAATGAATTCAGGGCTATTTTCTTCAAGAACACTGTAGAATCTATAAGAATCTACCTTTCTCGATGAAATTTTATTAAAGAAAAAGAAATCGGGAGGAAGAAACCAGACAGAGATCGAAGCTCTTTCACTAAATAAGGAAAGAGGAACCTCAAATAGTGGTCTGTTTTCTACAATCATCTCTATGGATAGTGTATATACTGTGTTGAAGAGCTGTTAGCATCATGCCCTCTACAGTAGCTCATTTGCTCTTTATACGATTAAAATGCTGCAATCTCAACTTTGCATTATGTAAAGGACTTCAGCTGCAAAAAAATTCAGCCCTTAGGCCTGCTGTAGCCCAAGTCAACCAACCTCCATCCACTCAAGGCTAATACCATAAAATAATGGGATAAATAATATTAATTTTTTTTTCTGTTCTGTTGTTTCAACATTTAAAAACAGACACTGCAACAATCAACATCTTCCAGTCATAAGAACCACTTCTCTAGCAAATGTACTTGGGGAAAGCTCAGTCATATATAATCTAGAAAAATCTCCTAATTAATAGAGAAATAGCAGGGTCAGCAGGGTCATTTCCCTGTGCTGAGGTGAATTTCTCCTGTATTGTTTGTTTTCTAAATGAATATCGTTTTGTACCTGTAGATTCTATTCCTCACTGCCTGAAAACTCTACTTTTTCTTCTAATTTCTTCCAAGCTTCTGCTTAGAACTTTTGAAAAATAACTACTTTGTACTAACTCATAGCTTGGAGTTAGATGGGATGATATCATTTAAAATCAGAAACATTAGTTAGACTAGTTTGGGCTATAGGGTTATATGACAGAATATGCCAATTAAATTATTATTGATTTGAGAGAGTGGAGAAAAGTTTGTTCTTGTTAAATCCAGTAAAATAACCCCAAAGGACAGAGCGCTTGTGAAGCAGACAAAAGAGAGAGCTCTACTTTTAATAAATTTTTCTGTCTCAGCTCCAGAGCTGTCTCCTAATCACGTGCTGAATTAGTATCCTACTAGCAGTATTCTTAAATTTCAGATATACAACCAGCCTGATACCTTGCTTTTAATCTACCTAATGTACCATATTTATCTTTAAAGCCCAGTATAGTTGTCCAACTGTGCAGCAAACAACATAAGAAATAAATACAATTATAGAGACAACGCAATTTACTTCTATACACTATCCTTGATACTGAGGTAAAAAGTGCTTTGTAGACCCAATCAGTTATGGACTAACTAGAAAAGGAATATTTTAAGAATTTATTTAAGTAGAAGGAGTAATTCATATATCAAATGGCAAAAAGTTCCCTATTGCATTTTTTAAGTTACAAGAGAGCTGGGAGAGAGCAAAAAAATAAAATGAAGGTGTGAGTTGAAGGGAAGGTTGGGAAGAACAGATTGTGAAAGCAAAGCAGAGAAAATTGTGAAAGCAAAGCAGAGCAAAGCCATGAAGAATTTTAACGAGAGAAGCCCAGCATATAGCACACCATTCTTCCGTAAAGCATAATGTTGTACTGCCTGTAACTTCAGTTGAATTAAATATCAAGGCACTTCTGAAAAGTTCACTTGGTTCCCATTTACATATTTAACCAATCAAACACCCTTGCAGATCTGGTACTTGGCACAATAGCAGAAGCACACAACCGATAAAATGCTGGAAGTCAATTGAACATTGTGCTATGCACAATCTCTGTTACGATTTCGTGGCAAAGGGGAAAGCATATAGTTGGTAAGTGGACATGATGAGTGGTTTTCCTTGCTTGCAATTTGCAAGGTGTTTCAGCAGCTTTGGAGAATTGTAGCTACCGAGGAGATTTCTTAAGGGACATAGTAAATAGACAGCCCAAGAAGATTATGGACTTAAAGAATCACCAAGAAAAGGGAAAGAACTGAAATTGTTACATTAGTTTTGTGCAATCCTATTCCAAAGAATAACAGGATTATATTATGAAAAACACCTCCCTCATGAAAGATCCAAGAAAGCTGAGAGTGCAGGATTTCATCACCAAACAACATGAGAAAATGTTAGTCTCTGGCTATGGTTCTGCTCTTATGTTCTTCTTTATGCAAGCAAAATATGGAGAAGTTTCTCCCCATAAACTTCAGGAAACAGCACCAAAAGCATTCAAAAGCCACCATAGAGAGGGCAGTTTTCTCAAAGAGGCATTATCCAGTTCTTGTCCTAGCACAGGGCAGAAAATAGATGGTTTTCAGGCTTCTGGGAAATCCTATACTGTCACACTTTGCTTTTCAGTTGCTTTCTTAAAATACAGTTTCAAAAGACAACAGAAAGTCTCATTTTCTGTTTAGAGTTTCAGTCAGTAGCAACATCTGTGAGGAGGAGACTCTCTAAATGTCTCAACTCATTCCTACAATGTCTGAAACAGGTAAGTTATCTACAAGTCAATATCACTGTAAGAAAAACAGACAAAACTTACTAATTCTGATGGAATCAAAACTTGAATAAGCACATCATACAGCTCTACAGTCAGAGAAGCAGCAGAGCCTACCATAACAGCCTGTGTCATGCTGGAATTCCTAGTTATGCTTCTTGCCTTTTTTTTCTCCAGAGAAACAAAAGCACACATTTAAAAATGAATGAAGTTAGGACCAAGCAGAGACTTTTTCAGCAATTGCTTTCATCATTCAACAATTTTCCTTAACCACAGCAGTCTCTCATGAATAATCTCAACAGTGTCCAGGGGCCTGGTGATTATTCCATGACTGAATAAATGTGACTGATGGGAAATGAGAACACTAAAACACTTGAGCATTGTGCAATCTGACCAGGCAGAATTGCTGTAAAATTGTTTAGCATGTTTCATTGTTCTTAAAATTGAAACTACAAATACATTTTGAGATCCACCAGAAACCCAATTCTATCCTTCTTTTCTACAGTTAATAAAAAAAAAAAAAATAAAAAAAAAAGAAATTCCATTATTACAGTTTTTAAGAATCTCTCTACATCCATATTTTGCCTTACACTGATCATTTCACTAATATTATCTAACATTGATTTCATGAATATTCCAGAGAACAGCTTCCACTCAACACCAACAATTTTCTATCTGAGCAATAGGAATAGGTACTAAAGTAACGGATATGATTCATCCATTTTAAGGATACTCTTCTCATAACTTTTACTGTGTCACCTGAAATAAATTTCCATACTCTTCGGAAAGTTGCATATGAATCTCTATTGCTGGTTTCAGATGTGTAAATAACATCACAGGAGAGCCAAGGAAATACTGCTGAGCACCTGATAGAAATACTAAATGATGCATAGTGGAAAGGAAGCTCACTCAGATTTCCGGATTTGTGCTTAGACTGCATTTTCTTCATATATGCTCAACTGGAAAAAGATTTTCTCAACACATACCCTGCTCTAGAAACTGCATTTGGTGCATTGCAGACAATATCATACCTAGAAATGTAACAGTGAACTAGAGAAGGAATTTTAAATTCCATTTCCCCTGTGGTATATTACAACTACTTTAACTCTTCATTTTGAAAGTCTTTTTTGAGCAGTCACACACTCAGATTTATCAGATTTAGTGTCAACCTTCTTAAGGGACAAGTTAAAAGTTTAAACTTTTACTTTAAATATAATTGTTAAATTAATTAAAACTCTAAGACATTAAAATGAATGTCATCAATGTATTATCATTATTCCATGTCGTACTTTGTAGAGTACAGTCTAAAAGCTAAATATTACAAGATTGCAGAGTACTGGTATTGAGGATGAGAAATTATCCTTGTTCAAATAGCTACCAATGTCAATCAACAAACAAGAATGGCTGGGAGAAGAGGAATATACCTTTCATGCCAACAAATCAGAGTATGGCTGCGAGTCCTGTGCTAATCCCATGACTGATTCACTTTTATTTCATTATTTCAGGTTTTGGGTAAGAATCACAGAAATCAGCTGCATCCTTCAGTCTCTGTGTGAACAATTTTGTGCAGCTTTCCTTCCAGCTCCCTTTGAAGGTAGAAAATGTGATTTCTGCTTACAAATCAATTTTTTTTCCACATTTTATGCAAGAGAGAAAAGAAATTTGCATCTCTTGGAACTTTCTAGCCATTATCAAAGTCTACAACTACAATTAGATCAAAGTCTACAACAGCAATTAGGTGAGAGAGTCATTAGGGAATTAAGAAAATATGTCCTTTAGAAGAATTTGAGAAGTCTGGTAATGAAGGGAGCATCATAAATGACATGGTTTAGTTATATTCAGTGCTTGAAAAGCAGAAGAATTAAACTCTGTGCTATGCTGTCTTCTTTCATGCTGTGCATCATACTGGAAGGGACAGAGGGAAAGGGGGAACAGCTGCCTTGGACATCAGCAGGAAGTCAGAATCAACAAAAGATCCCACTGAGTTCCTGCTGTTTAGGCTACTGATCTGTTCCAATCCAGGTGCACACTTCTGCCACTACCCTTACCTGCCTGTAGTATGCACTGAATTAAAAATTGTCTCCTTCCAATCCTGTCCTACACTCCACAGTCACCCCAGCCCCTTTGTTTCTCTTTGATCTGTCTTTCATGCAGCCACTTTGTGATGGTGACTGTGTTTTTTCACTGCTCATGGTAAACAGAATCCAGAATTATAAGCAAACAGCTGAGAACAGCCTGAAATTGTTTACAGCTGCTTACCTTACCCATGTCATTCAGCTGGACACAGAATATAAGAGTTTTGAATAGCTTCAGAAATCCTCAAGGAGGAACACGTTCCTGATGTATCTAACACCAGCTCCTGGAACACTCACCTCTTGAATCCAATTAGCATTTGAGTCACTCCAGATATGCCAACAGGTAGTTTCGGACAGGATGTGTTGATTTCCAAATACATATTCTCAGCTGGATTATGACATTGATAATATATTTTCAGGTTTCCCTGTCTGATTCCTTTCAAGCTGAAAGGTAAGGAAATGCCTTCACAGCAGCAACCCAAAATTACCCAAAACAAAGGTCATTACTAACTTCAGTATCTCACATTCCCCTAATTTGAGGGATAGTAAATCAGAAGTTTTAAAGGTGCTTTTAGTCTAGGAAGACAATAAGCTTATTTTGAGCTAAAAGGAGATAGAGGAGTAATACACAGAAGCCAAAACCAGAAACTAAAATATGAGAACTATTTTTTACTTAAAACCAGTTTGGAAACTTTTCATCTATCTCTTCAGACTAAATCTGGCAACTTTCAAGCTAAGGCAGATATGGAATGGATTAAAGCAAGGTTTATATTGACAGATTTTTTTTTTAATAGTAACTTTGGAGAGCAGAATAGATTGGTGAAGCTTTAGATGGAATTCAACTCCCCTGGAATACGCAATTTCAGAAAACTAGATATGCTCAACAAAAAGAATACAATGCAAAAACGTTGATAATTCATTTTGAAATAGCTTTGTTCTTATTTTTGAAATAGCTTTGTTCTTATTTTTTTACCCTACATCACAACATCACAAAATATTTAAAAATTCAAAAACGAAGATAAATATTTCTCCTTTATTGAAATTAAATGTTTAGTATGAATTATAAAGAATATTGAGATGGGGTTTTTTTGCTTTTCTTTTTCCTTTATGAAAAACTTTGACATTTGGGCATATATTTCACCTAAGAAATTCTGACAAATTTTGACATCTTTTGAAAAGAGAATGTCCATCATACAAATAGTTGGAATCATTGGCTCTTCACCTGGCACAAAACTTTAATCTGTACCGTGCATGCTATGTCTTCTAAGCTGTACAAATGTTAGCTAATGCTATTTGAGAATCTTGAAATCCATTTGAAAATAACTGAATGTACAGCAAACTATGTGCACTCAGAACATGTACAGGGAAGGCAGGGACACCACAGGGAGGACATCATAGTCACCTGAGACGAAAATAATTAAAAATCTTGGGAAAAAACAAGAGAGAAATTCAGGTTACTGAGCTTTTATATTGTCATAGAGATGGCTGTTATTGATAAAGTTATCTTTATCGCTTTAGCATTTTGGAAAAATCTCTCCTTTACTTCGAAATGGTTCCTCCTCATTAACTCTCAGTATATGACTCTACTACAGTTATCCCTTATTAAAGAACTGCATACGCCTATTTCATAGAACAATACATCATCAATTGTATTCATTTTAATAAATTGTTAATCCATTGTTCTAGATTGCAAAAATCAATGAATTGGTTAAAATTAAAGCTTCTCACTGTAAAAACACCTTTTTCCAATACACTAAAAATATTTTAGCACTTATGTCTCCTCTGTGCAAGATGCTTAGGACACCTGATTAAGGAACTCGGGATGGAAACATGCAATGAACAAGTTAGTGATGGAAAGCAGGTTACTTTTAACACGCTAACTGAAAAAAACAGAAGACCCAGGAAATATAATCATGTTGCATCTGCTTAGATATTAGAACTTTAGCTGATATGTGAACTGTCATAATTTTATCATGAAACACCTTTACTCTTTTTTCTAACCTCAAAACACAGCCAAGGCCTCTGAAGAAAACTGAATGAGACAATTTCTGTTTTCAGTTTCATATGGAGAAAAAAAAATCTGTGTATATTTTCCCACACTGTGTTTTTGAAGAGACTGGGTTCCTGACTGGACTCCTCAATGTGTCAAGGCATCCCCTGATCCCCTGTGTTCCTGCTCCTCAAATCCACCAAAGGACCTAGGGATTGCACTGCTATTGCTACCAGTTCTGAGAAGTAAGATTTCCTTGACACAAGAAGTAGGATTCACCGGGGCAAAAGAGATACATTCCTAGATCTCGTATCTTCCAGTAGATAATGGTCAGATGAACACCAAGGCCAAGTAACCTAGGTTCAGTCAAAGAAGCACAGACATCCAGCTTGGAATATGATAATAAGAGAACTATTAAAGAAAAAATGGTATTATCTAGTAAAATTAAAAATTTTTTGTGAGTCCAGCCAGTATTGTGATTTCATTCTGCCAAGCAGTGGTTTTAGTGGGGGCTAAAAAGAGGAGGTCACCTTCCCCTATCCCAGCACTGCTGTGATGTAGCACAGCTGAGGTGGGTAGATGAAGGAATATGAACCACTTGCTGTTCAAAGAATTGCATTCAGCTCTGTTTTGTGACTGCAAAATATTTATGCTTCTTACCATCCTACCAGCCAGTCTGAGTTTTTTGCAAAAGTTCACTGTAAAATGCATAGAATTGCTCCAGCATTTATTTTTGCCCTTTCTCTGTAATAACTGAAAGTCTCACTGCAACTTTGAGAAGGCATTTAATCATTGACTTTATTTTTCTCAGTCACAGAAAATAGAACTTTTCTTTAAAAAATAGATTAAAAACTCCTGATTCTGTCTGATAAAAAGTGAGTTAATTATACCACAGTGAATTGCAGATGATCATACTGACATCTGGCGGCCTTTCAGAGATACTAAAATTACTCTCAGCAAATACTCAGTGCAAGAATGGTAACAATATAAAAATGACATTGTGGTTCTCTTTGTACCTACCCACATTTAGTAAGTATTATTCAAGACCTGAGTTAAGAGGTAATGAGTCCACACTGAAATATGGCCTTTTAATTAGCTGCCATGTTAAGTCACATTTGATGCTGCCCTGGCTGCAGGCATCAGAAAGCCACAAGCTTTCATAAACAGCAATTAAGAGTGCCAAAGCTGTCACAACCACTCTGCAACTGCTCTGGGAGTCATCAGGATATTTCACAGCGCCACATTGCATTAAACAGAACTGCAGCCAGTGGAAGTAAAAGCATCTTATTACTAATATTGCTATTGTGGGATCTGGTAGATCTAATCATGCACTAGGACCCCATCACAGAAGGCACTATACAAACCATGAAAATGATGGGCTATCTGTAATAGACTATACTGTAATTGTAAGACAAGGAACAGTCAACAGATTGAAGGTGTTACAGGCCGACACATCAGAGTCCAGTCTCTGAGAAAATGTCACAAAATACAAACCCCTTTTTTTTTTTAGAAAAAAAAAAGGAAGCAGAACTCTCCTGTGGTAGTGTAAGAGAACTAAACTGAGAAGGAAGAGTCTCTTTCTTGTTAAAACAGCATATATTTTGAGGGGGAAATAGCTCAGCTTCCTCTATGGAAAGGATTATTTATGTAACAGGGGAAATTCCCATAAATCAGGTACAGCAAAGGTCTTGAAAGACATACTGCACCACTAGTGCTGCTAAAAGAGGAAACAAAATGTTGCCTTCTCTCCTCTGAAACAGAGTATTGTGTGCTTTTGTACTCACTGTTGTGAAGTCTGCTATGATGTTTCTAAATGTCTCCTGTTGGAGAGTGGAGAGAAGTAATCTGATCTGCTCCTCCATGCGTCAAACACACAAAGAAAACCAGATGAGCCTTTCCTGCTAGTTGTCATCAAGAATTTTATTTTAGATCAAGAGAACAAAATCCTGTCAGCAAAGGTTTTCCTGTCAATTACCAGGCTGCTGATTCCATCATAAGAGATTATCAAGAACTAGGGTCTCCATCACAGAGAAATAAATTCTGCAAGAAATTGTATTAATAAATTATATAAACTTCATTCTGAATCTGCCAGAGAAGAACATGTAAATATTTCCCACACAAAGGAGATTCTGAAGTCCTGTTTACTGCTTTGCTGCCTTCATGCAGGATCCCGAGTTCCACCATCTCATGATAGAAAGGTGCCAGAAGATGTGGCCAACTGGGAGAAGATGTGAGGGCAGGTTTGTGAGGACATGTTTGGGCAGCATGATGCAGGCAATGATACAGGAAACAAAGGAGCTGAGATGAGGAATAGACTCAGAAGTCTGTTTTGTTAGGGACCCTAGTCCATAAAGGGTCTGCACATGATCCCAGGAATGAGCAAGGAAGAAATGCTTTGGAAGAGCAAAAAAAATTCTTCAGGCACAGAAGTCCAGCAAAAAAGGAGGCATGGCATAGAAAGAAAAATATAATCTGGATGTTAATAACTCATTTCTTAATCTGTATGAAAGAGAAACCTTCTAAGTAGATGCTGATGAGCTTGCAGAATATGACTGCATGTTATGATTTGCCTGAAGTCACAGCTCTTCAGCTGAAATAAAAATATCAGTGGAGGTTTTTATGGTAACCACCCACTGAAACAAACACATTAGGCTAATGACCTAAAACTAATAAAATATCCCAGTTAGTCAAACAAAATTAAAGCAATGTTTATGAATTTTCTGACAGCACATTTCAGGTTACCACAAAGCACCTGCACCTGCAGTAACTTTTAAAATTTAGTTCATTTTTGCTTCTTACTGATCCATAGGCTTTTAAAATCTTGCAGTTTGCATTATGTTACCCACTTATAATAATGATATATGGTTGTCAATATAGAACTATTTCCAAGGGGAGTTTTTTAAAACAAATTGTCAATATAGAACTATTTCTAAGGGGAATTTTTTAAAACAAGCAGGATACTATATTTTTAAGGACTTATAAGAAAATCTTTTTGGCACATTCATCTGAAGTATCTAACTGTTAACCAGTACAGTTCACTGGCTGTACATTTAGAAGCCAGAGAATCAATTTAAGTTATTAGCACTAGTGTTAAATTCAAAGGAGTAGTGAGTTTGAAAAATGAGTATGTTTTATGCATGTCCTAGCCTGTTAAACCAGCAAAGCTACCTGTGTTGGTGAAAGCCTAAATCACAGTAGGAAAACTGTGAAGATTTGTAATCGAGGAACACATTCATCATTTTCTACACTAAAATAAAATCAACAAGTCTTCAATAAACTGTAGTATACCCGAAGCCAAAAACCTCAAATGTGGAGAACTGCACAGGCACAACCACATTCAAAAATATGAATGTATATTGAAAACTAAAAGAATTGGATACTGATAAAACAGAGAAGTCTAATTCTTAGATGTAGTAATATGCCATTGCCTCAATATTATTTCAAATACCAAAATCTTTGTACATAATGAACAGATTTTCAAAGAACTCAAAAGGCCTGTAGCTCCAGCTTCTAGCAAAAGAAAATGCAAAGTTGAAGCAGTTGTGGACAGTAGCTTGTTTTAACATCTGTTTCACATCCACAGCCCCAAACCTTTAAACAAGACTAGGTAAATTCTGTGAAAGATGAAAACTTTACATTTTTAGAGTCTCCTAATTATAAAATATATATACGTCTCCAGGTGCATGTATCATACATGAAGCAATTGCACAGTCTGGTTTTAATAGAAATTATTTTAGACAAAGGAATACTGTAGGTGAAAATCATGTGGATTAGGGGAGGTGACTCTAGAAAAAATAAGAAATTAATACGTGTATCTACATTTATTGATTACTCCATAAGGCAAAAATATTAGCTACCAGGAATTATTATCTCCCAAACTGTATTTTAATATTCACTGTGTTCACTTTCACAGCAGCAGAAGCAAGAGTGTATATATGCCCCAGCTCTATCTCATGGCATCAGTTCATTAATTCAAATAATGAGAGTCAGAGCAGCATTAACCTTGGGATACTTTCTGTTAGAAAATACTCCCCATACTATGTTAACTATTAACATTTGCATTTACACAATATGGTAGAATTGTTATCACTCCAAATTTATGAACAATTTTTATCCTTTGAAAATTTAAAATGCTGCTGCATAGCTTTATTGAGATAAAGAGCCCAGGGAGTGCAACAGTTTTAAAATTTACTTCATTCAATGTTTAAATTTTAAATACTAGATAGGTCCTCATAAGTAGTAATGCATTACCAGGGGCCAAACTTTAGCATCATGCATCAGCTCTCAGTCAGTCTAACACAAACTGATCTGTGCTTAAATTGAGTAGGAAAATTTCCTGAGCAAATCTTCAGACTAAGGCCTCATTATACAAATCTTTTCTCTACTGATATAAAGAAGAGATTTCTCTCTGTCTTGTAAGTACAATGCCCTGCAAGAAAGCAGAACCTTCTCTTCATTGCAAAACAGCCCTGTGCAAGTTTAACAGAGTTCATACTTGAGTCCAAACAAAATTAAGCTGTGACAGTGACAATGCTGAGCAGTAGAGCACTACATCCTTTTCACACTGGCGCCCTAGTTACTTACACTACTGTGTGTCAACAGTTGTTTGATAACAGTGTCACAGAATGGGCTAACCTGCAAGTTACCTTTGGAGATCATCTAGTCCAAACCCCTTGCATGAAGCAGGGTCACCAAGAAGAGGTTGCCTACGACCATGACTGGCTGGGCTTTCAATACCTTCAAGAATAGACTCAAACCACTTTTCAGAGCAATCTGTTCAGTGCTTGGTCACTCTCACAGCATTTCCTGGTGTTCAGACAGAATCTCCTGCATTTCAGTTCATACCTATTGCCTCTTTTCTGGCTCTGACTTCCCACTGCCCTCCATCTGGTATCTCTACACATGAATAAGACATCTCTGAGACCTTTCTTCTCCAAGATAAACAGTGTCATCTCTCTCAGCCTCATCACATAGTTAACATGCTTCCAACCCTTCAGAATCTTCATGGCCCTTTGTTCAACTCTCTCCAGTATGTCCACATCCCTCTGTACTGGAAAGTCCACAATGGTAGTGAGCACTCCAAATGTGGCCTACACAGTGCTGAGGAGTGGGGCAGGAGCACACCCTTGACATGCAGGTGATAAAATGCTGTTCCTAGAATCATGGAATCATAGAATCATCAAGGTTGGAAACGATGTTTAAGATCATGCAATCCAAATGTCAGCACAGCACTACCACTGTAACTACTAAACCACATCACCCAGCGCCAGATGCAGACACTTCTTAAACACCTACGGGGATGATGAGTCTACCACCTGAACAACCTATTCCAATGCCTGATCACCCTAACAGTGAAAAAAAAAATTCTAATATCTAATTTGAATCTCCCCTGTCTTAAGTTAAGGCCATTTCCTCAAGCCCTCTCACTGCAGGTATGGCAGGAGAGATCAACCTTCACCTCATAGCAGCCTCCTTTCAGGTAGTTGTAGAGAGCAATGAGCTCCTCCCTCAGCCTCCTCTTCTTGAGACTAAACAAACACAGGTCCCTCAACCACTCCTCATAAAACACATTTTCTAGGCCTTACACAAGCCTTGCTGCACCTCCATGTCCTTTTTTAAAGTAAAAGGCCCAGAACTGAGCACAGTACTTGAGGTGTGGCCTCACCAGTGGATACTACAGGGGGATGATCACTGCCCAGGTACTGCAAGCCACACTATTCTTGTGACAGAACAAGATACCATTGGCCTTTTTGGCCACCTGGCCACATGCTGGCTCACGTTCAGCTGCTGTTATCCAGCACCCCCAAGTCCCTTTCTGCCAAAGAGCTGTCAAGTCACTCCTTCCCCAGCCTGTAGTGCTGCATCCAGTTGCTGCAACATGAGTGGGAGCACCTGGCACCCTCTTGAACCTCATGCATTTGTCCACAGCCCATTAATCAAGTCTGTCCAGATCCCTCTGCAGAGCCTTCTTATCTTTAAGCAGATCAACACTCCCACCCAACTTAGTGTCATATGCAGATTTACTGGGGGTGCATTCAATCCCCACATCCAGATCATCAATAAAGGTGTTAGACAGGACCAGCCCTAAAACTAAACCCTTGGGAACACGGCTACAGACCGGCTGCCAACTAGATTTAACTGCATTCGCCACTATTCTCTGGGCCTGGCCATCCAGCCAGTTTTTTACCCATCAAAGACTCCACTCATCCAAGCTGTGAGCAGACAGTTTTTCTAGGAGGATGGTGTGGGAGACAGTGCTAAACACTTTACTGAAAGTCTAGGTAGACTACATCCACAGCCTTTCCCTCATCTACTAATTGGGTCACTTTGTCACAGAAGAACTAGAAATTGCCCTTAATCTCAACACTCCTTTAGAGAAAAGTAAGGAAGTTAAATTCTTGTACACCATGGACATGTGGAGGTCACTCTCTAGTCTCCTTTTGCAACTGCATTTAATCTTTACTATTTCTCTTCTAGAAGAAAACAACTCAAATGTTCAGCCTTTCATCCTAAATTTTATACTTGAAACTTCTGATTATTTTTATTACTCTCTTAACCTGCTCTCTGCAATTTTTCAGCATCTGTTTTAGCATGAAATACCCAGTATGATGATCAAACTCCAGCTGAAACCTTACTGCTGCCTGCCAACTTAGCAGAATGATTAGCTGCCATGCCCTCAATACAAAACTTGCATTAGCATGTCCCAGAATGACACCTCTTGTGAACAGCTTAGCATTGTGTTGTTTAGTCAAAACCAGTTTGTACTCACTCAAATCCTTCTTTTCTATGTTAACTGTAGTAACTGTAGTAACTTGTAGTAACTATGTAGTACTTTGCTTTATAATAATTCTTAGCAATGAGTCCTTATTCTGCCATTTTGTGCAATGTCGTCTTAATATCCATCATTAAATCATCCTGACACAGAACAGTTGTTTTCTGCTTATCTTCACCATGCACTCAGATGTATCATACACAAGGGAAGAGTGTTTGTTACAGAATCTTTTCACTTCCAATGCAGCTTTAGCAAAATGATGAGTAAAATGATAGAAATTATACAGTCAAATATATTCTATATCAGGGACAATGATGACAACCCAAGAAGCAAAATTCTTCCCAAAAGACATAAACTTTCCAAATTCATGAACTACCTAACTGGGACAAGTAGAACCTGTGAATTAATAGAAAATGCTATAAAATACAATAACTTATTTGTTTTACATGCTTAATTGCTCATTTGCAAAATATGAAATATGTTAAATTAAAACAACTAAGATAAAAGAGACAGAGGCTAAATGTTAAAATACAGACATGTGCCTCTAAGATGTGCAGGCTAAGGAATGTTATATCAGAATATTTGCAAAGTGTAAAGGGCAAGTGAACTGTAACAAAGTGGAAGAATCTTAACCAGGGCAAGAGGTAATTAACCCCAGTGACAAAGTACCAGTCTGCATCAAGAATTTAAAATTTAAAAAAAAATTGAATGTGAAAGAGTCGAATACAGGATTATTTATTGATGCCACTAGTACACATGAGCTGACAACAATAACAAAACCAAAAAAAGAATTCTCACCAAAGCCAGGTTATCTGCAATGCCCAGTATGGAACAATGATGAACTAATAAAGAGCCTAGCAGACACACTGAATAATCCAGCCTCAGATGAAGACTACATCATAATTTTCTAAATAATTTAGTCCAAATATTCAATAAATGTCACTGTAGTCATTACACAGTAAATTGGCAGGGAGTATTCTATCTTATGAAGAGGAGGTCTAGAAATGCCATCAAGATATGAAGATTGTATTTGTGGAGATTTTCTTTTTCTTAACTATGTTTTTACTCTTTTTGATATTCTTTTGCTTGTAAATTATATTCACTTATGCATTTCAGTAATTAAATCTTCTCAGAAAAGAAAATATGCTTTTATTTGGTAGAGGGAAACAAAGAAAGCAAGGGAAAATGCCTTCCTTCTTGTAACTTGCATCTGACAGACACAATGAATGAAAGCAATGGCTGCAGTTCAGTGGTCTATAGGCTTCGTACTGCAGAGAATAAAACAAGTTACTGCAGTCTTAAAAGAAATCACTTTCTGTGGGATGCCATCAATAAATGCATTTACACAAATCTTGTATGTTTATTGCAGATGTGTGGGTAAGGAAAAGATGTGTTTTTTGACAATACAAATATGAACACTTGCCATAATTAATTTGTCCAAGGACCTCTGTGCACTCGCTTTTAGATTTGTAGCAGTTTTTCCCTGCTTGTAGAAACATTATATTGGGAACTAATGTTCCACATGCATTCAGGACCAAAACCAACAACAAATATAAATTAATATAACATTTTTCTACTTAGTTCTCCAATTTTGCATATGTGAGTTGCTCCCACAGATTGTCACACTTGAAGTATGCAACAATTATAGGGTTTTGCTCCCTTTGGAATTAGTTTGAAGTCTGTATTTATTGAGGGTAAATAATATGTAGACAAGTAACTAGCAAAAGACAATTTTTTCTCACACCAATAAATAATTCAAGAAGGAATAAAAAATATTATTGTCTTTTATTATATTTTGTGAATCAGGATATTATAAATGTTTAAGACAAATTTGCAAAACTGGACATGGAATTACTTTTTTTAAAAAGAAGAATAAAAAGATGTATCATGAGCTTTCTCAGGCTCACCTATTTTTTTTCCAAATCACTTAAAGAAGCACCATTACAGAAACATAGCGTCAGGGAAGGGTTGAGGTTAGAAGGGGCTTGTTGGGATCAAACTGCTTTCCTACTGGTCAGCTCCCACCTGCTGATGCCTGGGGTTGCGTCTCACCCAGCGCAGGATGTTGCACTTCCCCTAGTTGAACTTTATGAGGTTCCCATTCGCCCATTTTTCCAGCCTGATAAGATCACTCTGGACCACAGCACCACCCTCTGTGCATCAGTCACTCCTCCCTGGGCCATCAGTGTTCATGCTGAGGGTGTGCTCTGTCCCATCCTCCAGATCAATAGTGAAGATGCTGACCAGGAGTTCCTAACCACCAGCCTCCAGCTGGATGTTGTACCATTGGTCACCACCCTCTGGACCCTGCAGTTTTCAATCTATCTGTCTGCTCATCCAGCCCATTCTTCATCAGCTTCTCTGTGAGGAAGCCCTGTGTCCACTAGTATACACATTTATTTTGATTTAAAAAATCAACAGAAGTGAGTGTTTTAACACTAGGATTATTTTTCAAAGGGAAATGAAAGGCAGAGTTCTTGATTTTAATATCACGTTTTAAATTACACTAACTTACATCTAATAAAAATAAGACAGCATCAAGTTTTAAGGGTATAAAATCTCTTAATACTTGGTTACCTTTAGAGATGAACCTACATGCTTTATGTATGCATCTGAATTACAGATTTGGCTTTGATGGAATAAGTGCCTTCAAGCTCTATTGGCAGGCATTGTTTGAAAACTGTTTTGAGGATTTTTTTCATCAGAAATGAAACATACGATGTTTCCATTTCAGTCTAGCTTGCTTCAGCTACACCTGAAGGACTTCCTACAATTGTGTTCCCTCCAGGAGAAGTGCAACAAATAACTTTGCAAAATTGCATTTCAGGTGACTGTCTCTCACTGGTCCTGATAAGATTTAATTTACTGAAGTGAGAATGCAGGAGGATGGAGAAAAGTGAAAACAATTTGTTCTTGACCACAAAGCTTAGTGTAAATTATTGGCCCATTCAAACCAGAGATTTAATACTAATACTGTTGAAGACATGCCATTATTATTCATTAAGCGCTCTGAAAACAAGAAAACTGTATCTTATCTATGTCTGTTTACTGACCAATTCACCAGGAGCTTTCTACAAAGTACTGTGGCTTTTGCTTTACCAAATGCTTTGTCAGCTGCAAAATTTTTTAAATTATTCTTTTAATTACAATTAGAACTGATGAGTAAGGTGCATTTCTGCTATTGCAAATATTTGAAATGTTTCAAAATTTTATAAAAATTCATTGTGTTTTTTTCAATTTATAATATACACAGGCTGAACTGAAACAATTCATAACGTGTATGGACAGCAAGTGTTTCTTTTATTAATTCCTGAAACACACAAGTGTGTTTATGCTTTGAGATTAAGTTTAGCTGCATTTCATTTCACCATATATCAAAGAAAAAGTCAAAACATTCAGTTTAATTGATGCCAAACAGAAGCCATGTGTATTTTTACAGTTCTTGGACATTTTTTTCCATTGAACTATTTCACCTAATTTGGGAAGGATTTGCACTTATTTTGATCTATCCAACCACGCAACAGGAGTGAAGTGCCGGCCCTGCAGTAAATGACACCTAGCTGTACTCAGGCACAAGAGAAATGGACTCATGACTCCTCATATCACTAGAGTTATCTACCACACAGCACCCTTTCATATGTCCACTGAACCCAAAATTCCTGACATTATCATCTTGCCATGGTCAACAGTAATGTATGAGGAAGATAAAGTGTGGGTATAGATGCCTTCAATAAGAAAAGAAGTTTTTAGTTGGATACTATTAATCCATAACAATGACTCCTCTCTGTGACTGTGAGAGATTATAAACAAAGCAAGGACAAGAAGCCTGGGAACCTCGTAACATCTGGTGGTTTTTTTGATGACATCAGTCACTCCTTGCACTGTGGTGGCTGCAAGTGGCATGTAAGTAAATACATCCTTCAGCAACCTCGGTCCACATATCAGAATCTCTTCCAAGATAGTAGCTATCTACTTGCTAAAGTAGAATATAAGTCAGTTAATCTCAAAATCAACCCAAGATTCTGCTACAAGGCTAAAAATTAACATTGCATTTCAAAAAACTCTTAAGTTTTTCAAAGTCTAAAAATTATTCAGTGCCTAACATGACATCAGTGCTTACATGCAACAATCACACCTACACAACTTGCATCTATTCAAGACAAGATTTAGGTATTTCAAGCAAGCTCAGTAGTACACCTCAGTATATAGAGATTAATCCTTTTCTCACTAGAGACTTGCTGAGCCTTTAATGACTCTAAGTTGCTTGTTAGAAATTACTTGCTAGTAAGAACTGATATCATTCCTATTGCTAGAAACTTAAAACTAGGCTGCACAGAATATAACAAAGTGCACTGCAGGAATCAATGCTGAATTGGCAGAAATCCCAACTTCAGAAAGCCTAATATACCATTTCATCTCTAACTTGTACAGTTCTTTGCTGTGGCCTTCATTTTTTCTGTAGTAAAACTGTGATTGATCATTAACACCATGTTTTCATGAGTTTGATCTGTGATGCTAGCTTTAATAATTCTCCGAATCTGCTCTTACCTTTAAATACACACTATCTCTGTTCTGCAAGATGTCTCTCCCTAGGAATTTCTGGTGGTTTTTTTGTTCTTTTAAAAAAGAAGACGGTAAGAGCATTCAGACAACCACCTCCCCCAAAATGAATGTCTTCTTACTTTGTAAGACCTACAAAGCCATTATACAAAACTGCTGTAATCCACTGGCTCCTCCTCAGGCTGAGAGAACTAAGGGAAAACACTGAGACTGAAAGCAGTCTCTGATTAAATTTAATTTCAATTAATATAATTTTCTACATCTACAATATATATTAATAAAAATATTCAAACAATGTTATTTTAACTAAGATCTTACTTTACCTGTCATACCACTTGACCTGATCCCATATATTGACTTCAGAGTGCAACAAATCAGCAACCCAGTAATGTTGCAGGATAGGCTGATGTTCATGGAAAACTCATTCTCAGTCAGTATCCAAAATTGCTTGGTGGATTATTTGCAATCTGTTTTTAACTTTAAAGATTTCTTATAGAAAGTTCATTAATACTTATCCAATGCTCAGCAATCAGAATTTAAAATCAGTAACAGAACTAGCACAGTTAGCACACACGTTCAAAAAAAAAAAAGGGTTATTACTGTGATTTAGTAAAGTTGAAGAAACATTTTTTACAGCTTAGAATTCATGCTAGTGGGAAAGAGCAGTGCTTAGACTCATTTTTCTCCCATTAAAGTGGACATGAGTCTTGAAACTCAGTTCAAGGACAGCAGAATCATGCCCCAACAAGGATAGATGTCAATAGTCAAAGGCAGAAGTCATGAATGAATATGAACTTAGCAGTAAGAATTTATACCCTCACCCATAAGAAATGAACTATACTATGGTTTTTATTCTTCTTAAAACTACTTCCAGGAAAATTATGTGTCTTAATCCTGGTATTTTATGTTAGATATTGTTCATTGAATACCCAAAGTGTTCTTCAATAGTCTAAACCAAAAATCAGATGGTGCTTTTTCTTCAATTTAGGTTGTAACCTAATTATGGCAGGGCAGATGTTTCTAGGGCTTGCAGGTGCCAGCATAAAGTCAATTAATAAATGCAGTGATAACTAGGATAAAAAATCCATCATGCAAGTGAGGTCGAAAGTGAGTGTTGTGGGGGATGTTTCTTAATATAAGTATGCTGCTACTTTTTAGTCCTCTAGCAATTACATTACCATGAAATAATAAATGATAATTTAATATTTGTACTGCTGTATGTAACCTATAAGTGCTTCCATCCTCCAATATACGAATAAGGAACTGAACAGTAGGTCAGCCAAGCCCTGTCAAATAACCCATCAAAAAAGAGTATTATTTTGTGTGCTTGTGTGCATAGACAGAGGCATGAAAGTAGCCCCACTCTAAATGGCAATGACAATGCACCATGCAAGAATTTGACACTACACCTATGGCATGGAGCCAGCAGGCTTTGATAGGGAAGCCAAAAGTTCTGTGCTTTGCTCTGCAAATCCATAGAAATCCTGCCCACGTGTTTACATGTGTGCATATGTGCACATACACTCCCACCTAGTCAGACATCTCACACTGGATGTGTACTTTGCATGAAGAATCCAAGATCTTGTCCTGGCTTCTCCTTCATTTCCAGAGGTAGTGACACAGAAATATACTTGTGCAGACTGTAGCATCCTTTTCTCCTCATTTAAACCTGGAAAATTTTGATTAGCACATCCTAGGGTATACAAAAGATTGATGTAATGCTCCTATTTCTAGCAATGAATCAGCTCTTCAGTGTGATACGTGTACCTATTAATTATGCAGTGCTCCCATTTTATAAAATCTGTTTGCAGACTCCATCTGGAATACTAATTAATTATACAGTACATATTATAGGCTTTATTCCTCTCCAGTCTACATTCAGCTAGCCACTGTTATTCATTATGGCTATATTTGTATGCCATATATATAGTTTAACCATTAACTCTTCCTGCATTGTACTGAAGCCCTAGGACTCACTACAGAATCCCTAACCAGGCTTCCTGAAAGAGCTGAGGGCCATTGCCTGACTAATACCTGAGCTTCAAACTTGGGCAAGGGAGGAGGACTTCACAGTCAGGAATACATGTGAGAGAGATGGTAAGACCCATGCCTTACACAGACAGGCAAAATAAAGTGTCATCATGCTCTCCAGGCCAAACACAGGGGTCAAGACTAGATTAAACATATTCTGTGCAGACATTTATGCCACCTTCCAGGTGCATTCAGTGTAATCATTGCCTGATTGATATAATTTGTTTCTAATTTGAAATCCTAAGGCTTATATACTTATATTTCACAGTGATTTATCCTATAGCCATTTATCTTTTAATAAGACAGTGCTATTTGCATTTCAGTTTGTTCTTTTCAAATGTATCATTCCCTATTCAAAATGGAAGGGAAAATTTCAGCTTTTAGTGGTCAGTAAGACATTTCCCAATTGCCATTATGGGATTTGATCACTACCTAGATGAGCAGCCTGTCCTTGGCCCATTAACAGAAAAAAAAGTGCAATTAAGTGATTCAAACGCACAGTAGGTGAATGAAAGAAACAAAGACTGTAATTCTTTTTGTTGTCCCAGTTCCTATTTTGTCCAAGCCATACATACAAAAATACATTTTGATTCAGATAAGATAGAAAATGAGATATCCCATTTCCCTATGGAATTTCTTAAGGAAAAGCATAATTAAAAATGGAAATAAAAACATTCTAGTTGCTGAGACCTTGCTGCCCTAGTTCTTCAGGAAAATTGATATTTGAGATGAATAAGAAAGTCAGATATTAACAAGGTTAAAGATTTTCATCAAAAGCAACAGGGTCTGAGCGTTCAGTTAACAAGGAGAAGGGATACCACTTCAAATGTTTTTAAGTAACATATGTAAGAGATTAACTTGTCTGCATTTTTAAATGTGACCATAGAAAGAGTCATTGTGGTGTTTTCTTTTAGTCAATCTCCCATTAATTGATTTCATGTAACATAGAGAGCACTGCATGTTCTTAATGTCACATGGGACACACAGATTTCCCCATAGTTTCTGTATATCAGTGGATAAAATTAATTTAATTACATTTCATCCTATGAAAGAGAAATTAGAATTTTGTACTAAGATATCAATTAAATGATTCCTGTAATTTACATGGAAGATGTCTTAGAGTTGTCATCCTGTAACACTTCCTCTTTGTTAAAAGACACATTATTGAGAAATCTCTGACATACTGTGACTTGTTCCAAACATTTTTCAGGCAGTTTTCATGGAAGTTATGTAGCTCTTTCTCTCAACTCAGTTTCCATTCTCTTAACTATTCTTTGCTTTCCAACTTAACTTTTGCAGAGGTTACCTCTTACTAGTTCTGGTGTCAGAATGTTTTCCTATTCCATCTATACATCTAGAATATTTACAATTGCTGTCTCACAAATCTACAGACAGGTTCTCCAAGCATTCATCTCTTGACTAGTTGTTAAGACTATTTAAACTGCAGTATGTTTTTATTAGGTCTCCAGCTAAGTCTGTGTCATAAAATTATAAACAACCACTGAATAAGCAAAAATTCAGTCTCCCAGTTCTTCACTTCATAGGATATGCAAGCAGTTAACTTTTAAAGACTTGTTTTATTGTGTTCCAAGAAAGCATTTAAATTCCATAAGGAGATAATCAAATTGGTTTTGACATCAGAGATGTATTAGCTGTTTCCCCCTCTTTCAGTGAGTTATAAGGTCAAAAGTAAGCACTTCTGGCAAGGACTGACATTCCCTTCTTCCCTTCATTTCAGACATTATTTTTATTTTCTCGTGCCATTTCCAGCAGCCTTTTCACAACCTGCAGGCATGAATGTGAAACATTCATTGATCAATTTTCAGTCCAAATAGGACAGGTTATCAGAAGCTTGTGCTCTTCCACACTATGCCCTAAGCATTAGAAGCCTTTCAGGGACTGATCTTTCAAACACTTAATCACACAATCAAGTTTTATTGAGCTGCTCACATGCTTGAAATTAAGCACCTACTTCAGTATCATGCTGAACTAAACTCTAACTCTTCTTTATTACCAACAATTACTGAAGCCCCATTTTTTCTTTTAATTTTACCTAGCCT
This sequence comes from Pardalotus punctatus, assembly GCA_013400915.1. NCBI lineage: Eukaryota > Metazoa > Chordata > Aves > Passeriformes > Pardalotidae > Pardalotus > Pardalotus punctatus. The sequence goes on from VZTX01012033.1 coordinate 49,215, forward strand.
GTCAGAACACACCCATAAAACCCAATCTGTTATTGTCATTCATATATACAATAATCCCCAGCTGACATCATCTGAGCCTGAAGTAGATAATAAATAAAGAAACTTATATCTGCCAGGGAGAAAACAAGACAGTTATAGCAATGAATTTGAGCTTGAAACATTTTAAATATTTTTAGATTATAGCAAGTACAGTCTTATTCTCTAACAAGAAAAGGAAAACAAATTAACCTTGACTTAGTATTAGCTCTCGAAGAAGCAAAAAATCTCTGATATCATGAAACATAAAAGAAGCCTGCAAAACAGTTCTGTGATGAAGATACAATGCCTGATGACAACATTTTCCATATTTGTGCAAATCTGATAAGAAACTTCACTTTGTATGAAGACATGACCCTGCAAATCTGTGAAAGTAATCAATTTCTATCAAATTTCTGGGAGTTTATGACATTGTCTGCACCTGAATTTTGAAGGATGTAGCCAATGTCTTTCAGACCATCTTATAACTGCCCATCATACAAAATCACTGATAAGAAAAATCAATGGAGCTCTAAATTTGTCTTTGCATTTTGCAAAACTTTGGGTATGACATTTAAGCATATCTCATCTGATACAAACCAATGACCTTTATACCTTCCCACTCTGTACTTAGTATCTCCAAGGTTTTTATCAAAGTTAGTAGGCCAATACCTTTCAAAACATATAAATTCATACCTGTCAAAATACATGGAGTCACAGTTCCTTCTGACCACACTTCCTGCCATGCCACCTCCCATTTGGGCCTTTTTGTCTGTAAACTGAGCTCAACTTAGAAATTAGGAATGATTCTGAACCTTCTTGTTCTACCTCTGCCTGTGTTTCTGACATTAGATGAGAGGTATACTTCCACCAGGATACTTCTTCTATGGTAGAACATAAAATCTTAATCCTGTTATTACACTAGACCTTCTGCAGAGTTATGTGATGGTTCATTAATAAACACACAGAGAGTCAAAAATGGAAGACCAGCTAGATCCCCAGGCAGCCAAGGACAGCACCCACATCTAGCCCATTGCACTTCTCAGTGTAAGCACGTGCAGATCAGCAAGCAAAGAATCTATTTCCAGATTCCATCATTAATCATTCAAAGTGATTAAAGTTTTGTAATGAGGGTAGTCTTGTCACTATTTTTATTATCACTGCATTGAAGTGCATACCAATAAAACTGAACAACATGCAATGTATTCTCTTCAAATAGTTACCATGACAATACTCATTAGATGCTCTATGCCAAAAGAAAATGCTTCAGGTTACTTTGAAAATGTGAAAAAAGCTTGAAATTTTTCAGTTTTGTCCTAATTCTGTCACTGCAGGTATGACACAAAAAAAGCAGTGTTTTGATACTTATATTTTTTCCATCAACTTTTTACAGCAGTATTCTCCCAAAATAAGATGCTTTGCTTATGCCTCACATTAAAAAGAGATGGAGCAGAATAAGATATATCATTAGGGATGCAGAAGCAGAAGACAAAATAGCATTAAAAAAGAGGAAAAAAGCAGAAGAAAGAGCACAGCAGTAGTTGAGAGAAAATAAGCATTTTCATTTCACAGTGATATAAGGGAAACAGAAAATCCTCTATAAAGGCAAGATATCCTTTCACTCACATTTACAAAAGAGGAATTCAAATGGGAACAGACTTAAAGAAGCACCATCACAATGATTATGAGAATGGAGAATTTTTGAGAACTCTTAATATGCCTTACGAAACAAGTTAAACTACTTTCATCTGCTTATCCTAGAAAAGGAATATGATAAGCTTTTATAAATACATTAAGAACAGGGTGGAAAATTATCCAAATTAAAGGATAATAAATAGTACAGACACAAAATCGACTATTAATTGGCCAGAAATATATTTGTACAGAAGAATACAAGTGTTCTTGTCATGTGCAGGGCTGATTACCCTATGATCCTATAATCTTTTCCAAAGGAAAATTAAGATATTTAAAGCTGAGTGCAGAAAGGCAGAGATCTTCAAGCTCATTAACAGCTGCACTAAGCCCATTTTTCCCTTTCTCACAGAATATTGGCTACACAGCTGTGCAGCCACACAAGCAGTCTTCATCCTTTGCCTCATTTGGACCAGAGGTGAATGTTTCTGTTTGATTAAGGTTCATAATGTTTGGAAAGGTATTGCTTGACAGGTAGAAGCTCTAACAGAGCATCTCTAGGAAAGTTACATGCAAGAAAATTTATAGAAGTTTTGCTAAGATACATGGGTATTAAGAAGTTTCTCCTGCATTTTTCTAATAATGGGTTTGTATGAGGCATGAAGCTGTTTGGTTAACAATTGCTACTGGCATTGTTCTGCAAGAGAGCAAAAGTCTTAGGTGATCCTAAATCTGATCTCTCCAAATAACACTCTTACATGCCCCTGAATCTGATCTCTTAGAGTAGCAGCAGCCAGGGCAAAGAGTGGCTGATCACAGGGACATTTCTGAGTTAGGGAGAGGTCAGGTAACTTACTCCCACATATGGGGAAAACCCAAGGCTTCACAGCTACACCTGACCAAGCAGTGCCAGCAGCTTTTCCTTTGCTGATAGACAAAACATTTCAGGACACATACTCTGCCATAAACAGAAAGCATCCTCCCCTTTAGGAATAGCTGTGGCTGTGCCCGTGCATTGTTTGGAGAGGAATAGCTGGCATGGGCCAAAGCCAGGACAGGGACAGTGTGAAAAGTTAGAATACAGCACATACCCTTGGATGCATTTAGCTGCCACATACAGATTTAGCTGGAGGGAGCAGAATTTGCCCTGTGCCTTGTGACCCATTACAGCACCACAGCCACCCTGTCCTGATTGTCCCTGTAACAGAAAGCAGTGCACAATTCTAATGATAATGCTCTCAGGTGAATAAAATTCAGCTGACACCACTTAGTTATATTGTTTCTGAAGTGCTAGCTAGACTGAAAAACTAGTAAAAATTATTTGTAACACTAGCAGGCATGTTTATGAACAGAGAGAGGGGAACAGATTTGCTGAGTACAGAGGCACTTGCATTTGAGAGCACAGCTTCTTGTAAGCATCCACATTGCCTAAATTTAGCACATNTAGAAGTTTTGCTAAGATACATGGGTATTAAGAAGTTTCTCCTGCATTTTTCTAATAATGGGTTTGTATGAGGCATGAAGCTGTTTGGTTAACAATTGCTACTGGCATTGTTCTGCAAGAGAGCAAAAGTCTTAGGTGATCCTAAATCTGATCTCTCCAAATAACACTCTTACATGCCCCTGAATCTGATCTCTTAGAGTAGCAGCAGCCAGGGCAAAGAGTGGCTGATCACAGGGACATTTCTGAGTTAGGGAGAGGTCAGGTAACTTACTCCCACATATGGGGAAAACCCAAGGCTTCACAGCTACACCTGACCAAGCAGTGCCAGCAGCTTTTCCTTTGCTGATAGACAAAACATTTCAGGACACATACTCTGCCATAAACAGAAAGCATCCTCCCCTTTAGGAATAGCTGTGGCTGTGCCCGTGCATTGTTTGGAGAGGAATAGCTGGCATGGGCCAAAGCCAGGACAGGGACAGTGTGAAAAGTTAGAATACAGCACATACCCTTGGATGCATTTAGCTGCCACATACAGATTTAGCTGGAGGGAGCAGAATTTGCCCTGTGCCTTGTGACCCATTACAGCACCACAGCCACCCTGTCCTGATTGTCCCTGTAACAGAAAGCAGTGCACAATTCTAATGATAATGCTCTCAGGTGAATAAAATTCAGCTGACACCACTTAGTTATATTGTTTCTGAAGTGCTAGCTAGACTGAAAAACTAGTAAAAATTATTTGTAACACTAGCAGGCATGTTTATGAACAGAGAGAGGGGAACAGATTTGCTGAGTACAGAGGCACTTGCATTTGAGAGCACAGCTTCTTGTAAGCATCCATATTGCCTAAATTTAGCACATACAATATCGTCCACCATCAGATTGGCAAGTACTGTACGAGTGAGATCAGCAGAAGAAATTTTTCTACATGAGACAATCTTTAATGCAGTGTTGGGTGAATAACACTTTTTTAAAGCTATTCTCAGAACAGGACAATGTTTCTTATTTACAAATAACACTGCCAGTCACTGCTTTAATCTACACCTTTCATTCATTATGGATAGACTACAGCATATGGTGACAGATCTCACAGTCTGGGGATCCATTAATCTGTGGTGAGTTGAAAGGTGATTTATCTATGGGATAGAGCAATCTCTTAGGCTCCCAAAGAGTGGCAGTGCTACCACTGACTTACTGTTATTCCCCCACAGATCTTTCCCCACAGCTGTTCACAGCCAAGCCTCCAGCTCTCCAGCAAGCAATGTAATCTCCAGCCAAAAGGCTGTAAGGCTCAATTACAGTCTGGATGAAAACTGGTGGTGTGTTTAAGGACAAAAAATCCCAGGCTCCATGTCAAAACTCAGAAGCAGCAGCCTGCCTATATAAGAATCACATGCAGAAGGTCATACCACAGGGATTTCACACCATAAGATACCAGTCTACTGTTCCCTGGCCTGTTGTTATTGTTGGGACGCAGGACAAATGTCTCCTGGTGTTGCATGCCCTCAGTGTCCTCAGGTTGCCACAGCTTCACTGCAGCAGCACAGCTCCAGAGCAGTCAGTTCTGCCAGCGCAGCCCCTGGAGCATACTGAAAATTAGCAGGTTTCAAAACATTTTTCTCTCTTTTTTTTTTTTTTTTTGTTTGGTTTTTTTTTGTTTTGTTTTGTTTTGTTGGTTTTTTGTTGGTTTTTGTTCAGTGCATGAATACCAAGCTGCCACCTAGCCACCTTCTCAGCTCCACCCACACCTACCACCAAATTCCTACCTACTATCTTTCTTGATGGAGAATAAAATTCTGTGCATGAGGTGCTCTAGATATACAGAACTAAGAAAGATGAACAGGATTTTCTTGCTCAAAAGTACACTGATGGTTAATTTTTCTTGTCATTTAATGGCTATATCAGTTAACCTTCCTGTCATCCTCAACTGGAGGTGAAAGTAGTCTTCTCAATTTCAGAACCCTAGGTTAAAACCATTTATGTCAGAAGTTTCTTTTATTTGAAATAGGGACTAAGCCTTGCTACATATTGCAGCAGTCAGTTGTTTGACTAAATGTCAGAAGCAGCTGAGTTGATATAGAAGCAGTTGTTTATAGAACTGTTTAATTTGCAGACACCTCCCGATTTTATTTTAATTGTCCTAGAGCACCTCAGCTGTAATGACAAATAATAGTGGGTAGCTGCCATGGAAAGGTTTGTAGTACACAAGAAGAGATTTAATCAACAGAAGGAAGAATCTGTTTTTAATTTTCCATTTAGATATATATGCCTTCAGGTCTGACTGTATGCAACAGTTTACTTCAGCTAATAAAAACTACCTCCAACCTGAGAATTAAAGAATGCACTGCATTGTTATGCACCTGACTTTTCCTGAGGTTTAAGGCCAGCATTCGTGTTGACGGTCCCAGGAGCTCTGACTGTTCAGCACTGCCTGAAAATCAGATCCTTCAGTTACATACAATTTATGTGAATGCCAGTTAGGGAATCAGGTGTCTGTGCACTGCTGCTCTCCTGTGGTCTACAATAGAGTTTCCTAGGAGAGGGCTGGGAAGCAAACAAAGTCGGGTTCACGTGGAGAAGGGTCTTCACAACAAGGGACAGATGGGTGGTAAAGGGTGCTATATATATGGGGCAGCACTGGGCTGCCAAACAAACATCAAAAGTCTTTTCTCCTAGGGACAGGAGGCAGAAGGAGAACAGACCTGGGTGCAGGAGGGGAGGATTCTCTCCCACACTGCCTCCCAAAACTGCAGGCAGAGAGCAGCACAGTGCTCTGCAGCCAGGAGGAGCAAAGGTAGGGAGGGACTGGGCAACCCATCACCCCAAAGTAGCAGCATCATCTGATAATGGACATTCTTACCGGGTTTTCCAACAGCCAACTCAGCAAAACTGCTCCCAGCACTGCTCTGCCCTGGGCAAGGCAGGCACCAGGGCACAGCCTGGTTCATAACCTCCCTTGTGCATGTATTTGTGTAACTGCTGCAATGACTTCAATAACCAGTGTTTTGCGGGAAACAAATATGATTGGTATGTATAAATTAATAAATGCAATTGACTATTGAATTGCTTTGAGACATTAAGCTAGAGGTAGAGCTTGGAAGGAGGTAGACAGCAGAAGAGTGAATTATCATTTTGTACTTTATATTCTCAGAAAGATAAGGGAGATAAGGGAGGAGAAACAGGGCACGTGAAGCTCCTGAGTTATAATAGAAATGAAACTGCTTAGATAAATCTGTAGCAAAGGGGTAAGGCTGTAATGGATGCTATATTTTATATTGTGCTCTGCCTTTAAATGGATCATTCTTTTAAGGAAGAACTACAAGATATTAGGACTAAACATAAATGAGGGGAAACAAGGAATTTGTTACTAAGAGGAATAAGGTATATCCAAGTGGGCTTTACTTCTGCTCATTCAGCCAGATACAGACTCCAGATAACCACAGCAAGGCTGCAGAACAACATGCATTTACAAAATGAGAAAAGTCACCACAATCCCAGAAGAGGAAAACTACATTTGTGAAATGGACTTCAGCTTCAAACCTACCTGTAAGGAGTCTGTAAGTTTCTGAGACTATTGGGCAGGAGACTAAAAGGCAATGAAAAATACTGGCATTTGGAAGCGAGGAGAGGGAGGCAGTTAAAATTCCTCAAATGACAAAATAAGACTGAGAAACTCCTCACTCTTTGGACCGAAGATTTTCTTTCTAAAGAGGTATCCTTTCAAGTTATACTGTGTGCTCCCGTAGGTTTGTGAATCCTCTTCTACTCACCTTCCAGTTTGTCTATATCTCCTAACTTATGGCTAGCTCAGGAGAGAAAACAAAATACACTGACTACCTGGACACATAGCATTTGCACCCACTCTAGCATAGGAACAAGAGATTAGAACAAGAGAGAATGTGTCCATCTTCCTTGGGACCACTGTTGAAGAAGACAGCATAAGTCTGTGAGGCTTGTCTACAGGAGCCTAAAACCACCAACTCCAAAAGCAGAGGGAATGATGTTTTAATGTGTCTCTTATTCACAGTACCACCCACAGATTCTCTGCAGGTGGTGGCCATCAGTCTTGCCTTGTAAGCACAAAATATATGTTAAAATACCCAGGTTTTTTTAAGTACTGTGAGGAATCAGAATCCTAATTAACAAGATGGAAAACTAGCAAAGATAATATATCTAGTGCATTGAAAACCACATAAACTTAGACCTAGATTCATCCTAGCTAAAATGTCAGAATCAACTGAGGATGCTCCACAATCCATAGGCTGGGGAGAATGAGGAATCTCCAAGAACCATCAGACACCTGAGTGCTGACACACTGGGGGTCTTCCTGGAGGCCTGCAGGAACTGGGCCTTCTCAGGTCAGGACTAGTTTCTGCAGACATTTATTTTCAATAAATGCTGAGTACTGCTAAATGTGAAGGCTTGGCCCCAAGATGACAGACACTTTCTTATCATCTTTCTTCACCAAAAAAAAAAAAATTATTTAAAAGCAGAAATTCAAAACATTGCCTAGTAATGACAAAGAGCTGAGGACTTTTCGGCATACATTAGTAGAACTTAGTGTGGTCTCTCAGTTGATGGCTACATGCTTCAGACCGTGTTCCTGATGACGACTTTGGGATTGCAGAAGCAAAAGCTTCTACAATTCTCCAAAGAAGGACAGCATTCGCCATGGAAAGTAATAAAATCATTTTGATGAGCAGAGTAGCAAGGTAACTGTGTAAAAGTCATGCATCCATCATGTTACCACACTCATCATAAGGCAGACTGCTCAAAAGATGCCGCTGTTTAAAAAACAAAACAAAGCAAAGCAAAATAAAAATAATGAAGAGCGGTGAAATATGTAAGTAAATTCTATTTTAAAAACATAAAAATGTAAAAATGTTTCAAGTGTGAACCTGAAAGAAGAAGAAACTTCCAGGCTTTAACAACAGACCTATCCTTGAAAAAATGCATTAAAAGAGTAAAGAGCCTTCACTGTACCAAGAGTAACAAATAGTTCTTTGTAGTGGATTCGGGGTGC
>VZTX01012039.1:0-17889 GCA_013400915.1 Pardalotus punctatus
TGGGCTCCCGGCCAGGCAGGGCACATGCAATGACTGCTGCACAGCTGCAGGTGGCACTGTGGCACGCGGTCAGGTCTGTGGGATGTGGGTTATGGTGATGTACCGAGAGGCAGGCGGGTGCCACAGCGGGATGGGCAGGGCAGNGGGTGCCACAGCGGGATGGGCAGGGCAGGCGGGCACCACGGCAGGACGGGCAGGGCAGGCTGGCCGTGCAACAGGCGGGGTGCGGGGAGCTCAGGCCAGGGAGCAGGAACAGCGGAGATGAGCCCACTCGGGCTTGTCAGCAGAAGGTGGCAGGGTGCCCAGCCGTGGCAGTGTTCCAACAGGGAGATCAGAGGGCGGCGGCCGCCAGGCCGCCTCCACAGAAAAACTGCTGGCACAGCCAGGAAGATGTGCACTCCAGGAGCGGCCCCTTTCCCAAACAAAAGTTCACTCACCAAGGAAAAGAAAGCAGCGCGAGCTGAGCCTTTCCGCAGAAAAAAAGGAGACATGCTGTTCCCCCCACTGCCTCACCCCAGTTCCTGATGGTTGAGTGCCTTATCAGGTGACCAACATCTGCCCTCCACTCCCCACGCCCAGCTACCTGTTTTGTCTCTTACAAAAAGAGTTAATAGTCCTTAAGCATCCCACCATTTGTAACGTAGCAGCAGAGACAGGGAAAAATTCTACCCCCTCCCCAACCTTCAACACACATCCTTCAAATTCGTTGCATTTTTCTAGTCACTGTTTTTACTGAATGTTTCTTCCCATGTTGCATTCTGCCGGTGACCAAAAAATCATCTCCTAAATTCAGGGCTTGTTCTGTAATACCAACAGTTTTCCCCTCTCACACGCAGTCCCCAGAAGTATCAGCAGAGAGCAGTCTTTGCCTTCAGCCAGGCAGGCTGAACAACCCAGCCTAGTTTCCCTTCTCCTGTGAGCTCCCCCTCTCTGTGCAGCCCCTCTCTGCACCACGGTGGGCACTCATCCCTCAAGGGAGGCACAGGTGGCAGAGCCCATGTGTGACTGGATCCCAGAGAAAGCCTTGCCCATGTCCTGTGAGATGGCATTAATGGTTTATTGTCTCTGCTGGACGTACTTCACCTGCCACAGCACAGGATCACTTCATTAAGGGAATCCCTTCCCTCATTTGTTGTTTTCCCTCTAACATGTTGCCACTTTGAAGCAGAAATGCCTGCGTCTCTACATACCTGATACATTCCACTTTTTGCTCTGTGATGCTTCAGGTAATTTCTATCAAGTCCCAAAGTCAGGCAGCTCTTCCTGTATAAGTAGTCTCATCTTCCTCTGCACTGACCACACCTCTAGCACTAATAACACACTCCTATTTCATACCAAGTCATGAAACCAACTACACAACAGCAGGAACACACCATGACCTTCACCACAGTCTGGTAAACCTCATTTGAGCATACTACAGGAGTTTTCTTTTTCCCTCACCTAAATCCTAGGCCACCCCACTACAGACATTTTAATCTAGACCTGCATCTCATCTCTAGCTTACTCAATAATTTCTCACATGCGTCACCGAACCACAGTCTCTAGATCAGCATCTTCTCCTATCACTTCCAATTTCCAGGCCATCTAATTACTGTCATACACACTATTAGATCGTGTTCTGAAAGACAAAGAAAACCCAGCAAACCCTGCCTGGATCACTCTGTTTAATATTCTTATTAAGGACATAAGGACACCAGACATGTAATTCCTTCTTTCAGCTCTTGCAGAGGTCTGGGAGAGAAATCATTTTAATATAATGTGCATTATATTTTCTAATTTTTGCTTGTTTATACATTTCCATCACCAAACACACTTGCCCATCAGATTCCTGTCTTTATATCCCCATTCACTGTCTTTTTTATTTATGTATTAAGAAAAGTATTTGTTTACCTTTTAGGACTATGTGCATGATTTCTTCCCCCTTTCTTTTTTTAACTTTATCCTTATGAAAAACAGATGTGATGGTTTCATGGTTTTTACGTTGTTATTAAAACAGTTAAGGAGACTAAGGAAAGGCCACTGTCTTCACAGTATTTTCAACATCCACTCAAAGATGCCATCTAAAGTGACTTACAGAAAAACCAGCTTCCACTTAGAAAACTACAGCTAATTTATTTGACAAACAGGTAAGATAGAAAGTAAAAACACGGAAAGCATTAAAGCTTCAAAAAGGGTCAACACTTGTTACTCCAATCATCAACCTGGTAGACATGGACAAAACAAAACATAGCAGCCAAGAAAGGACACAACTAAGACACAGAGCAAGGCCCAAGGTGCCCTTCCAGAGCAAGAGTGAAAGTCATTTTTCACACAGCATTCAGTTGCACAAAAATGTGAGATAAAAAAAGAAAAAAACAGGGTGGACAAAGGTGAGGAATCATTTTGAGATTCCTTCTAGCTTTCTAAACAGACAACCAGGGAAGTGTAAGGAGTAAACCTGAAAGAAAACTAGAATACACAGTTTTTATGAATAAAGAGCAACTCTCAAATGCCCAGCTCTGCTTTAGCAGTGTGTTTAAAGTATGAGAGTCAAGGCACTTTAAACTAGCCTGCAATAGGGAATGTAATGTGAAAGAATCTCTTTCTACAGATAAGCATGGCTTACTTTAAACATCACTGTACCTATAAATTAATAATCAAATTGAGATTGTAAAACAGTTAAAAAATATACATTATTGAGGTATACACCAAAAAAAGGTCTTACAAATGAGAACAAAAATTAAGAAATCAAACACCTGCACACTTATTTCTTTTCAGAAAGATTGCATGAAAGTATTAACATGTAATACATGTGGTAACACTTACCGCTTGTCTTAAAGGTGAAGAGACTTGTAGATAAGGGTCCCCTGCAGAGAACAAAAGATGATGTTTTGCAGTACCCAGTGAGGAAAATTTAAACAAACTGCCTTCAATATATTTTTCTTGTTTGACTGCTTGCCATTGAAACCTATGCACATATGCCTGAACAAGCACTTGATGAGTAACACATCCTGTCACCAAATTGCAGCACTTTCAGTACAAACACCTTCTCAACTGAAATCTAGACCGGAGATGCTGGGCTAAAGACTTTCAAACAAATACCTACCCAGCAAAATGCAAGACTGCATTAAAATGCTTTCCTTTCAAATTAAGCTAATAATAGTAACACAAATCAATGTCCAGTGATTGCTTACATTCCTGGAACTTGAGATACTATGACTTCCCCTGCAACTGAAAAGCTGATGTTAAATTACTATTTTTCCACAGACCAGTAGGAGTTTGTGGCCAAGAAGGTAAAAACTCCCTGCAGAATTTGGAAAATGAATACTTCTGGTCTAGAGATTAAAGATAAGTGGTAAAACAATTACACTATAGCAAAAGTGTGAGGAACTTAGAGAAGAGAAACTGTCCAGGGAACACATAGCTCCACTAGCTGAAATTAATCTTGCAATGAGAAACTACCAAGATCTAAGGTGCTGAAGATAAGGAAATTATAGGAAGTACACTTACACTTTTGAGGTGACATTGTTAGCCAAGGAGCCTTCATAGTAAGGAATGCCCTTGCTGATCACAACATTAATTTGACCACCCAGAGTATTTGACACGACGCCTGCGTGAATACCAGCCATACAAAGTGATGATGACTTGAAGAAGGGAGGGAAAGAAAAATTTAATACTACTAAGTGAAATAAACACCACACCATATACTGTCAATGCTACACTCTCCAGTTACAGTCTTTGTTGTTATTACATTAAAATACTATTCTTAGCTTATCTCAGTTATTCAGAAACCATTTCTCTTTATTTATTATTTAATTTATAAAAACATAGTAAGAAGGCCCTACATTTCACTGCACCCCAGATGTATTTAGAATTTAACTGTTGTAATTAAATAACCTCAAACTAAGGTGAATCAGTCTGAAAAAACCAGACAGCCAGGTTCAGCCTATAATAAATTATATTGGACAACAGAAGTTGAAGATGTAAATACATAGAAAGCCTTTTAATAGAAAGCACATTGAAAGCATGTTTATTTGTTTTCTCACAATTAAGGAGTGATGTACTGCATATTTTGTAGCTTTTAGCCAAGGGCTTGTATTTTTTATCTTAAATCATGGTTAAACCATCCAACAATCTGATCCATACAGAGCCACAGTAATATGTGAATACAACTCATCCTGAACAAGTCTATTACCTACGTTGTACAAGTCAGTGGAGATCAGTAATAAAAAATGGTTTGGCAGGGTATCATGCTCTTGCCTTCTCTCCCTGGATGACAGGATCTACTAACAAATGTCAGTGACACTTCCCTGGCTTGCAGGCTACCTGTGCCACAGTGAGAAGGACTCATCACACCAAGTCCTTCAAGCACTGCACAGAGTAAGCTCATATCCAACAGGTCTGGGATCAAGACCGCTCCCCTTTCCATTAAAGTAAGAGCACAGGATTCTGCAGGAGATGCAGCTCTCTCCTCCCAACTCACCAGAAGATGTCAGCAATGAGAGCACCAAGCCCTCAAGGACTGTGGACAACAGGGTCACACAGAAAAGAATCAAGATTTTGGGTATTAAAGCAGTAACCAGTTCCTCTACATTTGCATGAGAAACCTCTACCTCAAACTTGGTCTAATGTCCTGGACAATTTCATTTCTTCCCACACAACCTGATTTATGGGAAATTCTCTGCTGTTTCTGAGTGATAAAGTATACACAAAGAAAGTCACAGGGCATTTATTTCCTTAAGTTTCCTTTTCCTCCACAGAAAACAATTATTCCAGATTTTGGTGAAAAAACTCCCAACAAGCAGAACTCTTACAGATGCTGCAAATAAGTGATGCAGAGATTCAATTTCGTCTTGTTACTAGCTATAAAAGTTACCTTGCAGTCATTTAGTGAGGACTCACTGTAGACCAGAACATATAACACAGTTACATTACAGTGATGGTGATAGTTTTACATGGGAGTGATTATTTAAGCAAGTAGCCTAGGATTTACAAATATTTGGGAAAGGCACACTTTAGGTTCATATTTAATACTAAAATCTTTGATTACTAACATTTTTACATTGTCTTTCCTATGTGCTAAATCTAAGGGCTTATTAAAAAAGTATTCTAAAACTAAAAAAACAGACATTTAATGTAATTCTTAGTAGATTGCTAGCAAAATCATAATCACTTGAAAATAAACAAAGGAAACACCCTCCCATCCTATGGCAAGTTCATTAATTGACCCACAAAGGCTCACATTAGAAAAATACTGTATACTTTTCTGCAGTGTCTTAAGTAAATAGTACATTATTAAAGATTTATGAAACTACTGTCACAGTATTAATTTTGTTCTGCATATTATTTTATAGCTGCTGAGCATAGACAGTATTTCATCTTTCAAGTGTAACAAAAATTAAGATGACCACAGAGACATTGCTGAGAGAGGCATTACAGTGTCAAAAACAACACGACAGCATGAAAAGAACTGGTTCTTTTTTTATAAATCTCAATTTCCCAACCTGAGAAAACCAACAAAAACAAAACAGGAAGTAGAAAAAAACCCCAATCTTTTTTGATTGATCCACCCTTCTCTGCAGTCCTTACAAAAATGTTTGAGACTCCATTACACCACTTCTTGGAGATGGCAACATCTGAAGCACCTGTCATTTAGCACCAGGGCTAAAAAATGAGTACCATGTTACTCACTCTTAGGAGGTACAAATCCTAGCATCCAGGAAGCACAACTAGTGCCAACAAGTATAATTGACTTGTATTACCTGTCATGTGTTTTGCCAAAATTCACTCGAGACCATGGTATTTTTACTTACATCTCTGTATCCATGAGGAATAGTGCCTGAAATATCAGCAAAAGGAATCACACATCCAGCTGGACAATATTTACTGGAAGAGAACAAAATATCAAGTCAGGATATGCATGCACCTACAACTGTCTTAATGTTATAAAATAGTTATTATGTTTGTGATTTACAAGACTCTGCTATTCATGTATCACTATGTAATGGTATGTCCTAATGAAAGACCAATCAAATCAGACAAAAAATACTCACAGTTAGAGCCCTGTTTTGGAACTTGGGAAAATGAAAGAGAAATGCAAAGGTTGCACTTTGAAATGTTTCATGTACACAACAGGAGAACAGACTTTTGAAAAAGTTTTTTAAAGTCTCTGCTAAAAGTACAGTTCCAGTCTCAATATGATGAACTAATAAAGCCAGCATTTTATAACAGAAATACCACACGGGTCCTGTAAATTCAAAGTCATATAAGTAACAATATTAATGAATTGTATAAAATAGAGACCTAAAATAAAAATGGTTTGCATCTTTAAATAAAAGACCTGAAAAGTAATGATATTTTGTAACAGCTTTTGGCAATGCTTTGATCATAAAAAACTGGCCCAATTACCACTAGCTCATGAAAAGCAAGAGGTAAGACACCAGCACCTATGGAGGAAGCCTGTGTTCATGTTCTAGGGCCATTTCATATTGCACACATGAAAAGTATTACATCTTTAAGAGTTAAAAGTTAAGTGGTGCAAACTCATTAACATTTTCAACACAGTTCAGCAACAGCTGAAGCAACATTGTAGGTTCCATGAAAACAGTCGGATTCAGAGACTTTGTCACGTGTTGGGTAAGGCCAGAACCTACAATCAGAGCCCTATTTTGGAACTTGGGAAAATGAAGGAGAAATGCAAAGGTTGCACTTTGAAATGTTTCATGATGCCAGGGCTTAAGTTCTCCAAAAAGTAAGCTCAGATACTTCGCAACAGTCTGCAGCTTTAAATGCTGTCCTTGCTTTAGATGGAAACGGAGAGGGAGAAAATAGAGAAATGACACATTTCCCCCATCAGAATGTACAGCATTCTGTGTCTCCACAGAACCTCACTAACAAGCACTAAACTGTGAAATGGGTTTGCAATTTTTAACACATCATTTAGTGCTCCTCAGGTAACTGCAATAGGAATTTCAGTAATTAAGTTGTATACCTGCTGTAATATGTTTATAAAAGCAGTATTCTTTCTGTGGAAATGAGATACGGCTCCTATGTGTTAGTGCAAATTAACGAGGTTCTACTGTATACTGCATGTAAATAACACAAATGGAAGAGACAAATGGGAGGAAGAAGTGCAAATGTCAAAATTCTTCACCTCTGATCCTAATTAGTTTGTGTCTCAAGTTCTCTGGATGGCCAATTTTCAAGCTGCACACGTAACAAAGCAAAGTAGAAACACTAAAATGACTTCATAAAAGAGACTGGGAAGGAAACAGGTAAAAATCACTCTTACTTGAATTCTGGTTCGGAAAAGTGACTTGCATTGTCTAAACAGGTAATTAAGTCTGGAAAGAAAAAATGTTAGGTCAAGAGGATGATAAAGACAACAAGTTTGAGTATGCTTTTTAAAGTGGATGAAAACATACATTTGAACCTCTGAGGCTTAACCAAAAGTCTCAGAATGAAAAAACCCACATTCCTACTAAATTTTCTTGCAACGGATTTTGTATTACAGTAGAACCTTGCTAATTTGTCTGACTAACTGGGAAATCTACTGAGATAAGGAGACATACTACAAAAATTCACTGTGCAGCTTAATTTTAATTTATAGCTAAACTTCAGAGATAGATCAGAGACAGAAACATATGCTCTTTTCACAAAATTAAATTAATAAGCTAAAGCTATTTTTCAACATTTAATGGTTCTGCAGTGCTGAACCCAAGCACCACAGACAACAAATGTCAGAGTGCCATGTCATTGGCATCCCTGAGTGATATCACAAATTTCATGTCTGTGTCTGCTGTGTATCAATACACACAGTCCAAAATACAGAGAGGAAAGCATCAAAACCCCTAACATATTAAAAATTAAAACTCTTTATCTGCTCTTTTCAGAGTAATTTCCAGATAGGGTTTTTGCCTTCTGAAGCAGTTGCTGGTGCTCCTTCATTTCCTTGCAGACCACTTGTATCACTCACCTTTACAATGAGTGGGAGGAGATGCAAAAAAAATAGAGCAACCTCTTTCAGAGGCTTAAAGTATCCAAAACCATGGAAAAAAACCCAAGAAAAAGACAAAAAACTAGCCAGCAGATTATGTAATTAAAGAGCTGAGGGAGTACAGGATACTGCTACTGAAATAAAAATTTCCACTAGGTTAGTCTGTATAAAATATATACAGTTTGATAAGAAAACTTGTTAGCTATCTGCCACCTTGACTATTGCCTGAAAAAATGCATTTTGTCCTGAATCTGAAGCAGTTTATTCATTTGTAACAGAAGATGGATGCTCCTCCTCTGCTATTCAAGGTAAGCTTTGACATAATTTCTTTAAAACTAGAGCAACTTTTAAGTAACTGTCAGTCAAATTTCCTACATAGAAGTGTCATGAAAAGTGTACTAAATTTCAGGAAATTAATTTGTGAGAATGTGAGAGTAAATTAATCAGTTCTCTGTTTTTACTAGACAGCTCTAATTTTGCCAGCAAAGAAAAATTACCAAATAATTATAAATACCTGATCTGTCAGTGGTTGAATAAGCTGCAAGAAAGCCACGTCCAGAAGTGTGAATTCCACTCATAAACTGTACTGTGACTTCATTACTTTTTGAAGTAATTAAACCATCCATTTTAAAGCCAAACCCACAGTATTTTCCTGTGGAGAAAAGGAAGAGAACAAATATTGAGCCAAACCAACACACGTAATAAGCATCTTATTCAATTTCCAGCCTCTTATTTCATTTGCAGTGTAGGCTCACATTACTTTTGGTGTATATTCAAAAGCAAATACCTGAGGCATGACACTAAATAATGTGGTTGTGTCCATTTAAAACAAATGGCAGACTGTGAGTTCCACATTCGTTTTGTCAGTGTCAACAGGCAAAAGGCCCTCATACCCTTAACACTTGCAGATAAACGTGACCTTATCCCATTCACCTCTAGCCATGTATAACCTTCACAGTCAGTGCTTCAAAGAACATGAGGAATCTCTCAAGCAAAAGGATCAAGTTAGGACAATGAGAAGCATCTACAGAAGCAAATGAGGAAAAAGCCCTCCTTTTCCGTCAGTTGCTAGAGCACTTCTTCCTCATAGACTCTTTCATGGTTTCTGTCAAGTACTTTCCTTAATTTTGGACAACAGCAGACACAACTCACTGCATTTCAGCAGTATCATATCATATCATATCATACCACATATCATATCATATCTGAGCACCATTAAGATGCGTTACTAGTTCACTTTCTGTTTTGTCATACCTAAAAAATGTAAACAGGTTCTGTACCTGGGTATTTCTCTTGCCATACAAAAATCAACAAAAAGAACCCAGTTAAAATTGCTGGAGTCTGCAGATATTGACAGTATTCACCCTACGAAGTCCTAGAATTGCTACCAAGTCACATGGCTGTTAAACAGACCCCAGTCAATGTGGAATTCTCCAGTCCTACTAACTAGAAAGTTCAGTAAAGATACTGACCAGTTAATTAACCTGTTAAGAAAAAAAAAGAATCTTCTATTCTACAGGCTACCTTGATAATCTGATACTGCAAAAACTATCTATAAACCTATTTAAGATTTTGCAGTGGATAATCAAAGTGGGTAATCACCAGGAGTAAATGACACTGCCTATGTTCGAGCTCATCATTCCATTGGCTTTCCTCATAGTAAGTATGTAATCATATCATAAAACAGCAAAAAAAGGGGCAGGATTCCTTTCTCAAATAAAGGCAAATTACAATACTAAAGCAGAGGAACTGGAGTAACACTGGCCTGCAGGAATAGTTCTTAAAAAATATAATACACGTGCCAATTTCCTTTAAAAAGTGCACTACACTCCCAAACACTAATAAAATAATTTAAAAAAAATTAGAAGTTAAAATACAAATTCCTATCATTATTCAGAGCTTTCTAAATGTTGACTATTCAGGTATTTTTTTTTAACAAAGCAAGAGGATCTTCTAATAAAAGCCAGAAAATAGATTTTACAATACTGAAATGTAATTATTATTATACCAACATAACCTTTTCTTTTCCAAGTTTTGTTTTCAGCCATTGGTTCTCGTTACATAACTGACCATCATGAGACTCTTCTCAAAACACCATTTATCCCCTTCTTCAGGCAAATACACAGTGCAAGCCATTTAAATCTAGCTTGGATAAACTCTCCAGTGCTGCTTGCACCATGGACGTATGGCCTTTGACAAACTAGAGTGATGCACCTTATGATTCATGGCAAGACATACTTTTGAGACTATAAATCATTTTTCTGGCTCTTCCCTGGCCTCTTGACCATTTTTATCTATTTTTCAAAAAGCAAGTACTAGGAATGGACAAAGCATGACTGCAGTGACACCTCTGCCAATGGTATGTGCAGAAGATGTAATATTGCTATTTTTTCTGTACTTATGCACTGAAGGACCCCGAGTGCTTTAGTACAGCAGGAGAGGGAACTCCCACATCTTAAATAACTACATCTGACTGCAGATACTCAGTGATTGGACTGTAATGAAATCCTCTAGATCTTACTATTACTGGAGACAAACTTAACACTGAGCATTTGAATGTTCTTTCATTTCTTGATAAGTACTCAACAGGCTTGGAATAAGCACTAGCCCTTAAAAGCTTCATTAGAAACCCTCTCTGTTTATCAATGAACCCACTAACAATTTATTTTTTAATCTAACCAGCCAACTTTTAAGCTATTTTTGGTTAAAAAAGGTATGACTGAATTTCAGATTTTAGGTGAAACAAATATTTTAATGTTAGACCATGTCAGCAGTCTTGAATGGAAAAACTTATGATAAATCCAGATTTCTTCCAAGAAAATTCAAGTCACCGTTTCACCTCTCCAGCGTCTGTTGCTTCAAACATGAAAAAAACCCAAACCCTGAATCATCTGTATTTGCCACTGTTAATATCACCATTTGTCCTTTGATTTAATTTATTAATTTAATTTAATTTAATTTATTAAGAGCAGGACAACACACACATTTGCTCAACATACTGTCCTGCTACACCAGCTGGCCACAGCTGAAAACAACAGAAACAAATGAAGCAGGAATTCACTTGAACCCATTAAGTTCCTTGTAAAAGTGAGTAATAGACTTATCAGAACTTGATGTTCCTTGCCATTTAAGGCATTCAGTGTTTCCTATTTTAGACCAAGTCTGGCTCAACAGCTCCAAGCACATATGTATTTTCACACACACTTACCTAGGTAACAGTTGGAAAACAGAGTTAAAGCTAACACTCCACTAGCCTCTTTAGAAAAAGACTCAATCTAGCAGGATCAGCATTTGTTTGAGTTGCACAAAAACAGTCTCCGTGAAGTAAATCTCTCTCTCTCTCTCCCCAAAATAAAGTTTTAGGAAAGAAAATAAAGTTAATCTGCATAATAATAACTAATTTTAGAAAAGGAGGAATGACAATTCACAATTCACAATTCACTTTGAGTTTTATGCAAAGTAACCACAAGTGTCTTAGCACCCTACACACACCTAGATGTAAATGATAACAGCACACTGCTACCTGAAAAAAACCCCACAGA
The DNA here is from genome assembly GCA_013400915.1 of Pardalotus punctatus. Lineage (NCBI taxonomy): Eukaryota > Metazoa > Chordata > Aves > Passeriformes > Pardalotidae > Pardalotus > Pardalotus punctatus. The sequence goes on from VZTX01012039.1 coordinate 11,518, forward strand.
CTTCTAGTCATGAAATTCTCCTGAAGAGAACAAAAATTAAACTAAGAACACCTTCAGAAGATGGAGGATATTTGAACTACACACCTTTTGAAGCCTGACATCTTTAACACCACCAAGATGAACAGCTCAAATCAGAGTGAATCCATATAAAAAAGAAGGCATTTCAAAAAAAAGAGTATATATATATATACTCCTTTTTTTTTTTTAATGAAGATGCTTCTAATTTTACAATTCCCTCTCCCCTGCTTACAAGAACTTTGCAAGCTACTGGGAAATGTCTGAGAAAAAAACCCATTGCAGGGGAGCTTCCTTTGAGACTCTGATGAATCAAAGATTACTATAGAAGCTGTGTTGCATTTAGCATCTAGTTGTTGTTAAAAAGTAACAAAAGTACCAACAGTATATCCAAGCTCTACACAAGACAACAGTTCTCAATCAGTGATAATAAAAGCTCCTACCTATCTCTGTCCTGTTTGGGCCAATGCCATTATGAACTCTTAGGTAACTGGAATGACAGGAATCTGAGCCATCAATATCAAAATCACCAAATTTGAGCTGAACTCGTTGGCCAGTCTTCACACGAATTTCCCATTCGCAAACTGTGCTATTGGGCGAGGTCCAGGGGTAGTTTATGGAGGCCAGGGTCCCACTCTCAGGGCCCAGCACAGTGTGTCCACACCCGTCACCTACAAAAGAACAAAAAGAAATCAGCTGCCATGTTCATCTTCAAAGCATCACGTCATACCAGACCAACCATGTTGCAAGAAAACTCCATGGTAACTCACACAAATGAAGCAGCAATGGTGAGAAAATACCATTCAACTAATGTTGCCTTTTGCTTAGCTAATCATCACAGGTGACCAGAGAGCTGCAACTTCCTCAATGAGATAGATATTCATCCATAATGACTTAAAAATGGCACGGACAGCACAGGAAGTGTCCCTGCTATTTCATATTTCCTCAACACCTCAGTATAGAAGGTGCTGAAAAGGTCAGAGAAACCTGACAATAAAAAAGAGCAGACTGCTTTTACTGTGTTACTATACTCACAACACAATGAAAAAGAAGTAGAAAGCCAATGGACAGCAAATATTCTAAATGCAGCCCTGACCATTACCAAACTGCTAATATGTTGTTTTCTACTGCACCACTATTTTAATGCTGTGATTCACTCTTAATTGAAAAATTCAATTTTTCTGAATTTGCACAGCAAATTAAATTACAACTCCAACCTGGACCCCTCTACCTAACATTTGAGTATTAATTTTAAACAGCAGTAACAGTACTAAACCAGATTTTTTTAACAAATGGAAAACAATAGCACCAATTGTGTACCCTCAGTATCAAATTACAAAGAGCAAACTGATACATTTAATTACTCAACAGCTAGACATGCATTTCCCCCAGTATGTGGCACAAAAAGTGTATGAATTTCTGTGCTGGTTTAGAAATGTGAATTTTCTCAGAGTAATATTCACAGTGATCAACATGATTTGTATTGACAGAAGCTTGTTTTGACAGCAAAAAGTGGTTCATATTACACAGTAATATGTGTAGTTCCTTTACTAAAGATGAAAAGGTAAGCTAAACTTTAGGTACAAAAATTGCCTGTTATTGCAATGGTGTAACCACACAAATACTACTACTTAAAATCAGGAATACAAATAATGCACATGTTCTGTATCTTTGATTCTTCCCCACATTTTTGCATCTCAAGCCTATGCTGCTGGAAATCAAAGACAAAGGAGAGCTTGGGTCTCTTCTTCAAGAATTTTAACTAAATTTCAAAATTCTTCAATGTATTACATGCAAGACTGAGTGGAAAAGTAAGTCCAATGCACTGAAGTGACATGGAAAAAATAAACCTTTATTAATTTAACGAGGTCTCATTAATCTGTTTGCAAACACTCCTAATTTCTGCTAACAAAAACTATTCTCCTTATAATCTGAGCACATTGAAATATAACTGCATGCTCTAAAAGTGATGCTGGTATACATACAATCATAAACAGATGCAGATGCAAACTGCCACCTTTTGTCCTGCTAGCACTCTTGAATGAAAATGATTCATCCTTGGAAAAGTTAACAGGAATATCTATTTAGTAAAATCAAAATTTCTCTTTGTAAAGCTGTCATTCAGCCACGTTTTTATTAATGCAATTTGCTTTAAAGCACTCTGTTCTAGCCCATGGCAAATATACTTTCCATTTGGGTGACAGCTGATAAATTACTTTTCTATGTTATGGTTGATCTAACATGAGACACCATTGTCCAATGTTACAGAGAGGTAACTTAAGATGCATGTTTTATGCATCACTATAATCCCGGCTTCTTTCAAAAAGCACATTATAAACCTAAGAAAAGTGAAAGCTTTATCAGGCAGAGCCTGTATGGCCTTGGTTTATTAGTTACTGAACATCCAATGTCAGATTCCTTATTAGTCCTAATATGTTAACACTCAACAATAAATGATTCCTTTTTTAGTAGAATGGCTTTTCACAAGCAAGTACTCCCACACATTATAAAATGCATGGAATTTATTATATTAACAACAACAACAAATATATTCATGGTGATATTTGGGGTTAGCATTTCAGAACTCTTTATATTGCCTAACATTCATTTAAACAATTCTCACCACTAGCTTGCTGTTCAGCTCTCTCAAGTGTGAAATGATACCTGTACTGTGTTTGCATGATGAACAGGGCACAGCTTTCTGATGAGAAAAGCATAATGAGAGAGGACACTTTAGATCTTTTTATTGTATTTCACTTAGGTTAGTGATAACAGAAATGCCAGACACTTCATGCCTGAAGAATTTGAAGACTACCATGGCATATACAGTCTGCCAAGGGCAGCAGCATCACTCATGAGCTATTTGGAAAATTTAAAAAATCATACTTCCAGTGAAACTTGCAGAACAATGAAACCACATTTTGCTGTATTGTTACTATAAAAGGGCCTTGAGCCTCTCCATGTAATGTGGTGTTTCATCATTTCTGACATACTTATTTAAACACCACTGATGAACTCCAGAGACACGTACACACATCCAGCATCAGGGGAGGAATCTGCAATACTCAGAAATTTCGCCGAGAAAAAGTACAATTCTTTGCACTACAGCAGCATATATAGGATTTATTCATTTGGAAGTCATTTAGTGCCACAGAATCTTTTGCTTCTGTTAATTTATGCACCTGAGAGCAGAATATCTGAGAATACACAGAAGAGTGACATCAATTCCCTAATCAATTCTTCCTGGATGGGCTGGCAACCTCTGTTGTCAGTACACAGCTGAACAAGTCTGCTTTTTTTCAGCCTCCTGTCACATCACAGGATGCGATGCACTTGTTAGAAGCACCAGATCACTCATGTGCACAGACATCACACCTGACACTTGGAGGGCCTGCATATGTGCATCCAGTTTCACATGTCCTGAGGACCAAGGTCATAGCAAAGAGGAAAAGCTGAGCTCTTCACCAAAACTTTTGTTACAAACATGAGCACCTCTCAAGCAGCTGGCAGAGGGAGGCAGACTGCTGTCATCAGCAGAACTACGAATCTCTTCTGCAGGCACCTCTGAATGTGGTCTGGATGAACTCTCCTGACAGATTCCATATGACCCCCAGTCCATGGCACATTGATGTCTGATGCAATCATGCAGATGATTGAAAACAATTTTTTAAAACCAAGTTCTTCACATCAACAAAATACAGGACTTGGACCAACACAAACATACCAAATCCACAGGATTTTGGTAATTGAAGAAAAAGTGGAATTTAATAAAATGAAAGAATAGTGAGCATGCAGGAGTGGGTGCTAAGTACTCTATTGATACCCACGAAAAAAAAAATTATACTTAATAGTTGTGGAAGTCAATTAATCAGAACTTCTACTTCCAAGACCAGTTGCTGTTAGTAACTGCTAATCTTGTTAAAAACTGCTAAAACTGCTAAACATGCTAAAAAATAATTTTTTAGACTAGTGAATACTTTCCCATTCCTAACTTGGAGAATAGTGAATGATAAAGACATTAGACAGTTCAGTATTATAATCCATAAAGCATAAATGATGCATATCAAAACACAGATCTCAATTTTAACACGTGGCGCTGCCTTTTGAACAGACTCAATTTAACCAGTGGGCTTCATGAGAAGATTTTATGTATATAAGCTATGATTTTCTGTATGTTTATGACTACATACTGGATGTAATTAAAACTTTTTCAACTAAGCAAAGGTAGAACCAAATGTATTAGAGTTATGTAAGAAAAAAGGGTGTTCTAAAGTATTTATTTTAACTTTAAATACACAACTCTTTCTGATTCAATGCACTATTATAATTTCTCCTCTCCTGTTCAGCTCCTGTGCTCTGAATTTCCCTACTTTTTATCAGCACACCACTAAAAGACACTGCATCTGCTTTTTGCTTTTCTCAGTGTGGGCAAGGAAGTTTAAACAAAGAACAAAAGAGTTGCATGAATAAGAAACAGTAAGAAATTAAGACCATAGAGACAACAAATTCTAAATGACTTTTTCAAGTATTTTCAAATGCCCTTATTTGTGTCCTCCATACTCACTGCTGTTTCCACCAAATTCCACAGAGTGATGTTCTTTGGGAAGGAATCTGTTCCTCTGTCAGAATTAATTTTCTTAACAAGCCAACAAGCACACAGTCCACTTTGATCTTTATGCCATTTATTTGCCTCAGTAACACACTGCTTTGGGAATTTCATCCCACTACAGATGTTCCACAACATAAAATATCCCACACTGCCACAAGCAAGGCAGCAGCTCAATAAACACTTGAAGGCACTTTAAATTAGCACAGCTACAGACAAAAGGAGGCCTTGTCTGCCTCTCACTTTTGGCCACATGTTCTTCCTGGTACTGGAGGCAAAAACTTACACAGCCACATAGCCAACCAGAGCCAGGACTTGGCATAAAAATAGCTGTTAGCTTTAAGCTAGAGCAGCGCACTAATTAATTTTAGTAGGCATACAGAGCAGTGCCTTCCTTGACAGAGGGATATGACAGTGTGAGAGTAGGGAAACACCAGCAACTGCTTTTTTCACCAGCACTGCCAACCTGTGCTGGCAATTTAAATAACCTTTAATGCCAGCCAGAGAAGTTGGGAAGAACAGTCACACAAGAGTAGTGCATCAGCTCGAGGAACCAAGCTGGCTGCAGAGAGTGCCCCAACCCACTGCCACCACACACTGCTGGGATTCACCAACCCACCTCTCCAAGGCAGCTCTCGGTGCCACTGCCAAAGGGCAGGGCAAGAACAGAGGGCAGGTGGGATTATGGCTACCTCAGCCTGGATTGATTCATCTGCTGTAGGGCACCCTTAGACAGTTAACAAAATTATAGGTTGAGGTTTAACAAGACAGGAACAGGACAACAGCATGGTAAGCATTTTGCTTTTCAAAATGTTGGCAGCTCAGTGGGGTGACAGGAGGGGGTGAGAGGAGACAGAGGCTGATTCTTGTTCTTATAGCAAAAGTACAAAATTTAAGATACCATTACAACAAAATTTTACTGTTTTGAATTACAACACTGGCCACATGCTGGGCTAGTGATAATTAGCACTTTATTATTTTAATCTGTACATGCAGCTCTATAATCACCATCTCTGAAACTCCAGCCTTAGCTTTCAGCCACTAAATTTTACACAAAAGGGTAACACTTAGGAATCCTAAATTTTACCAAAATATGGTAACATTTTACAATAAATTATCTAAAATCATTAAGTTGTCAGAACAGGTAAGACGTGTGCTTCCTCTGCCGTTATGTACAAACTTGAACTGACTACTTCAAAAGAACAAAAAAAAATCAGCTAAGACTGTGCTGCGGACCTTTTACTTACTGATGTCAGGGAAACGATTTAAGTCCCCAGGGACAGATATGACTTCTTAAATAGTATGCTAGCATAAGGAGCCTATAGAGACAGGCTAGGCATGGTGAAAAGCGATTTACATGAGGGCTCTCTGAGAGGACTCAATGGTACATAATGCAGAAGCCCTTCTGATCTGCTGCCCAGGCTGACTCACAGTAACAGCTCATGTGGGATGTCTTTGTTTGGCTGGCACATGCAGCTTGCCCACTTCCCAAGAGACAGCATTTACTTTGCAATCTCCTCCAACACTTTCTTAAAAATTAACACTGTTGTGCTTCAGTGCTTTAAGTACTACACATCAGAAACAAAGATGATGAATAAATGAAAAATAACACACAGATGGTCACACAAAACACTATGAAGAATAAGCAATAGTCACGGTCAGAATGAGCTTCAAACCTGAAAGTTCTTCAAACTCCTCACCACACCAGGATAACATGAAATTTCACAAACCTTTGTGGTGGTTTTACTTGG
>VZTX01012046.1:0-31493 GCA_013400915.1 Pardalotus punctatus
GAGCCCCGCCCCGGACGGGCGGGTCCGCAGCCGCCGCGGTCACCGGGGGCCCTGGAGCGGCACGGGGCCGCTGGAGGTGGAGCGTGTGCGTCGCTCTGACCGCCGGGTTTGGGGTGCAGGGACGGGGCACAGCCCCGCCGGCGCTGCGGGGCATCCCTCGGGCACGGCCAGCAGCACGCCCCGTGTGCACCGCGCCGTCCCGCTGCCTGCGGGCTGTCCCCGCTGCGGCCATGCGAAAAGGTCTGTCCTGTGCCCTCTTCCCTGCCCGCCCTTCCCAGCGCCAGGAGCACCTACCCAGCCTGCGGCTCTGGCTGCACCTTCTTCTCCAAGCCCCGGAGGCACCGGGGAGGGCTCGCCACACAAACACCGCAGCTTTGCAACCCTCCTGGGAAGTGCTGCCCATTTGGATAGGTAGTTTGAAAGGCCTGAAGGAAGCAGCCACCCAGGAGCAAGAGACCCCAGGAACAGCCTCTTCCACCCCTTTTCCCTTTCCTACTGAGTGATGGGCTTTGTGATCTCTGTGGAGTATCTCTGTGGTTGGAATTCTGAGAAGAAACATTCCCAGCAAAAAAGCTCAGTGATAACCATTTGGGACTGTTTCCTGGGGTGAAGGGATCCCTTCACTGCCTGATCTTCATGGGAATAAGTCAACATGAATGCTACTACTTCTTTTTCTTTCCCTCCTGTGTCTTTCTGTCAGGATGACTGATACTATTTAGCGACTGTGTTGTTTGTTTTCCTAAAATCCAAATAAGGTAGCACTTATGCAAAATTTTGTCCTGGTGCCATCACTTATGAACCAACACAAAACAGACAGATGCCTAAATCCCTGTCAGCCCCCAGATCTGAGCTGAGTTATACGCCAGCACTCTATCAGTATTTCGTATGCTGCCCTTCCAGCAGGCAACACTCCTTCACCCTGCAGCTTTTGCCCTTGTGGCGCACACTGAAGAGATTTCGTCTCTCTGATCCCCAGGGACTCCAAACCCCTCAGAGTGCTGATCCACAGAGCAAGCCCTGCACCAGCAGGTCCCCTGAGCCCTTTCCAAAGTGGCTGCATCATCAAGGGAGAGGACAGACACTCCCACAGAAAGGCATATACTGTATATGCTTCTCCATGTTTTAAAGGGTGAGGGGGCTATTTTTAGAGCTGAAATAACATTCTTCCTGCTTTGGTATTTTAAATCTTATGTTACACTGGATTAATTAATGGTTCCTTGTGGCATTTGCGTTTTTGCAATCTCACAAAATCCAAACATCTTGGACAGGTTTCCCCTCTGCCTGCACCTGACACTGCCCCATGGTACTGCCATGCTCAGGAGCCACAAGAAGTGACTTCCAGGCAAGGCTTCCCTTGGGCAAGGAGCTGCTATTGCCTCCATGCACCAAGAGAGGCCCCAAAATCAGGTGCCTGGTATCAGCTCGAGGTATCAGTATTAACCACATCCCTCCCTGCAAGGCTTCTCATGACAGCAAAAGCCAAGGAAGTTCACTTGGAAAGTAATGGAGGGGAGGTCTCTGAATTCCAATACCTCTGGCTTTCAGCAGCTCAGGCTGAAGAAAACCTTCTGTCAAACAGGTGAGAAGTGACAGTGCTCAGCCCCAGCAATTTTGGCCAGAAAGGAAAATGCAGTAACTAATCAGAAACTGCCTTAGTCACTTCACCTCTGCTGTCAGCCAATGCTGGAAAGGAAACAATGCACCATATGGGATTTTAAGGCAATTTCATTTTTGGTAAACTCAGTGTCTGAGACATTTTGTTCACAGCTCTTTTTTGAGCAGATGGTGTCCCTCTGAGTGCTGGAAAACGCACGATGCTGACAGGCCCACCAAAAACCTATTACAAATTAAAAAATCACAGCTTGAGAAAAGGGCACAGCCTGGGGACAGCAAGCATGTGCTGCAGCCCACCCAGTGCAGGAAGAAAGAGAGATGCAGGGAGGCATCAGCCATTAAGGGGTGATGTTATGTGGGTCCATGGAGATATTTCCTACAATCACTTCTTCATGGGGCACCCTGTTCCATGACCCTCATCCCACAGCATCCCCTTGTGAGGGTGCAGAGGGAGGTAGGACACGTGGGCACGTTGTGTTGCAACTGCATCCCACAGTAAGGCATCACCCGCCTCCCTCACGGTAGTGCTGAGCATCCCAAAGCCCACTGCAGGCTCACGCTGACCTGTGGGAAGAGTCCTTCCTCCCACATCTCCACCAACACTGCCTTGGCAAAGTCAAGTGGGCACAAAGGTATTCCCTCACTTTGTTTGGGGTTACACCTGGCTTTCCCAGGGCTGGATGTGCCAGAGGTTGACAAGAAGACACAATTGCAATGACACTTGTGGGCAGATGGGAGGATGCTCCTGGGATGCTGTGAGCAGCATGTGACTTCTTCTGTCCCAGTCTGCCCTGGGGGTTCTGCTGGGCCACTGAGACCCACGGGGGATCTCCCTGGCAGTTTTCCTGGACTAGAAAGCAACGTGGACCAATGCAAGCAAATGTTCCCAATGATGGCTTTGCTTTGCTGTCTGTTCATTAGTATTTCCTCCCCCTAATTCATTTCAACACGTGTACATTACTTGTACAAATTTCCCCACATCCGTGCTCTTCGCAGGGACTGAACTGCATGCCACTCATATCTGCTTTCTTCCAGGGAAAGTGGGAATTCTGAGCCCCCATGTCCTGACATCAAGGAGCAGCATCACACCTTGGAGGTATTTTATTTTTCATGTGAAAGAGAGGACTACCACAGAGCTAATCCCTGCCCTTGCAGACCTCACTCACGGCTCAGGAGGAAGCAAACCAATTTCATGCCCCTCTAGTTGCAGTCCTTCCCAGGGTGATATTACCTCTGAAGGCTGGCTGTGGTTATCCCAGACTGTTTTTTTGGTGGGGAGGAAAAGGTACACAGAGATGAGGAAGATGGAAAAGGGAATTGCTTTGAGTTTACTTTCATTTCTAGGACATACATATCTTCTGAAAATATATTTGCCACCCTTTTCTCCTGTCCTGCTCCTTTCTGCATCAAAGCCTGAGTGAGGCCTGGCAAGAAAGGTTGCCCACCCGAAAGAGGAGCAGTGGGGGAAATGAGCTTAGGAATCACTCAGCAGCAGCCATTGGAGCTGCTCCACACCCTGATGAATGTGTTAAATACAACTAAAACTGTTTAGAACCAGTTAAAACTTTCTCACTTCAAGTGTTAACCCCCATTTCATTAGCCAGATCATCTCTTATCACAGCCATCTGTTCCCTTATTGAGCCTTTCAAATATTGTGATAGACTTCATATCTCCAAATGCCCTGCTGACAAACAGATGCCATCTGAGCATGCGCACCGTGGCTCGGCTTTGACAAGGTGTGCTCAGGGTGGCTGGAGGGGCAGTCACCTGCAAGGTGCACTCTCTCACCCTAAGAAATATCCCCAGATCCCAGCCCTCTAAGATGAAGCTCTTCCCAGTTCACCCATGTGATCCCAACTGAGAAAAATTCACCTAGATCAGGGAATGGAGCAGCAAATTGAAGAGACCCACTCCATCTAATTGCAATGAAGTGACACCATTTAAATCTTAGGAAAGGAAGTGGAGAAAATGGAAAAAAAAATTCTATTTTTTTTCCATAAAAAGAGAAGTAAAAATATTACTGCTGTAATAACAAATACATGGGATAAAGAAGATTTGTAGTTAGGGTGTGAACTCTGGAGAAGAAACCTTGCAGTGCCAGTGTGTGCAGATGAGAGCTGCAGACTGGCGTGCCCTGGCCCCAGTGGGTGTGTATTCTGGCCTGGCATGAGGACAGTCTTACATGAAGCACAGAAAATGCTGTGGAAGAAAAGGACCAATTTTTTTTTTTCCCCCTAAAGAATAATGAGATTGTGTAAAAAAATTATTTCTTATTATCATGCTATCAATGTATAAATGTCAGTCAGGAAAATTTAGTAGCCACAGTTAATGCAAAGGTTAGGCACACTGTGAAGCTACGGTAAGCACCATTTCACCTACTTTTTTTTATCTGTGCTGCTCATTGGAGCCTTTCCTCCAATCATTTTCCAAGTCCTGCAAAAGGGGATTTTTAAAAATTTTTTTAGATTGTTCTGCAGGCAGGCTTTACTGCTCATCCACTTCTCTCGTGCAGCAGATTTATCTTTAAAAAATGCTTCTGTGGGGCAGGGCCTTTACCTGCACTGGGGCCATACCTTTGCTCCTTGCCCTTTTCGCTTTAACCCCAGCTTGGCCATGGCTGTTGCAGGAAGGGGAGGGGCAGTGGCACAGCTCCTGCAGTCACTTGTCTACAAATCCAGGGTGGGAATTCTTTTATCATTTTCTCAGAAAAAGCCTAAATCAGGGTTTAACTTTCCCGGGAGTGGAGCCACAGGAGATGGACTCTGTAAAAGCAATGTACCCCATGTGCAAGGGGTGATTTAAAGAGCAAAAGCCTCCAGACCATCCAGTGGGCAACTCTGCCCATGCAGGGGCAACCCAGGAGTTCTGATTTTTTCATTTTTTCCCCCTATTCTCCCCTGTTTAGTGGGGCTGGTGCTGCTGTGTAGAGGTTTTTGGCAGAGGTTTGAGCTCCTGGGCCAGGCTCAGCTGTGCCAGAGCCGCTGTGGGAGCTGGGGCACATGGGCACATGTTAGCTCATGCCTCCTTTCCCACTGGGCTACACTTTCAGTTTTGCTTTTCATTCTTCTTTTAAAGTAAGATTTTATGGGAAATTGCATCCTGATTCCCATAAACACCCAGAAGGTGGTGAACACCCTGCAACACCCTGTGGCAACCTTTATACCCAAAGGGTAGAGGTACAAAACAGCCCAGGGGCAAAAATACCAATACAAGCCCAGCCTGGCCATGCATTTGGGGCTACAGTCTGGGAGCTGATACATCATGAACCACCCCTCCAAAGTGAGAGGCCTCCCAGCTGCAAATACCCCAAACATTGTCTAAGCAGAACCCATAAGTCAGTCACCACACTTCCAGCCTTGCATGGATTCTCAGGCTCATGTGGACATGGGATACCTTTCAGAAGATCTTTTTTTTTTTCCTAGGAGCCTCCCAACCCAGCAGCTGAATGTGATACCTGCAGTCAGGCCACATTTCCCATCTGCTGGGCTTATTTCTAGAAAGCTGTGTTCTGGCTGCCAGCCAGGGAACAGCAGTTGCCTTGCACTTCCAAGCTGCAGAGGGATGCAGATATTCCCAGGGCTTACCAGGGAACAGCAGAGCCCCTGGAGGAATTGGCCAGAGCAGAAATCCACCCCTCGTGCCCCAAGAGTGCAAACCCTGCTGCATTTCTTCAGTGCCAGCACTCTCCCTCTCCCTGCAGCCTCTTTCTCAACGTGTAACTTCAGTGCCAGCAGGTTTTGCTCATTGCTCCTGCTGTGGGGATTACCCCAGTGCAGCCCAGGGATGGGCTCAGATGGAGCCTGGAAGTTCTTCTGTAGTCAGCCACCACAACCTTGGTCTCACCGCTGTGTTTGTGCACAGGGGGTGGCTTTCATCAATATCTGCATAACCAAGTGCATGCTGTAACTTGGAGATTAAATCCTCCTCTGTGCTGTAATTTACAGATTAGATCCTCCTCTAGAGATTGTGCCAAGTCCCAGGGATCCCAGGGCAGGCTAGCATTCCCTCGAGCCACCCCATACCAGAAAGCAGCTGTGCTGGGGAGTTTCCACTTGGAAGGAGGACAGAGCTCCAGGGCCAGCACTGCTTTCTGTAAGGGCCCCACCAGCTCTGGGAAAAAAGGTAAATCCCATCCAGTGCCTGCTGTGTGCCAAAGCTGAGAGCCTGGAAACGCTCAGTGCATGGGGCAAAGTACAAATACCTGTTCCCACTCCTCCATGGTGTTATTGCAGATGGTTCCATGTGCCCAGAAGAGTTAGACAACACAAGAGCAGACACTGTCAGAGCAGCAGCTCTCAGAAGACAGCCACTGTAAAAACCACACTAAAGAACATCACCAAAATTATTTTAAAAACTGAAAAACAAAACAAATGAGCAAAAAGTTTGAAACAAACACAAGACCACAGACAAATAAGCAAAAAAGGAAATGCACAACTGTTCCTTGTTTTACCAAAATTTGAGGCACCCTCTTCAAAAATCTGGTTTTCCTGCAAAGGCTGATGCTTTTTTTATCAACTCTACCACAGGGAGAATTTCATCCACAAAAAGAGGGATTCAGGTAGCATAAGCTTCCAGATAAGACATTTGATGCAGAAGCTTTTTCTTTTCCAAACAATGTTTCTTTACTTATTTTCAGTTTTTCAAAACCAGGTTACTTGACAATGGCTTCAATTTCAATCTCAGCTCCCTGAAACGCACTGGAACTGCTGCTGCTTTTGAAGTCTTACGCCTGGGGGAGGGTAGGGGGAATATTGCCTTGTTGTAATTTCAGGTATTCAGAGAGGTTCGGAACAGCGTGTGCCTCTCAGCAAGGCCACTTATTCTCCTTACGCCAGGCACTTGACAGGAATGAGCCTAAGGAAGTCCAAGCAAGAGCAGTACAAAAAAAAAATTATAAAGATCAACAGGAAACTGTGTGTCTTGGTGCATTCCCTGCAGTTCTCCAGTCAGGAAATTGCGCAAAGGAAAGGATGGGAGCACCGGTGAAATCAGGCATTTGCACATGTTCCAAGCTTTGCTCCTACACTCGCACCCCAAGCCCAAACCCATTACACACATCCCTTTGAAAGCAGGTTCCCTATGGTTTTTGCCATGGAAGGAACAGCTCTATCTTTCTAACCAGCAGGTCAGGAGCCTCCCAGCTACAGGAGCCCGTTTCCACACCATCCTGCAGGCACTGCAGCAGGGGGTGGGGAGACATCTCCTACTCGTGTGTGTGTAATTCCAATGTCTGTCAAATGGCTCTGACTCCGGATGAATGCACATTAAAACACATCTTCAGGCACACCCGGGTCTTCAGGCCCATCTCAGCAGAAACAAAGAGAACTTATGGCAAAATCTAAGTAAATTATTTAATATTTTTGGCCAAAGCGTTGTCCTGCAGTCACACTGGGCTGGTATTTTTCTATTAAAGTGGGATTTTCACAAGCAAGAACTTGCCACGGTCTCCTTTCCAGTTTTTGTCAGCTTCCAGTTTCTTTTCCCCCTCTATCAGCTTGGCTAGGAAGCCCAAAGTAATCAAATCTCTTGGTGCCCTTCCATTTGACAGCCTCCTCTTCCCCTGACATTCAGAAATGCTGAGGGGGGAGGTATTTTGAGCTGCACCAAATGCATAGCTGGAAATGCCAAGCAAATCACTGCTGTAATTCTGATGTGCGATGCACAAAGCCCTTTGCTCTGGGAGATGTTTCAAAATTAAACACAGTGACCAGTCTAACTCATAACTGTTTATTGTAAATCACTCAAGAGTTTACACATCATTAATGGCAAAATAACACTTTTAAAACACCTGCTGGATGAAAGACAGAATAAAGACAACTCTTTTATATTATATGGCATCATTTGAAAAACAAGAAACAGAACAAAAAAGAAACCATTTTATTTTTTTTCCTCCACTTTTGCATCTTTCCTGAAAATATCTGGGCCTGAGTCTCAGTTATCTTGAGATCCCTGCCTTGCCCAGGGCGTGGGGCTGTGTGGCTGGGAAACAGGCACTCCCTCTCGGAGGGGCAAGGCAGGGACCTTCTTTATAAATGAAAATCGTGCCCTCTATCTTCAAAAGTGCTCCAGTGCTGACAGTACAAAGCCTCTCTTCTGCACTGGCTAACATCTAACACAAAGGGCTATATGTCCCATTAAATCCACATGCCTTTTTTTTAATATTTTTTCCTTTTTTTTTCTTTTTTTCTTTTTTTCTTTTTTGGTTAAGCAAGGCAACTGTTAAAATTCAGAAGCTACATAACTGTCTTTAATAATTTTGCTCAGAAACCAATGGATGTTGCATGCAGCTGAAATATTAGTACAGGCTCTGACTTAGATAAAGGTCAGTTTTCTAAGACCCACTAGTCAAAGGCAGAAAAATAAATTAAGAGGCCTCTTGTGCAAAAGGAGCTAAAATATGCATGCATCGATGGCCATGACTGATTAGAATATGACTTAGGTCTCCAGACATTGAAACTGAATCTTTATTTGGCTTAAGACATGGTTGAGCTCTATACATTTACAATTACAATGTATGTGTGACAACAAAGGAACCATCTCAATATAGCATCAGTTGGTGTTTTGGCCTGTATAGAGACTAATCTTCAACACAAAAGCCTGCTCAGCAATAAATGGTTTTCATATTTAGCAGAGACAGCGGTGCACTGGGCTGGCTAACAGGGCTAACAAAAAGAAGAAAGCAGGTTTCCAAACTAACATCTAACTAAATTGAGGGTGATTTTTCCCCTTGGACATACTGCTTTTCATCAGTGGTGTTACTGTCCCTTCCATGAACATGCAGCTGACACAGCACACTGGGCCCTGCCCCATCCCCCCGAAAGATGCGCCTCAAAAGCATTTTGGATCAGCAGTAGGAACAAAAATCTCCCCTAACTGCACTTGGAAAGGACAGTTAGTTCTTTCAACCTGCCAACATTTACCATGAACAAGCAAATTACAACAAATCTCAGACATGAACTACAGTGACTAAAATCAAACCTCTCTCCCATTTAACTGCAATATTAAATAATATATAACATTTTTACACTTAATAGTCTTAAGTTTGGACATAAGACAGCTAATAAGGAAAAAAAAAAAAGCTGTGGCTGAATCAGTTCCTGGGGAATGAATTCAGCCCAACTGATCTGAGACAAAAAAATAATTTTACCCAGAGGTAAATCCACCACAGGCACGGGGTTGCACGCACACACCCACCCAGCCACGCGTACAGCAGCGCTGGCACAGCAAAGCATCACTCCTCAGGCACTGCCATCTCCAGTCCTTTCCTTGCGAGCCTGGATCATCTCCTTCGGAGCCTGCTTGCGGTCAGTGACCAACCCCAGCCAAAACATGAAGTCAATGAACCAGGTGGTGGGGTTGAACTTCAGGCCCAGCTCACTGGCTGAGTAGTCAAATGGGAAAGTGTGGTGGTAGTTGTGGAAACCCTCACCTGGAAAACAGAGAGGGAGTTTAAAGACCTGTGGCTGGCACTTTTATCAACACAGGAACACACTCAGGTGCAACGCTTCAACACCCATTTCCCAAGCCTTGCATCTAGTGTAGGTTATGCTCCACCCCAGACCTCTGGGGCAGACCCAAACCAGACTCCCTTTCGGTGCTCTGGACTTTCCTCCCCAGTCAGAAGGGGCTTGTCCCACACCTCATGCTCAGGGTAGAAAATCAGAAGTGCTTCAAGAGGGGAGACACCCGGCTGGGTAAGAAGTGGGGTCACTCCCTTCTGCTGCGCTATCTGCTGAGCAGAGGCTGCTGCTGGGTGCTAACACCTCCCATCCCAGAGACCACGTGGCGTTATTTCAATGCGGGCACCATCAGGAACAGGGGCACCTTCCTCTAGGATGTGCAAGCTCCAGTTTCCTCCAAACCCCGGCTCCAAGAGCCACAAGCACCCAGAGTCCTGACCAGGGTGAAACAGGATGGGACACGGCTCTGAGCGTGCAGAGCTGTGCCCAGGGCTGCAGCGCTCACCAATGGCTCCCAGGGTGACCAAGGTGTTCTGCCTGGGGTTGATGTTCTTGTCGTAGGGGCGGTTGCCGTACATGTGGGCGGCGCTGTTGACCAGCCAGGTGACGTTCAGGGAGATGGTGTACCGCAGGATGGAGGCCAGGAAGTAGGCGTTCCACAGGCTCTCGCCCCACAGGTACCACGGCACGAAGGTGGGGATCACAAAGCACATCAGCACAACGGAGCTCTTGTAATACCTGCAGGTGTTACAAGGCAAGGAGGGAAAAAGGAATGCAAAGTCAGACCTGTCTTGTTGGTGTCCGTATGACAGGTTTAAAACAGACCCCTGCTTTTGCTGAGTTTTGTTGCATTTGGAAGGGATGAGGAAAAACAGAGTTTGGATTTATTAAACAGTTATTGAAACTCTGCATTCGCTGAAGTTTTTTCAGATAGAAAGAACTGCAATTTTTATTTGACAGAAACAAACAGTTTTCAATTAAAACCCACAGAGGATTGGAAAAATGTTAATATTAGCAGTATTTTTGAAAGTAAAGAAGTTTTCATTAACACAGTTCTCATCTGTAACCCATGAGCTAGTTTTGATCCTCTCATGTATGAAATAAATTAACCCCTTGCCTTGCAAGTTCTTTGCTTGATATATTTTGTTGTTGTTTGCAGGTTGTACCTGACATGCTGTGCTCCAGAAGATCTGCAGCTCTACAGCAACACCAGCCATGGTGGAAAGAGAGCATTCTTCATCTCTCTCATAGAACTCTATCCTCACTTACCTGAGCTAAGGCCCTCCAAGGAAACAAGTTCCCTTTCTTTGCCCCACCAAAGAGAACAACTAATTTCCCACTCATATGACTGACTTCTGATAAGGTTTGCAAACCTCATCAATTCAAGGCCAGGATTAAGTAGAGCTGGAGGAGAAAAATACTTTCCAGTCCAGAAAACTCCTTCAAAATTCAAAGCCTCTACCACTCTGGGGTGATAGAATAAAATACGAAAACAGCTTATCAGGCACCAATTAGAACTATTCTGTGAGATACAAGAAGCCCAGACTGAAGTCTTTGATGAAGACATGAAATCTCCCATCTGAACAAGCATCTGAGTCCATTGTCTCCCTTTGACTGAAACATCCACCCTGGAGTGAGAAACCTCCTTACCTGGAATGCCAGGGTATGCCTCAACATGCTTGGGGGACAGTGCTGCTTTCACCACATGAGAACTTTGTAATGGAGACACTTCACCTGTGAGCTCCCCTCTCACATCCCTTGCAGGATTATTGCTCCATTATTCACAGAGGGGAAGTTTTGCTGTCAGTTGTGCCTGGAGCAGTACTGTGATTTCAGCTGAAGTGATGTGGTTTTAAACTGACTGAGCGATGCCTTGTCCACAACTCAGCAGCACCAGCAAATTCAGCAAAGCTAACAATTTGGCCTTAAAACAAAACGTGACAAGAAGGATTTGTTATGATTCTTACTGATCTGACCTGCTAGTTTTTCCACGCTGTGAAAAAAACCCCAACACTGCACTCCTGTAGAAAGGAGAAACCCGAATTCTGATTTCCAGATAAGGGACAAAGTCCTAAATCCAAGTCCAGAGCAAAGACATTTGCTAAGGGAACTTTTCTGCAGAAAACTTACTTCTTCACTATACAAATTTTGCAGCATGACCAAGGCAGTAGAGCCTGCTTCTCATGGGATGCTGTTGTCTTGGAAAAGGTAATAACCAAGAGGAGCTGCAGCAAACTGCAAGGGAGCTGTTGCAAACAGGCACTGCCAACTGAGGAACCAGTAAAAGCAACCATATGTGGAGGGAAGCATTCCTCACTCCTGGAAGATTTCCATTACAAGGGTAATTTTTTGCATTAGAGAAATCTGTGCACTAGCAGAAAAAATCCCTGATTTTTGTACTCAACTAGCTGCTCCCCTCTTTCAGAAAATACACTGAAACAGCCTTAAGCAATTTTCCAAAGTGCCTGGATTAAATGCTTGCAAGCAGAAAGTCTTCTTGTGCCTAAAACACAGGTACTCACACGGAGCACAAAGGATATTGCTCAATTCCCAGCTCTCAGAGTGTGCAGCAAACTGAACTAGGACTGTGCTAACCCTCAAGGGAGACAATTAATCCTGCGTAGAATGGCAGCCTTGGGAGAGGAGGCACTTGGCCTGCCCTGGCCCAGGGGTGCCAAAGATGACTTTGCAGAGAGAAATGTGCACTTCTGTGTTAAGGCAATTAGTGATTGCAGCGTTTGCTCCTGTGATCAAAGAAGAAGGCCAAGATCGAGCAACTTCTGCCACAGCTGTTTTCATAACCAGCCCTGGCTTTTTGGGAGACCAGAGGGCCAAGGACAGGGCTCACTGCTTGTGCCACAGAGCCTGCGAGGACAGTCAGCAAGTGTCAGCCATGTGGGAATAGTGGGGGCCAGAGAGAAGACATCCAGCGCCTGCAGCCAAGGCAGCAGGGATATCTCAGGGAAGAAAAGGAAAAGACAAAAATAAGGAATAAATAAGGATCTCTCCACCCCCACCTCACATCAGGACCCAACGCTTGCACCTACTTTCTTTGGAACCTGACAACAGGGTCATCCAGCAGGTCAGTGAAATCCAGTTTCCTGCCCTTCTCGATGACGTCGCGGTGCTTGCGCACGAAGAGCCAGCCGATGTGGGAGAAGAAGAAGCCCCGGCGGGCGTTGTGCGGGTCCGCGTCCGTCTCCGAGTACTTGTGGTGCACGCGGTGGTCTCGGCTCCACTCGTAGATGTCGTTCTGCACAAAATATAGGGTGGGGTGAGAGGAGAGGGGCGAGGCACTACATCCTCCAGTCGTCCCACACACAGTAACAGCAACAAGTGCCTCTCTGATGCTCCTCAGAAAAGGTTGCTGGCTAACACCCCCAGCTTTGCAGGCAGCCAGCCCATCACGCCTCTCCTGACAGTCCCCACACAGAATAGGACCTGCCCTGGTGACACAGACAGGACAAGTCTCAGGGCTGGAAATGGCTGTTTGCAGCCTGGTCCTGTGTTCTCCCTGGGTATTTGCTGTCCCACTTCCCATCATCTGTCTACCCTGGGTGTCTGAGGATGGGCTGCAGGGGACTGGGTACACACATGTTTACACTGTTATTTTAAGACTATGCTATGGGGAATCTCGTATATTTATTTTCAGGGGACTACTGTACAGAGGCTCTCAGTTCTGGCATCCTCTTTCTCAGCTGGTTGCAGCTGGTGCCCTCCAGGCACAAACACAGTGCTGAAAATGGGACAGAGCTTGTGGCTCACTACAACTACTGTAGTGAACAACATGACACTGAAATGCCTTATGGCTGTAAATGGAATCATGTGGATTGCAGGGAGGAAGGGATGGACCACAATTTCACACTTGGATCCATAAAGGGATACTGAGTTCACTCAGCCGAAGGGATTTCAACCTCCCAGTTTGCTCTGCAGGATGCACTGGACTAAACTGGTGTCTTTTGCAGTGGTGCTGAGCTATCAGTGCAGGGCACTGTAAGCACATTCAGCACTTGCAAACCCCAGGCCACACACTCATCCATGAATTGAATTGCTCAACACCAGCACCAAAACATGGAAATGTCAGTTAATGCCCAGATCCACAGGAGCATGAACTTTAATCACAGAGTTCTTAGCAGAGGGTGCTATTTCCATCTCTGCACAGTGAAGGAGGTACCCAAGCAGAAACACCCAAGGAAGGAAAGGCTTGGGTGTCTTTTAGGAACAGCACCCACAACCACCAACGCCAGCAGCTTTGCTCCCAGCAGACCTGAGCAAACCATTTGCAGTCTCTGAAGCAGGAGCAGGACACCACCCATCTGGGCACTGAATACACCATGGGACACAGCAAGCACAGGATAATGACAACTGTGTGTACCTGTATTTTGTGAGGCAAAAGCCCTGTGCTGAAAGCATTGCAGAAATCATTGCTCTGTCTTTCAGCTATCAATGTTTGAGAGAAAGCACTGAGGGGACTCTGGGAACAACTGCAACCGGCAGCTAAAGAGTCCAGCCCGAATGGCTCCACATCCAATTTCAGCTTTGCAAAAATGCTCTCTGCCTGCAAGAGCACACCAGGGATGAGTGAGGAACAAGAGCCCTGGAAAGATCTCTGCTCCACTGCATTCAGTTGTGCTCTGCTGTTGCCATGTAGTGAACACAATGACGCTGGGAGTGGGCTGGGGATGAGGGGGACATTTTTGTGCAGCACTGATTCATCTAAGCCATTGAGAGGAGGCAGGAGATCAGCCCCTTGCCAGTGCTCCAGTGTGTTGCACCTTAACTATCCCACTGCATGAGAAAACAAAGTAAACTGCAAAAAAGCAAAGCAAGTCACCAAAGTCCTCAGTGAGAACAAGGGGAGGCCTCTACCTTCCTACAGAGAAATCAAAAGGAATGAAAACCTCTACACTGCTTCAAGTGGTTTCAGTGGGAATATCCATATGACTGGAAAATGTCAACATGAAGTAATTTAAAAATAAAGCAGGGTTATGCAAGAAGCACATTTAGAAAAGGTCCTCTTTCTTAACAAGAAATAATTTTTTAAGTGAAACTATTGATCAGTTTGTCACAAGAGCAGTTGATAAAGTCAGGTGTGGGACAGCAGATAACCAGGAAAAGCAATAATACTGTGAGAAATCAACTTGGTTTTTCATGCCACAGCAAATGCCTGCAGAGCTGGCAAAAAAAAAGTATTCCCCAGATGAAAGGGTTAGGAAGCTGTGAAACAACTGAACAGCATCTAATTGAAAACCACAAAAGCTAAGAGGAAATAAAGGCCGGAGGCCAGAACTGTTGACAATGAATACAGCAAGAACTGGAGCACAGCATGTGTAAATATGCTCTGAGTTTATTAATAGCAACCATTTTTCAGGAACACATCCCTTTTGATCAAGTTTTGGGTAAACACAGGGGTGAAATCCCTTCCGAAGCAGAGAGCAACAGCATCCTGCTGTGACAGTGATGCAGACATGAGGTTTCATTAGCAGGTCCCCCAATGAACCTGCAGACTGAAACATGCCACTGGACTGGGCTGTGTGACAGTCTCCGTGTGCTCACACAGATTCCCACACCACCGCTCCTGTCCAGCTGTAGACAAATGGACCCAGCACAGAGATTGTGCCACAGGGGTGACACCAGCACAGCCCAGCTGAGTGCTGGTGCTTAAATACTAGGAGATCAATAAGCCAGGTATTACCTACGTCTGAAAGAGACAAGTGACAGCAAGAAGCACAGTCTTTCAAAATTGTGAGAGCTTCATTCTAGATGGAGAGAAGAAACACAGCTCAGCATGTTCCGATTATAAAAAAAACCCACGAGGCAACATGGCAAAAATGGCTGCATCTGATGGTATTCCAGAGGAGGTACAGCATGTCACAGCCTGGGCAGCATCAAGTTAAAACTCTACAGCTGTGTTTCCTTCCTCTGCCCTTCAAGAATTCAGAATGTTTCCTCCTTATTTAGCTTCCAGGGATGTGGTACGCATCTTCAATGCTACCTCTTCCTCCCACAGCCAGCGTGAAGGAGATGGACCTGAAAACTCATCACTCACTGTCTGTCTGTGGTGTGGAAACAGCCTTTTTACCGGCAAGGGATGTCATGGTAATTAGGAGCAGGCTTCAGACTACTTCAAATTTAGAGTGGGCAATTTGGCCTTTCATCTTATTTCTGATATGGAGGGCACAAAGGTGGCTTGAAGCTACTTTGAAGTACTTCCCTGCCTCAGAACCACACCGTATCCTCAGACAAAAGCAGAGATGAGGCCAATGCAGCTGAGAGCAAAATCCATAGCAACAGGGGAGCAGAATGTAATGAAATCCCTGTGTGCCGGCTCACTGCAAGCAGCTCTACACATTGATTTAAATTTCTTGTGAAAGATAAGATCAGCTGTACAACAGGGAGACAGTACCAGGGGCTTCTCAAAACTCAAAACAGTTGTTTAACACACTGAACAAAGAGCTTGCAAAGCTCTGCAAGGAACCAAGCAGCAGATGGGAAATGGTTCAGAATAAAGAAAGGTTACAGTCAAAATGGACACATTTCCATTTTCAAGCAAAAGCATTGTGCTCTTTGGAATGTGTAGAGGGGCTAACTAATTAATTCTTTCTTAAAAAAAAATCAAATCTGATAAATGAGCAGTACAGAAGTAGATAAAGGGACTCTTTTCACTCTCAAGGTACATTAACAAGAAGTCAACCAACCAGACTGAAGGGAAAAAGCTGAGAACTCGGGGCACAACACACACGTGGTACTGGGTGCCACAAGGGGTTACGGCAGCCACGCTCAGTAAGTTTAGTGCAGGTTCCTATCTCTATCCTTACCAGCCAGAGGAGGAACCAAATTCACACCGAGAAGATCCTGGTTCAGGGCTAACTCCTACAAGCAGCTGGGTGTTACACAAGTGTTTCTGCGGTCTAAGACTGCCTACCAGTAAGTGCAGAGCTAGTAACACACTGCTTAGTAAATATATTTGAATTTGGCTGGTGAAAAACGCTGCATAAAACAGAGATAAATGAAGATTGTGAAAGGATGCCTGCTCTCCTTTCTGGGCACAAAGTCTCCAACTGCCTGGAAGAACAGACACCTGGTTACACAGACACATTTGCATCAAGCTGAGCTTATAAAAGTCTCCATGTTGTCCCGTGAAGTGTGGGGCCTGACCTGTGCCACAGATCAGATGCTGGGGTACTGAGCCTCTGACTTGGTCACGTTCAGCTTGGTCCTTAAGTAAATATTGCTCCTGGTCCATCTGGTGCATATTGTCATGTGGGTGGTGAGAGGGGCTCTGCATCCCCTGAGCCAGCAGAATGTGTTACAGCAAATAAATGTCTTTCTGCCAGTATTTTTTTTTTTCTTTCTTTTGCTGTTTCTAAGCTGAGGGGATCCCTGCACAGCAGAGAGAGCTGTCTGGAGGCCAAGAATCTGAAGAAGCAACACAACCCCACCTGGAAAGCCATGGAGTTAGCTGCAGCCAGGAAGATCCTCAAAGGCAGCTTGGCTTTGTAGGAACGGTGGCTCCACAGGCGATGTGCGCCAGCTGTCACGCCCAGAGCAGTCATCAGGAAACAGAAATACGCTGAAAGACACAAAACAAAACACAGGGTGTGCCACGGGGCCAACTGACATTCTTTGTGCTCTCTTTGGTGCAAAGATGCTCCTTGACCTGCCTGCTGATGCCTGCAGGGTCACTCAGGAGAGGAGGTGGGCAGACAGGTCAGGTTCTCAGCCCACCTCGGCCTCAGGGAGACAGGCTCATTTTGCAAGTGTTAAATTAAAACAACAGCAGATTAAACAGTAAGAATATTGCAGGACAACTTCAAATGAATTTACACCGTCTGCAGCAATGTGTTGCTTAGCCAAGGCTCCCTGCCACCCTACACACACAGAGATATTTTGGTTAAAACAGCCTATTTCAAATACCTAAACAGAGTAACCAGAACAAATAGGGAAAACGCAATGCCCAAAAAGGGGTTTTCTACTTGTGTCTGCACAAGAGTCTGTCCAGCAGGGAACCCTGTTATACATGCAGAGGCCAGACAGGAATTCGCAGTCTGCTTTTCCCACTATGCAAGGTAAAACATTTGTCTTTGCAAAAAGAAAACAAATGTATATGTAGGTGTGTGTCTACTGTGTCCCTCTATCAGCTCCCAGCTCATACTGCTTGAAATTGCAGCATCTGAGAGAAAATATGATAGAAAGATATTTGGGAAAATAACAGCAACCATATTTCATGTTGATTGTCACCCTTGCAGACTGAAGAAGCAAATAGACTTTTTCCACTCCGCTGGTGGATCCATCAAAAACAGATTTACCCAAACTGCTTCCCATTATGTCCATGGCAAAAATCCCTGTCACCTCCTGTACAGCAACCAAAGCCTTTCTCACAAGATGCAACAGACAACTGGAGTCAGACTGGTCCCAGTAAAGATGATGCCTCTCTAAAACCTGCTTTGGATGCCATCATTGAAGAGACAATTCTGATTTTCAGCAGGCTGAGTGCTCGTGGTACTCCTGGAAAAGTCTCCTTTGTGCAGTTATGTCCAGTGTGCTGAAGTCTATCATGAAATTAAAATTTCTACCCCCCTGAAGGGAGGTACAGAAATGAACTAAAATCATGCATTCTCTGTACATTATCTACAGATCTTGCTGAATTTACAGATTACTCTCAGATCAGTAAAAATGCTGACACCACAACTCATCACACTTCAGCCTCCACTGCAGTCTTGCAGTTCTTGCACATGCCTTGTTAGAGCAACGGTTTGGACTTCTACGAAATTAGAGAAAAACTATCCTGCCATTTTCTGTGTGTGATGTTGAGCTGCACAGGAACATCACTAAATAAAGCCTTCCAAATGACTGTAATTGTGGGAACAGATCTGTGACACACAGAATACTGACATTATCCAGCTAACATAAAAATATTAAGGTTAGAGTCCTGAATCATTGCAAGAACATATTTTCTGTGGGCTTTGTGACTGGTTAACCTCCTGCTAGTCATGGGCTGAAATCTCCCATCTTCAGCAGTTTCTTTGTTTCCTTAAAGCACAAGGGGGCTTTTCTCCCACTTCAAAGCAATGGATCATTTAATTGACCAAGTGCTTCTCAAGGGCATCCATCCATCTTAATCATGAATGATTGCTTAAAGCCAGAATGAAAGATAAATGGGTAGAATGAGATACATGCAACGTGAGGGTTGATTTCACTTCCTTTCTATGTCCAGGGCAAGAAGGAGGCTGCATGGTAGGCAACAGACCATATGGAACAGCTGCACTGAACACAATCTGGGACAATCCTCTCTGGCCCTTTCCAGCCCCACAGGGACTTGCCAGCCCAAGCCCACTCCTGCAGTGCTCAAGTGATCAAGAAAACAGCTGGGGCTTATACCCACGCAACATGCCTATTTTTTGGCTTTGCAGAGGAGGAATCATAAGAGCAGGAATCTTCCTAATATAAATCCTGTGGGCTGAAACATCCCCAGAAACAAACAAACAAAATTACTTGGGAGGTTCAGCATCAGAGCAGAAACAAATCCTGTCAGACAAGTGAATTGCTAAGTGACAGCAAGTTTTGTGACTCTTACAGCAATTAAGGGTGCCCAAAAATATTACTTGACCACTAACTCCCAATGTATAAATAGCCAAGATGACAAATATTTGCCATGTAAGGAATAGGTCTCAAGCTCTCCTTTGCAGAATAAATTAGGATCTCAAACCAAAAATCAGACTATCAGCCATTTGATTTTACATTAATCACACACAGGAGAAAAAAGCCACTACTTGACTACCTGTCTCTTTTTTGGGGGTGGGAGTGTGTGTAGGGGTGAACACACCAATGAAACACAGAAGGATTAGAGCAAATTAATAGCAATTCCCCCTTATACTGCAAACACCCTCTTAGACCTGTAGCTAAATGGGTCTCCTAAGTAATAAATAATATTTATTGCAGAAAAAGGGGGAAAAATGAAACCACAAGAAAAGTACCAATAAACAACCTGGAATTCAAACAATTAATGTTATATTTCTTTTTAATTTAGTGGGATAGCTAATGTACAAAGAGGAAACTGGTAAAATAGCCAGATGTGTCATCTGCATGTTCTACCAAGGTCTGACAGGAGCATTTCCAGCCAGGAGCTCACTCGATAGAGCACAGCACAAGCAAAAGGCTTCTGAACTGGAGCAGAGGGAGAACCACTTAAAAGAGGGGACAAAGAAGAAGAGGGGGAAGAGAAAACAGCAGGTAAAAGTGTGCAAAAGGACAAAAGAGGGACCCAGTGCACAGGGACAGGGAGAGGATGCAAAAGAGACAAGACACACAAGGTTAAACCACTGTGCAAGCAGGGAGCTGGCAGGTTGCTAGGCTTCCAACACACTGTGCCTGTGCACAGATGCTATTTATGGGAACATGCCAGAATCAATAGGCAGAAGATTTTTATTCAACATTCTTATTAATGACCTGAAACAAAGGCAAACAGCATACTAATTACAACAGTGGATGGTGCTATATTTAGAGCAGCAGCGAGAGAGCTAAGAAAACACGGAAGGGTCCATGCAGAAACAGGGAAAGTAAGGCTCAAAGTAAAGACAAAGCGAAGTTATGTAGTTTGGGTAGCAGTAATTAGAGACAGGGATCTGCAATGAGGATGAGAGGCTTGATGAAGCAGACGCCTGAAAGGAAGATCACCAACAGTTCATCAAATATTCCCAGCGGGCCACATGACAAGGCAGCAAGACATCAGTGTGATTCTGAACAGCAGGCAGAGGTATCTTCTCACTGTCAGACAGAAGCAATGAAAACTATACCAAGCAAATAATTTAAAAATGGATGAGAAACCAACAGCATAAAACATTTGAGCCACTTTTTCCAGAACAACTCATTATGCCCATAGATGGATTTCCAGAAAACCTTTACCAAGCCCAGAGCAAACTCTTCTGAAAATATCAGTGTCCAGGAAACCGGCCTCTTACAAAGATATGGGAGATGTTGCCACAGTCTATATATGCTTCCCAGGCATCAGGAAATCATCCTCTGCTCTAAGTGGTTGCTTAAATTGGAGCAGATCTCACCCCCTGAAAATTTCAATTCTGTTTTATGCTGAGTATCAAAATTAGAACTTCTCCTGTTTCTGAAACCTGGGACAACATTAGAATAATATGCATTTATCTTTTGAGAATCCAGCACATTACAGATTGATTTTGACTTTTATCTGGTTATAAAAAAAAATGAATCAACCAAAACAAGATGCTCAACTGGGTTCACTCTGCATATCTGAACAGACGATGCTGGCTCCTGAAAGACTGGACAATCCTTGTTCAGCACAGATGACAAGGAGACACTGTGGGATAGCAACTATCCACACGTTACCAATGTCAAACATAACCTAGCTAGATGGAGTAAATCACAATTAGCTCAGAGGGACAGGAAAATAGGAGCAGTGAAACAAAATCAACTGCACGTTCACAATAGCACTACTGTCAATACACAAACCATCTTTAAAATGCAGAATAATGTCACAGTTGTTCCCACCGGGTGGCAGCACACAGAGCCTGGCACCAGCTCACACCCAGTGGCTGCAATCCCTGTGCACGGGTGGCAGGGAGGGGAGGGATAGCAGGGCCGGGAGCAGGGAAGTGAATCCACCCTTGCCAGCCCCACTGCTGGCACCTCTCTCCCATGTGGCTCCCAGTCCTTTCTCAGGGATTTGAACACTGCATTCAACCACAGCAAGGTGACTACTTTGAACCTGGCACAGGCCTGGAGAGCCACCTTCCTCACAGTTCAGTCTGTGTGAGCTCTTCCAAACACAGATCCCACCACAGCCCTATTTTCCAAACACACATTGAGACTGGGCAAGTTCTGCGAACCTCTGAGCTTATTTGCATGTTACAGCATGTAAGAAATGCTCTTCTGGTCCTTATGCAAACTTGGGTTGAAGTCAAGTGATGACACATCTTCCATCAGCCAGCACTGGGGTGTATTCCATCAAGTGCCAGAAGCAGGGCAGAAACTCCCAGAGCACCAATGTCTCTCCAGTACAACAATGGGGAAAAATATGTGGGGGAAAGTGCTCACCCCTTCAAACAAGACAGATGGCAGGCCTTGTGAGATGACAACAGTGGTTCACTTAGCCCCATACCTTCTTCTAACAGGGGGTAAGGGGAGTTGCTATGCAGAGGAGACAAAAGAATGTAAAAAATAAATTAAAAAGGAAAAAAAAGACAACAGTCCAGCTATTGTTACATTAGCACTGCCCACACACTTCAAGTGGTGTGGACTTCAAGATGTGACATTATGCAGAGAGAGTATGTGAAAAGTAATTACCATGGCAAGTAATTACTGGAGGCTGTCCCAGAGTTGTTATCACACTTGCTCTGACCAGGAGGGTGACAGACCTGGGTCAGGATAGCCACCAAGGGTCAGGGCCTTGGTTTTATGTCTTGTCCTGAGGCCATCAGCCCCATTTACTCCTGCGCTGGCTGCCGTCCCCTCCTGCCAACCCCCTGATGCAAAACCCCACTCCCAACCAGACCGCAGAGTTATTTTGTACATGCTCAGGGAGCTGCTCCTTGAGTGCTGTCTTTACCTTCCAGTTGCTATTTTGGACAAACCTTAGCTGTTCTCCTGCCATTTTTTTTGGGACAGCTTCAGAAGAACACAGCTCTGTGTTCTGGTGGAGGTCCCACTGCTGGGTCATGACATTCCCAAAGCTGTTTAGCCCACAAGGGCTGACGCCTTAAGTTACATTCAGCAAAGGCTTATATACATTTCTACAAACACACACTGTGTCTCCAGCAGTTCAAGGACCAGGAGGCAGGATCCCATGGATCCAGGAGGGAGTAATTTCCTAAGATGTGAATTCTAATCACACTAATGGCAAAGAAATTTCGTCTTTTGCTTGGGGAATTAAAATTAACAAATGCAAGGGCTGTGCTTCACCTGTAGACATCTGTTACCCCTCCAGCAAGAGGGCAGCTGGAGACAGCCGACCTTAAAATGCTGTTCATGATGAAGACATCTCATGACATGACACCATTTGGTGAAAATTCTCTCTCCACAGTAGCCAGCAAAGTCTCAAGCAAGCTGCTGAGAAATTTTCATCTTAGCATATGCCATTTTTATTTCCCTATATATAAAAGGATACCACAACTTGACTTATTTGTATTAAAAAAACTATTTGAGGACTAAAAATAACAGGGATGGACATGAAATTTTTGTCTATTTCCACACCAGCATCCTGTGCTTATTCAGTCAGATAAAAATTACTTATTAGGGAATTTTATTGACCAAAAGAGTCAAACCCAAAGTTTTCCGTTACACTGCAATAATTGTATGAGAAACACAAACAGCAAGGTTTGGGGCCA
This sequence comes from Pardalotus punctatus, assembly GCA_013400915.1. Taxonomy (NCBI): domain Eukaryota; kingdom Metazoa; phylum Chordata; class Aves; order Passeriformes; family Pardalotidae; genus Pardalotus; species Pardalotus punctatus. The sequence goes on from VZTX01012046.1 coordinate 22,430, forward strand.
GGGTCAACATGCAGCATTCTTAGATGTAGATTAGATACCAAGTCCCCAGTACACATCTCTACTGCTAAACTCCAGGGAAACCTTGGAAATCTCTTCCCACAGCAAAGAGACACCAGGGAGAAGTAACACATCATTTAACCCACAGAATCCTACTAAAAAAGCCTTCTTTCCTGACCTGAAACTACATTTATTAAGGAGGAAGACATTTTCACCTTAGTCCCTAAATTGCTGCCAAGAAGAAACGTTGAATTAGTGCTCTGGCCGTGGGGTCTCTGGGAAGGAAACACTGCTCTGCTAGCCAACCCTCTGCTCACTGAGCCCTGCTAACTATCTGAGCCTGGCATCAAAAGCTCCTTGGGCTGGATTCAAACAAGCAAATGAGAATTAAAAAGCACTGGCATGCAGCAGCACCAATTCCCTGGGCCGCCCACCATACAGGTCATGCCAGCTCTCATGGGGAGCCACGCTTTCCTGTGGAGACCAAACACATGAAGTCTCAGGCCAGAAAGTTTCATCTAAAATTAGATCTCCACATCCCCTGAGCTACTCTAAATTGAGCCAAGAGAGAAAGAGATAAGAGGAAGCACATCAAAGGCAAAGGGGAAATGGAGTTTCAGAGCTGCAAAGAAGATGATTTCTGATGATGCCCTGCTCCTGCCCCTCCGTACCGTGGTGGAGCTCCAGGAGAAGCCATCTATCACATCCCCTTGGCCCTGCCATCACCAGCTCATGAAATCCAGACTGGCTCTGCCTGGATGCACATGCCTGCATATGCATTTTCAGCAGCATTCCCCAGAGCCAGCACTTTTGGCTGAGTATACAAAAGACTTTATTCCAGTTGGAATAGCAGAAATGTTCATATTGACAACTGCAGCCAATGTGACATAAATAAAGCCAATAGAGCAATGGAAATTGTGGCTGACAGCAATTATTCCAGCCGGTGCTAGAACTCCCCTAGGAAGGAAATACAGATTCCCTGAACTCACCAGCAACTGAAGATTGCCTTAAGATGTCGAACATCTTATACATATTTTTAGATCAAAAGAGAAGGCTGGAAGATGCTTTGGTTTCTCTGAAATTTTTGATGCTTATGTGTAGCCTGTCTCAGCTCAGCTGGGTCCTGCGTCATCACAAAACCATGGGCAGATTTCACTCCTCTCCCAGTGACCTCACTGCTGTCCTCAATCCGCACACTGACTCTGGCTCTGGTGGGTTTTAAGTGCTCTATAAATGCCAAGACAAAATTAATGCCAATTTTACCTCTTTTTTTTTCAAGGACAGAGTAAAGAAATAGCATGGATAAGCCATTAGAACAGCACCTCAGAGCCTTGCATTCAGCAGGCAGCTCTGCCCCAAGGAAGAAGGTTTAGTTATTGTTTAGTTATTGTTAGCATCCCTGACCAAAAAGATACAAAGCCAAAGCTTGCCCTGCATAGAACCAGGTGCATGACAGGGGAATGCCCTGCTCTGACCCAGCGCCCTCCCAGTGACCACCGAAGCAGAGATCTGATGGGTTTGACTTTTCAGGACTTCACAGCCCAGATGATGTTTCCTTCTGTATCACGGCAGCTTGCCTAGATGCTTTGTGTCTGCTTCACTTCTATGCTATCAGCTGCTACACCTATTCCTCTCCCTTCCAAAACCAAACAGAGCTCAGAGAAAAACCTGTTGCAAAAAATGGCCTCTTCCAAACTTCACTCCTGGCACTTTGAGCCTCAGAGTTGGGCTGCAAGCACTAAACCTCATTAAAATTAGAAGGCAAGAGCCCCTTGCACCCAGCAGGTCAGTTAGCCAGAGCAGTCAGATTAGAGCAGGAGACCTTTGTCTCCAGTGTGGTGGGCAGGCTGATGCTCCCCAGGAGCACTCACCAGATGTTTGCTCCCCATGATCCCCCAATGACTCCTCACTGCGTCCCTCCAGCACCAACAGCTCAGTGTCAGCCCAGCTCTGCTCCCTCAGTGAGCTCCAAGCGCTCAGAACACCATCTGAGAAGCCACTGTCCAAAAATGTGTCAAGAAAAATCCTCCAGAAATCCCCATCCCCTGGTACTGAGGTCCCTGCACAAGAGGGATGGCAGGCACACAGGATTCCTGATGCCAGCATCACAAACAGCCTTCCTCTTTTTTCACATCAGCTTTGCTTTACTTAGCACAGTAATTGTTAATGTTTCAGCTCTCCAGTGGGGCAGCACATTTTATTGTTAGCCTACATGGTAAAAGCAAAATCTGATTATGCAGAATTGCTTGGCTTCAATTATAACATCAGTGTTAGTTACAAGTGCAACTGTGACTGCAGGGAGGGTAGGTGGAGCAGCAGAGAACCATACTGAATTCAATACAGTCAGCCCCTTGAGACTTCTCCTGTAGGAAAGTCCATCCTGACTCATCCACTGAAATTCCTCAGAGCCTGTATACTGCCATCCCCACCTGCACAGGTAACCACAGATAAAAATCCAGAGCCAGAAATCCCTGATGACTCCCCAGAGCTGCCTGCACCAGCTCAGGCGCTGGAGGATCCTGGCTAGAAAAGGCACTTTATGCTTTTGTGGCCTTTGGCTGGGCTTTTGTGTTTGCCACAGCCAGCTCTGGGGGTGCCAACAAACCTTCCCTTCAAGGAGCTGCTTCACAGGGATGCCTGTCCCAAGCTCACAATGTCAGGGGCAGCCCAAATGCCGATAATCCTGACAAATTCAGACGGGGATTTCTACCTTTGCTGGTTCCGCCTTCCATCTCTGTCCTCATCACACAGATCAAAGGGAAAGAGAGCTTGAGGTTCTTCTGGCTTGCCTGCAGCACAGGTCAGAGCAGCCCAGCAGTGCTTTGTGCTGGGTGAGCATCCCAGTGTCCAAGCACAAACAGCTTCCCTGCTCACTCACCCATTCCCAATGCAAGAACTCTTCAGGAGTGCCTTGAACCCACTCCTGAGAGCAACAGGACCAAAGGACCATGGCATGCCTCCGGGGCTCAGCACACACAGGGGAATTTTTTCCCCATTCCTCTGTTGTGCTCACAGTGACCACGAGATGTGCAGCACATGGGACAGAGGGAAGCAACATAAGAGCACCACCAATGCACTGGGGATGAAATCAGGATAAGGAAAAAAACACATACTTACAGCTGAACATTGGGACAGACAAGACTGAAAGGAACCACCTCCAGCAACAGTTAAAAGAAGAGGGGAGTGAACACTGGGGAAGGGAAAACATCTGACAGGCAGGAGTGTCCTCAACAGTAAATCATCTCAGAGCAGGATTCTGGAACAGACCCAGGAACACTCTCATGTGAATGTATCCATCCATAACTGTTCCACGATCAGGCTGCGCAGGGAAGCGGTGGCGTCTCCATCCCTGGGTGGATTTAAAAGATGTGCAGGTGTGGTGCTCAGGGACATGGTTTAGTGTTGGACTCGGCAATGTAGGCCAAGGGTTGGTTTTGATGACCTTAGAGGTCTTTTCCAACCCAAGAGACTCCATGATGCTGTTCCATGTGTGCACTGTGTGAGGGTGTGCTCCCCAGCTCCACCACAGACACACAGCCCAGATGTGTTACAGCCTCCCCCAGCTCCAGGGCTCGGCCCATTTTTAAGGAGAGAAACACTGGTTGATAAAATACTTTGCTTTTGTCAGACACGACAGGAGTTCAGCTCTTGATGCCAGGAGGGAAAGAAGAAGCCAAGAATTTGGCTATTAAGAGTAACAGCTGTATAACCATGCTTTCAAATGGGCCAGGGGAGGAAAAGCCAGTCCAAAACTTCTCTGGAGACAAAAAAGGCCACTCCCATGTGCAGATGTGCACCTCAGAGGTGGAATTACCATTCTGATGCTCCACCTCTTCTCCATTCATCATCAGCTGCTGTCTTGAACTGCTGGAAGCATGGTGGAGCTTGGGGCTGATGGACAACAAGGCCAGACTCCCCTATTCCACAGAAATCTCCCAAAGCTGCTCCCCGCTCATGGCTGGGACTTTTCTGGGAGCCAGCAGACAGGAGGTCATCCCTGAGAGTAAGGCAAGGAAAGGCCCTTCTGTTCATTAAGCCCTTCCCACCGATTATCCAAGATAAATGCATTTGTTCCCTATTTCCTGACCCAAAACCTCGCCTACAGAAATCACCTGAGCATAGCCACTGTCCAGGCCACAGAGGAGCACAACCACTCTGCAGGGCAGCAGCAGGAGTGATGGAGAAGTTCCCATCAAATGTCTCCATCCTGCTGTGTGTGAAACAGAGACAGTATTTCCACTCTCCTTCATCCACAGAGGTACCAAGGGAGACTTTACAGCTGTCTGCGCAGAGGTTCCACACCGCGTGTAGAAATGGTTTGGGACTGAAACCAGTTAATAACTAGAAAGCCAGCAGGTGGCACTCAAGAATATCCAAGACTTTGGAATCATGCAGGACCAATAAAACTTGCATCTGCAGTGCACAACAGCAACCTGTGCCTCATTACATAGGTGTGCTACCTACCAGGCAGCCTGAAAGAGGCGATAACCCAAAGTGCTAAGACCACAAGTGCTCTAATCTCTTTTACTGAAGGGATCCAGGCATCCCAGGCAGGATCCAGGGATCCCAGGCAGGATCCAGACTCTTGCCTGGGAGCAGCTGGCATCTCAGCAGGGATGCAGCTGGGCAGCACCGCTGCTCCATCTGTGCTCCCAGCCAGCCAGCACTCGTGCACGGGGGAAAGCTGTGGATAATCATGGCACAGGGCCCGCCACGGCTGAACATGAACAATCTGGCACTCTCAAGAGCACTAAAACGTCTCCTAAAAGCTGCTAAAACAACAGCAAAAAGCCTCTCCTCCTGGGTGAGGCACCATTAGGGCAAGGCCATCCTCCTTACCAACCCCAGGCTCTGGCAAGGCGCAGCAGCATGTGAATCAAGATCCACTCAGGCCTCGGGCAGCTCTGCCAAACACATCCAGGTGATTCGGGATTTCTGAGTGGCCATGCTTGTGCAAGTTTTTAGTTATTTCAGAAGCCTGAAATAAAAGGTTTTAAAACAGGTAAACAGCTTAATCTTTCTTGTGGCAGCTCTATTTCCTAAAATTAATTTGGCTACTCCAAGCACTTCCTCACAAGCCCTCTGTGAAGACTAAAAAGCACCCTTTTCCAAACAAAAATCTGTGAAAATCACGTGACCCCCCAGATGGAGTCTTTAAGAAGTTATCATAAGCCCACCAAAAGAAACTGCGAGCAGCTGCTAGCATCAGGCCCTGCAGTGAAACATGCTGGTACTTACCCCCTGCACGAAGATTTCAGAGTTTTTTAGATTGTTTTCCTAAATCAAACAGATAAACCTCACTGGGACTGCCACAGGGGGGACCTGGCTGGAGCAAGGAGGTTCCTGGTTAAGAGGCATCATTTAATGGCATGTTACTGTCGTAGGGAATGAGCCATGCAGTTTCCTCCAGAGTGGGCTCTGGAAGGTGGTGCAGCACATCCAGCCCAAAAGAGGACAACAGCGAGCCACAGCCACAGCCCCAGCCCCAGCTGGCCACAGCACCCCTTTGCACAAGTTCATTCCTGGGAAATCTGCAAGCTTGCCCCAGCCAGCCCCACCAGCAGCGAGGTGCTCCCACTCTGCTCCAGTTCCTCGTGGGGAGAATGGTGATGCCTCCCCTTCAAACCTCCAGTGCTGAGCACCAGGGGAAGGCAGCAGGGTCTTCACACACCCCTGCACCAAACTGCAAGCCAGGCTGGAAAAGAGCAGGGCAAGAGAGTTCCCAGTGAGCCGGGGCTGCTGCAGCAGGGGACATTCTAAATCCACTTAGCCGCTTACATATCTGTCCCATGGGCAGAACCCAGGGCTGCTTGGTGCCTCACACACACCGTCTGCTGCCTCTTGGGTCAAGGCAGCTCCCAGCTCGTGGAAAATTTTGACATGAGTAATTTCATTGTTTTTGTCCAGCTTGGACTGAAATCAAATTCCACAGAGACGCTGGGATGGCCCTGAAAGCCTGTGTTTTAACCAGCTTATCTGTACATCCCTCGAAAGATAACCCAATTCCCGGTTCTGCACCAATTCAAATCCCCAATTCTGCACCACCCAGAATGTTGTTTGGGATGCCCAGTGCATCCGTAGCTCCACGTGGGGTGCAGGAAGCTGTGGCGCAGGCCTCAAGGTGCTGGTGCGGGAGGCAATGGGAACAGAGGAGCACAGATAATCCTGAGTAAACAACCAGCTGAGCCTTCCTTGGCAGCATTTTCCCATTGTCTATTATGTACAGCTGGACAAATGTCAATAAATTACCAATGGAAATGAGCCCTGCCGAGCAGGCAGCTTGGCTTGAACAGCTGTTTTCTAGGTGGCACAGTGGCATTTCAGCTCCACTTTGCAATCAGTGCTGCATCAGCTGCCTCCGGGGGTGCGACGGGAAGGAGCAAAGGGAGCCCTGCACAGAGGGAGGGCTTGTATCCGGCCTCCCCCAGGGGAGAACACAACGAGAGGTGGATGCCTTGGGGGAGGAGAAGGTAAAAAGCCAAGCAGGCAGTGGTGAGTCATGGGAAGCTGTCGGCTTCCTGCCAGACACCACAGAGGTCACCGGCATCCCACTCCCAGCACACTTGTTCCCGCAGCTTATCCATGGGGGAGCAGCACCGGGGAACAGGGAGTGGAGCAATGCAAGGATTTGTACAGGATCACTGGGAAGCTTCCTGAGTCCTAGGAAGGCTTGGGAAGAGAAAGAAAACCATGGAGGGATGCACGGAAGGCTGCAGCTCGTCCATCTGCACCCCTCAGCGTACACACATCCCTGCACTACCTGACACTACACTAACACACACATCCAAGTTTGCCGGCGTGCCAGCCCCGCTCTGAAGGCTGGCTGGCAGCCAGCGCCCACAGAAAGGCAGTCTCACAGCTGATCTGCACAGGGAAGGAGATGTGGAGAACCGGGGAGGGTGAGGGACGCGGCTGATCGACACTCCTTCCTTCCAACACAGCTTCACTGGTTGGCTCCTTGCTCAGTGAAGAGAGGTGGGTTTGTTAACTTAAGCAACAGCCACCCTTTTTTATCTACCCTGAGCCTCTCAGGGGGACCTCAAAAGCAGGTCACCAGCATGACAGTAAGATAATTTGTTTGACATATTCTGCAGGAGAGTGTGTATTTTCATGTTGCTCACCACCTCTGAGGGGAGCAGGCCTGGCAGCAGCCAGTGGCACACAGTGTCCAGCTGCCCAGGACAGCTGGAGCCAGTGCACTCACTCCCTGCTGTGGAGCCCCTGTAAAGACCATAAAAACCAACCACCAAATTCCTGTAAAAACTCTGTGGTCTGCTTTAGGGTGGCTGTTAAAAATAACGATGTCAAGAAATGAGAGGCTCTCACTTTCAGAAGGAAAGGTATTAAGCTGCAAAGTCACTGAGACCTGTTTATTATTCAGCATCTGTTTAACCTCAACTGGGAAAAAATACCTTGGAGGAAGGAGGGCTGAATTGGTAATTCTGTCCTTTGCCTCCAGCCTCAGGGATTTTTGTAATTAAGCACAGTGAAATCAGTGATGATTTCAAATTGTCTTCTTGAAAGGCAAAACAGAAAAAGAAAGCCCACCTGCCTGCACACAACAGGACCTAAAAGGGTTGAAAGCAGATCACCAGCTGTGCATTTTGGCCACACAGCTCCCACAGGCTTTCCTGGTGTCCCTGATCATCAAGCTGTGGCCAAGGTAAACTATTAAATCAGTCTGAACACAACAAGGAATAGGGAGGTGAGAGGAGTAGCCCTTACAGAAGGAAACTATGCAAAACACAACCACCCCACAAACCTCTTCTGGTCATGAGCAAGCCAGGTGAGAGATTGTGCAAACCAGGCAGCCAGTCAAACACAGGCGCCCTCCAAGTACCCAGAAACGGAGCATGATAATTGACGGAAAGATTCATTTCCCAACTGCAAAAAGCAGTGGTGGCAATTTCTGCGGGTTTAAGACAGACTGAATATCAAAAGCTGAACCTGTGAAAAAGAGATTTAGGACTTCATCATATAGAAGGAATAAACCTGACTTCTAAAGCATTTGGCTGGGTCTTTTGAAGAGTCACCTCAACACTAATGATGGCAGCCTAACAACCCAAATTCCATGTCTGTGAGTTCCTGCAGCAGAGACCCTTCTTTCCTCTGTATAGGAGTCACAGGCTGTCATATTCTCCACTCACCCAACAGCTCTCCAAAGCAGGTTTTTATCCAAGAAATTGCATCAGCTGTAAGCAGCACTCAAGTTTTTACCCCCTTGGCCACCGAGATTTATATGACTCAATACACAGCTCTGCCTGCTGAATAGTGATGCTGACATTCACCATCTATATGGTCTCACAAACCTTGCACAATACTGCAGTGCTTCTAGGTAGCATCTTCTTCTGTGGAGAAAAGAGGACCTCACTGTAGAACAGAAGAAAAGATGCCATATTTCATATTCTCTTTCCCAAACTGAATCCATGGCTTTTCACAGTAGCAGGACAGACACTGCAAGCCATCTCACCTCAGAAAGCACAGCCAGGCTTATCTCCTCTGTGCCAGCACCTTACGGCTCTTCCTCGACTTTTACATCTTCCCTAACGAGAATACGCATCACCTTCCCCAAGAAACAAACGACGAGCTGATTTTCTACTCCAAACCGGAGCAGAGGAACGTGGGTGTTCACAAAGTAACAAGGTGAAACAGCAAGGGGCCGGCCAGCGCGTCCTCTCCCAGACCTCTAAATCGAAACACCAGCGCCTTACTGGGCTTTTCTAACTAAAAAAACCTGATAAATGTAACCGGAGGGAGAGCGCCTCCTGTTTCTACAGCAACCGAGGGCCCCGCGCGGCGCTGGCAATGGCATCCCGGGAGCGGCCGGTGGGGGGGCTCGGGAACAAAAGCCACCGCGCCAGTAAACACGGGACGGACACGGGGAAATCGAGACGCGCTCGCTGCCCCGGGGCCCCGCCGCCCCCGCCCCACCTGTAGCGCATCCCCCGCACTCACCCCAGAGCAGGGTGAGGATGTGCGCCCGCGGCACCAGGCTGAGCGCGTAGACGGCGCCCAGGTGCAGCAGCCCCATGAGCACCACGTTGCGCCAGACGATGGCCTGCCCGCC
>VZTX01012046.1:31527-78866 GCA_013400915.1 Pardalotus punctatus
GCTCCGCCCGCGGCCGCCTCCCGGCGCGCCCCCGCGGCAGCGCGGCCGCGCTCCCCTGTCCGCACCGCTGCTGCCCGCACCTCTCCTCCCCCACACCGCTCCCGCCGCTTGTCCGGCTCCCAGGGAACGAGGGTCTGTCTCAGTGGCGTTCCATTCCCTAAGCTCGTGACATCAAAGTAAAAGATGCCACTGGCGCTAGGGAGGAGCACAGGTGTTGGAGACGTGGTTGGTAAAGTTTGCCTGTCTGGGAGTGACAAGGTGGGCACTGAAAACGAGCACACGGACAGGCAGCAGGCTGTCTATCGGCAGCGCACACACGAACGAAGAGCTGCCACAGCTTGTTGTTTACTCCGTCCCACCGCGGATGGAGCGGCGTTGTTTTAGCGCTCAGGTGTGGTTTCGTGGGGCCGCCGTCCCCCTCTGTCCCCCCCGTGCTGCCACGACCTCCCGCGGCAAGCTCTGCGGGAGAGGAAGGATCCCGGGGTGCCGGGGATGCCAGGGTGGGCGTTGTTAATGGCGAGTTCCCCGGTGGCAGAAGGGTGACCTGGAGGAGTGGCGGGCGGGAAGCCGCTCACTGTCACCAGCGAGGTGCTTCACCTGCCGCGGAGCAAGAACATCCCGCACAAGCAGCGTACAGAGGGTTTAAGCCATTAGGTGGGAACCGGACACTGATTCCAGATAAAACGTTTGCCTGTGGTGCATTTTGTTTAGTTTTGAATGCTCCTGGGAGGACTGGAGGGAAGGAGAGAGCAGCCCGGGAGTGCCAGCAGCCCTCTGCCTTGGCTGGGACCTATTTTCCATGATTTACAGCCTGCCATGTCCTTCCATTGCTGCGCCAGGACCACAAAAGGAGCTGATTTAACTTGTGCTGTGCTTTCCTGCCCTGACCTCCTGCAGCTGCCCAAGGTCACCTGCCAGGTTTATTTCAAGTGTACCTACCACTGATCTAATTAATACGTGATACTCATTTCCTTTTTGGACTGTGCAATCTGATGTTTGGGGCACGCAGGAGAGAAGACCCCATCCTTTAATGATTTTTCCATGTCTCAGTGCCTGAAAGCAGAAAGAAGCCCCCATCCCTTGCCCAGCAGCTGCTGGGTGCACCATGCAGAAAGAAACTGCACAGCCCAAGCTCACCTCTGCACACCACAGATGTGATGCCCTGAGTGTTTAAGGCAGGAATATCAGGGTTCAAGGTGAATGAAATGGGAACGTTATCAGGCAGCTAGGAAATATGGAGACCCAGGGAGCACATCTCTCTGAAAAGGCAGAAAAATTCCTCCTGACCTGGTTTTGCAGGCTATTAAAGCATGGCACAGGACAGATGTTAGTCTTGAATGCTCATGCAGATGCAAGTGGCACTGAAACCTCTCAGCTGCCTTCCACAGCCATTCCTGCCACCCTGGCAAGAGGCAAACAAACAAATTGCTTTGCAAGATTTCCCGCTAATTTGAGTCCCTGACGAACACATCTGTGAAGACTCACTCTGTGAGCTTTTGCACACAATGCTGTAAGTTTCTTACCCCGCATTTATCTCCAGTTCACTGCAGTTTGGTTACAGAGTAGCCAACACAGCAGGGAAAGCAGGTGAACAAAGGTGACATGACAAATGCCCTTCTGCGGCCAGAGGTCCTCTGGGTGCAGGGAGTGCTGATGCTTAGAGTGACACTGTTGGGTAACTTCTGAAGGAAGAGTCCTTGTGCCCCTGTCCAGGTGACACTGGCTGCATGCACTGAAAGCTTGTCAAGTGCAGCAGCAAAACTGTAAGGGGGATATTTTATGGTACACACCCCACCTGGCTCCGGAAGGCTCCCTAATGCTCATGGAGTTGCTGGACCTGATGGAGGAGCAGATGAAGCCCAAGCCAGACCAAAGTATCCCCTTTGAGAATGTCATTGCACAGTGTTATTCCTCATGAAGGGAGCCCATCACTGTTCCCCTGATCCCAGAAATCACTGCTCAGGCAGTGGCAACTCAGTGGCAGCATCAGCATTTGTCCCAGGATCACTGCAGTGGCTCTGAGAAGCAGCATATTTTGGGACATGATGCTGAGAAAACATCTGCTCCCTTGTATAAATCTACCTGGCGACACAGATCATAATTTCAGGACTACATACCACAGACAGAGGTCTGGACTTTCAGATTAAGGCCTTGCTAGTACCCAGAAATGCAAAGAAAATACTTTGCAAATCTGACTCCTACTTCCCTTGGTTAAAAAAAAAAAAAATTGGAAAACATTGAGTGAGCCAAAATTGCCTAGAGAAAAACCTGGGGAGCTGCAACCAAAACAGCAACAAAGTTAAAAGGAGATTTTCTCAATAAACATTCCAGGGCTCGTATTTTTAAAAGCGAAGGATGTGCAAGCCTGAAAAAAAAGAAAAAAAAAGGCTTGAGTGTAGTTTAGAGATCTGGAAATTACTTGGTTTTGTCTATTGTACTTAATGGTGAATGTACATGTGCTGGAAATGAGAAACCAAGGCAGATTTTGAGAGAAAGGTGACAGCCTCCGTCTTTGTCTGCACATCTTGCCTTTGCTGGCAGTTTCAGCTGGACTTTCCATTGTTGTGCCTGTCCGTCTGCTCGTGGAGTTTGGCCTCCACTGCTGCAATAATCCCTTTTCTCTGCAGGTAAAAGAGGCACCTGGCACTGATCTGTGCTCCAGGGGACCTGTGTGTAGTTCTTGTTGCTGTCTTGTGTACTGACTTCAAACGATCTCACTGTGTGGTCTGTCTCAGCACAGCTCTTGCTTAAGTCTCACTGCTGGCTCAGAGACTGGACTGCAGACCCAAATCTGCTCACAGGAGGCAGGCAAGCGTGTGATTCCCCCCGGGACTGAGCCTGCCTTTCTGAACCTGGCTGAAATGCTGCACCAGGTTGCTGAACACACTGGCATGGGCTCTGAGCTGTGCTTCGGTGCACCCCGCGAGCAATCACACATCCTCTCAGCCTCGCCAGTGAGAGAGGGCTCATCCATCATCTGCACCGAGGTGTGAAATGCTGCCCAGGACACCAGCCTGGGAATACCTCACTGGCAGATTCCCACTGCTGATGGGGACAGGCGTCTCTGTGCCACAAAGATATTTCTGTGCTGCTGGGAGGAGGGAGGTTACAGGTTACTCTGCCAACACAACTGAGTGTCAGACAACCAATGCCAGAACAAAGGACAAAGACCTAAATCTTGTGAAGCTTCCTATTCCAGCAGTAAATCTCACGGACTTGCAGTGGTTCAGGGTTCAGCACTGCTGCTGGAATTAGGTACTGCCCCTTAGACAAAGCCCGTTTTCTTTACTCGCTTTGCAGGGAGAAACACGGGGGCATCCACTCAAACCTGCAAATGGCCCCTGCCTGATGTGTTCTGTAGGTCAGTACACGAGTGGGCAGTAGCAGGTTGACAGGCTGATGCTTGTGCCATCAAAAATCCTTCCTGCCAAGTAACAAGACCTAGAGGCTCTCTGCCTAACTGGGGTGAGCCAGGCTGGGATGGTCCTCTGGAGGTGAGGCTGCAAAGGCTTTGTAATGTCTTCATATTTTTTGTTATCCCAAATGTTTAAGAAACAGCAAACACTGAGCCCTAATGTTGCATAGCTCCAGAATTTATTTGTCCTTCTCCAGTTATTTGATCTGACTCTTTCCTGTTTAGAAAGCCACCCAAAGGAGTTCAGAGGAAGGTTTTTGCCAGGGTTTGAGAAAGGGAGACATCAGCTCAGCTCCATCCCAAGTGGGTCTTGGCGCAGCATTGGCCTCAACTCCTGATGGGCCTGGACCCAGCAGAGTGTGACATGAGTGATGTTGCTACAAAGCACATTAGTCTGCTGTGCTAATTAATTACTAACTACACCTCCTGAGGCAACTGGATCAGCAGAGAGCATATAATTAAACAAGATTGTTTTTGATATATTTTAAACATTCTTTTAGAATTCTCTGCCTGGAAGAAAGAAAGAGGGCAGCGATGACGAAAGGCAGTGAATGGTTCATGTGAACACTGAGTATCATTTTAATGGTACTCAGTCCTGCCTGCTGCCATCACATTTCAGGGCAGAGCTCTTTAACATGTTGACAACAGTGGCCTTTCTTTTTTTTTTTTTTCCTTTTCTCTTGCCATGAAAAATGAAGTAATAACCCCAAAGCATTGTTCAAATGAATACTTTACTTAAAGAAAGAAACAAAGCCTAAAACATCAGTGGGACAAGAAATATGTGATCAGTGTTTGTGGGTCGAAGCACTTCTTGTTTACCTGGCAAAGAATGGTGCAACAATTTCCTGAGAAGCCTTCTGTGCGCTGTCCAGGCAGGCACAGACTTACTGGGTGAGGTCAGCTGCAGCTGCCTTTTTAGAGTGCTTCTTAATAAATCCCCTCTTAATTAGATGCTCTTCTGGATAACTTGCAGCTCTAAAGCTCAGAGGAATTTTAATCAGTTTAGCCCCTTTTGAGTGAGGATTGCGTTAAATGTATCCATACATCCATGCTGAGTTGCCATTTGGTGATGTATCTGTTTGATCTGCAGGATTGCCAGGGGAAACATGGGAATGATCAGCTCAGCACACAGCAAGTCAAGGCTGGGAGATTACCCATTTAAGACTGGACATGTTGAAACTGTTCCTGCTATCAGTACAGTATTTATTACATTCCTCAGTGTTCTCTGGCAGTGGCCTTGGCCCTTGTTCAAGGCTGAGCGCCTCAGTTCAGCACCAGGCACCTCAACAGGACACTCAGCATTCCCTGCAGGGGAGGTGCTGTCAGCTGGTGGCAGAGGTTTGGCTGGATGAGTCTGGTTTTCCCTTTAGCTTTGAGCCATTGCTGGCTTTGTACCTGCTACTCTGCCTTTGCAATGGATTGCTTCAGAACAATGAACACTTAGGGATGTGGAGCCATGTGGGATCGCAGGTTGGGGGGGGGTGGGAAGGGGAGGGAAATATCTGACTCAGAGTCTCCTCTATTTCCCCTCTCAGGCATAACAGGGTCCCCAGCCAGGCCAATGACACAGTGGGGTTGGTGCTGCTGAAGCCCAGGACCAGCATGGTGGTGAAAGTGAGGATGAAGCTGAGGACAGCCTGCAGAACTCTGGGGAGTGGTGCCACTGCTCTGCATGCTGGCTCTGCTGTGCTTCCCAAAACATGCCTCCTCCTCTCCACAGTTTCTTGGGGAATCAGCTCTGTCAGCAAGACCCCTCTCCCTTCCCTCTCAACAGTCAGTCAGTCTAGCACACACTTCCTTCTGGGCAGAGAAAATTCGGTTACTAAACAGTAAACCCACATTCCCAATCTTTATGTTTGGGAACTGCCCAGAAGGCACAACAGAGGAGAAAAGTGATATAAACCTAGCACAGGCTAGAAAGGCAGCAGCAATTAGAAGACAATCTCCAGCATTCATGTCCAATGCTGACCTTGGACCTCTGCCAGCAAAACCAAGGTAAATCCATTACAGAGCTTTACAAACACACAAAGGTTTCCACTCAAGTGCTTAACTTAGATGTCCTGCCTGGAGCCAGCCCCCTCTGCAGTACTGCCCCATTCCATCCCCACCTGTTTCCAGCAAACAGGACACAACTGCATTAACTCTGCCCTTCCCTGCTAGTCCTTCTGCTTGGATGGTGACCATTGAAGTAGCAAGGTACCTCCACAGACAACACCCATGCTGCTCAGATGATGTCCTTGAATTTCCTTCTTTCCCTCCTTCTTATAATTCTGCAGCCTTGGGTGGCCACAAAGAGGAGCAGCTTGGTTGGTGTTACAAAGGTATAAACCTCTTTTCACTCAGTGAGATCAAAATTAGGCTATTTGGGGCCAAATTCTTTTACCAGCATAACTTGGCAGAGCTTCATTGCTTTCTGTAAATGAAGATGGCCGTATGCATTTATCCCATCAGATGGGTGGCTAATTGCTTGGCATTCCTTGAGGATATGAACAGACGGCAGCACAACTGATAATTCATCTCAGCTGCTCTCAGGAGAGAAGTAGCAGATTTTTGCATCCACTGCTGTTACATACTTGGGCAGTGCAGTTTTCCTGTCCTGAGCTCCTGACAACAGCTGAGGTGGAAGACAGCTTTCATTTCCACAAGGAGAGATTACTTCATTGCTGACAGTGTCCAGGCCATGGTGCAGCATCAGGGTACTCATAGGATACTATCACCTCCAAACCCCCTGATCGGGTGGTCTCATTTTTGATCACTTCCATTTCCAGACTAAACCTACACATGGCCAGCTCATCCCATGTTTGCTGTCATGCTAACACTGCTCTCTAGTTCCAATCAACCTGATTCCCTTGTGCTCTTCACAAGGGGAAGAAGCAAAGTTCCTTTAATCTCTTCCCATTAAATAAACTCTTCAGTCCTGGCCCTGGCATATGTGGCCTGTGGACTCCCTTCTCATTTGGCATCCTCTTTGACACGGATGGAAGCCTCATGAAGGTTTGTGCCATTAAACATTGCTTGGCTTTTACAAAGCTGTATCTTACAGAGAAGATATTCCCAGCCCCTTACTCTCACAGCCTTGCTGTTCTTATTCCTAACTTATGAGCTTCCAATTTACAGCAGCACTTTTGCCCACAACCCTGCACCTACCAGAGGGCATCCCCTTCTGCCATCAATCTTCCCAGTTGTCACTGCCAGAAATAGCCAGCTTCTCAAACCATGGGCCATGTGTCTGTCCTTCACATGTGCCAATGCTTACCACTACTCCTGCTTCACATCCAGAACTCCCAAAAACACTCAGGGAGAGCATAAGCTCCTGAATTCCTCTAGGATTACCTCCTATCTTTTGGTTTGGTCCTGAAGTATTGAGACTGCTTTTTGTTTTCCTTGCTGAGTAGTGCATCACAGAAACCACCAGCCAGCCCAGCCCACCTATTTTTCATTCCATTAAGTTTTGTTTATTTATTTGTTTACTTTTGAATGTGCTTTCTTTTAAAACTTGTTCTTTTCCACCTTGAATAAAGACATAAAGGAGTTGAATGCACTGCTGTAAGTACGCTTACACAAGAATACTTGTAACACGGCTTAGAAACCTATAACCTAGATCAAAAAATTTTATCCAATTGCTGTTTAAACTCCTGAAATAAGGTAACTCCAAACTGCTGCCTTGTGTTCACCAATTTTAAAAGCTTATGAAGTAAGAAAATGCTGGAAAGGAAATAAAACTGTTTTGCCTGACAAGTCTGTTTGAAGTTACAGAAGGCACCAGTGATTTACATTGTTATTTGGATATTATTTCTTGCAGTATGCATTGCCAAACCTACATTCCACAGGCACGGATATTTTAGGTAGTTTTCATGCAAAATTGCTTCTTTTATTTCCCAAACCTAGACATTTCTTCCAATGGCTGTTCTTTCTGTGTTCTCTCTTTTAGTGAGAAAAAGAGGAAAAACAAAAGTATTCTCATGCTCAGGACACAACAGAAAGCAGCCTCGCTGTACTCCAGGTTCAAAATCTCTCCACTGCACTTCATATAGACAAATTTTAATAAATTTACATTTATTGAAAATATCACATTAGCTTTTATTTTGTTAATTTGCCCCAGTGCACAATTAAGCTATTTAACATGTAAATTGTAATAACAGAACTGCAAGCAGCTTCATAAAATGAAAGACCAAATACACTTACAACATGATCAGACTGTTTTTAATCTGGTGGATAAGGAACAGTGGGGTGGAAGGGAATAATCTGTTTTAGGGTCCAATACACAACCTATCTTGTTGTTTCAACACATACATCTGTTATTAAAAGCCACTGTTTAGCAGTGTAACATGCACCTAAAAATTGGCAATGTGGGACATATCCTCCATTAAATATCCTATTTGTAGATGAGAATCATTAGGGATGGGAAAAGGATTAAAATAAGAAGAAAAGCACCAGGGCTCCACAGCCCTTCTAGAACAAAGTACTTTGCAGGGAGAGTGTAATGCCATTTGACAGCTCTACTGCGCCATGCTGTGAGGACGAGCATTTGGTCCATTTCCCGCATGTCTGCCGTAGAAATGCACTTCTTTGGGAAAGCAACCCCCAGGGCTTTGCAAGTGCAGGGCTACCTCACACCCCCAGCTTATTGGCCTGGGTGAGGACAACCTTCAGGACTGGCATGAAAGCAGAGGTCTCGCTGAAGTTGCTGGTGCTGACGATGTGCGTGTGGATGTTCAGCCCCTCCTGGTAGTTGCGGGTTTCAATGCTCTTCACGATGTTGTGCAAGCCACTAATGATGGTTGGAGAGAGCTGCAAGGAAGGCAGGCAAGGCAGGTCAGCACAAAGGAAAAACTAGGAAAAGAGAAATTCCAAGGTAGCATTTGGCCCTCAGGAGGGTGCAGCAGTTAGTTCCTTTCTTTGGAGATAGCCATCTTCAGAGCTGTGTCACACTGGGAACAGTCACTGGGAAGTCTAACAATGGACTTCAACCAGAATGTATCTTCTTTGAAGTACTGCTATGCCCTGCAAGCCTTCCATGCCAGCCCCTGGATGCAATTCCCTGGGGCGGGAGACCTGCTGTGGCAGACTGGCACCAAAAAAACCTACTGAGCTTTTACGCCTTTGGGTAAAGTTAACTGCTCAGCAAACTGTGGCCTGACAAGAGGATTACATCACTCTAATCTTAAGGTACTAAACATTTAAGCACAGTCCTTTATTCTGCCAAAGCCTCCTGAAGGCTTTGAAAAAATTACCAGATCTTCAAAAGTACTTGCACATCTGCCTTCCAACGAAGTCAGTGAACCTCCAACAGTGAAGTCCCCTGGGTTCTGTTTTGACCCCAGGCTGTGTGTCTCAGTTCCTGCCTGGAGCAGAGAAAGTGTCTGCTGCAAGGAGCTCTGCTCTTTGGCTCAGCACAGCACCATAAAACTCATGACACAACCCCAAAACAACACTGTGAAGTCTGCACAGGCATGTGGGGCCAAGCACAGTAACTAGTTCTTTTCTAAGAAATCCATGTAAACATCCAATAAATGGTTTTGTAGCACACTTTCAAAGAAAAAAACAAGCACCCGCTACATACTGCAGAAGTATTATTGCACCAATGAAGTCATTGGCCATAAGTGATTGAGGGGTGGGGGAAAGTAAAACAGAACTTACTGTCTGTTCCCTAAGCTTGTCATATAGAAACTCCAGGCGTTTATTTGCATCATCCAGTTTCCTCTTGGTTTGCTGCAAGAGAAAAAAATACCTTAAAGCACAGTGGTTTTAAGAACCCCATACTAATTTGCTATCATTGCAAAGAGGTCCAGGCAGCACATCAAATTCCTTTCTCAACAACATTTTCCTAAAACATAATTTGGATTCTTTGTTCTGTACTCTTCTTCCCTGATTTTGCCAGGAAAGACCACGTGATATGACTGTAGTTCTCCACATGTAAACACTCCAGGTTATCTACAGGGAATAAAAAGCTGTAGAGATGCACCCCAAAAGCCACCAGTCACTTGCAAAAACCCACTGGTAAGAAAAGTGACAGAATTCTGAGTTGCAGTATGATTTTTTTTTTCTGTGGTTCACTGGAAAAGCATAATGATAATTGGATAAAATTCTTACTGGAATGAAGTATCTAGCAACATCAATGAGAGCTTAAGGGCACATGCAGACACTCCAGTCTAAGTGTGTACAACTCAGTCATCATTTATGGCAAATCCTAATTATATTTTTCCTCATGTGACTAGTAAAGCCAGCAGTTTGTCTGTACGTTTTTAGTGTCAACAGGAAAACTAATAGCCTAACCCAATCTGTCCTTACAGATCCTTTGTGCTTCCATGACTTTTATAAAATAAACCACCCACTGATGTGCCTGGGATTATTTTGCCACCAAAGGCTCTTAAAATAACCCCAGTACATTCCACCTGGAGCTGCAGCTGCTGGAGAAATGAATTTTTATCCACTTTTTTTTTTTAAACAACATCTGAAATTGTAGATTTTACTCCAGAGTGATAAAACAGTAATAAAGGTTACAATTACAGGAGCACAAAAAAGCTGCTGGTCAACAGCAGCAGAAATGGCATCAGTGCACAAGAGTAATGGAACTTCCTCCTAAATCAGTCTGAGCATCAATCCATCTTCACTTAGGATAAGTACCATTTTCCCTGGCTACGGGAAACATTTCTCTGGATGAAATAATTGCCCAGAGAAAACACAAAGCCTGTGGGAATGCTCTAGCTCAAGGGTGAAGACCAACTGACGGCTGCTTGCTGTGCTAGAAATTAGGGAAAGCTGTTCAGATGGCATAAAGGAGAACATGGGTCTTGGGTCACATGAGGAAAACTCCTCAGCAGCAGTTATGTCATCAAGGAACTGAGATATCTCAGGAAAAAGTATCTTGGGAGAAGCAGGTAAGAAACTCCCAGTTCTTTTGGACTGGCTAACTCTCAGATACATGACTACAGAACATTTGTTTCAAAGCCTATGAAAAGGTGCACATGCTATTTTCATCCTACAGATGGTCAGCTAGGACAGAGAGGAATAAATGGTGTCTAGGAAACAGCAAGACATCTGTCCAGCCAAAGCAATTAGGTGGAAGTGCAAACTGACTGTTCTCCTCACTCCTTAGTTCCCATTCCCATTTTCCCCTTTAGAAACTGAGCAGTGCCTGTATTTGCTCTGACAACAACTTGATGTGTACATTCAGGGTGGTGTCTCTTGTCTCCATGGGCTGAAACACTTTCTCTGCCTAAGAAAATCAGAGATTTAACAAGAAGCAAGCAAAATGTGTTGGCAGAGCAGAAAAGCAATCCCCAGGGGCAGATGTGAGTGGAATGCTTTTGCTTTCTTTGTCTGTCTGGGAAATGGGGCACTTAGAGGATAAAAAGGTCAAAGGGAATGAAGTATACACTATATATATATATGTGTATATATATGTACATATACACATATACACACACATACACACACACACACAGATATATATATGCACTCTACAGCTTTTAAATAAAGGGTTTTGAGCAATTGAGCAGCACTGAACTTGACAAGAGCATGAGCCTGTGCTGCTGACCAAGCAAATTCAGTGCACAAAGCCCTCTGCACACACCACCAGCACCACCTTTTAGCATGTGGCAGGCACGAGCTGAACAGTCAGCATCTGGCCTTTGTGGTGGCATGCTAATTACTAACCATCAGAAATAAATGAGAAGCTTTGGCAGAGATGGCTCATTTACAAAGTACTGGCTGCCATGGGAAATGTTTCTCCTATCCAGCACCAGTGACCGAGTTAAAGCTGTTAACCTTCCACTTCTCAGCTAACTGCTGTTTCCCTTTGAAATGAGTTAAAGAAATCACAAATCACAAAAATCACCTACCGGATCAGAGGCAGACAGCAGGCACCTCTGGATAAGAGCTTCAAATGTGGTCTTCAGAACAAGGTGCTCCTCAGGGATGGGCTTCTTGGTGATCTTTTCTGTTGGCAGTGCCTGCACATGCTGAGCAACAGAGAACAGGTGAGGCTTTTCCAGGTCACTGTGGCCACACATTGTTTTCAGCTAAACCAAGTGGCATTATTAACTAGCTTGGCACAACTCCTATTTCTTCCCTGTGGGTGTGTGGAGGTGACATTACCAGCACCTGCTGTGGCTCCCTCTGGGAAGCTGCAAAGGCTGCAGAAGGAAGCAGCTTGTTGGCCCATACTGACTATAGTATTAACAGCAAAAAGGTGGGGTCTAGGTGGAGATTACAGTAGTAAAATGCCAGCATGGTGCAAAGCCAGTGCCTAGAAACTCCACAGTACATTTTGCAGCTACAAGAAAAGCCTGGACAACAGGATCCTGCCTGACAGGCTCTACTGATGGACAAACAAACCCACGCGGTGCTGAGGCCACATTACCTGGATGGCATTGCCAATTGGGGCCCCCGGGGCCCCCTCCGTGCTGGGTTTGGAAACAGTGGGTGGCATGATGGATGGCCCCAGGGGCTGGGCAGCAGGCTGGTATCCACCCTGCAGCACCATCTGGCCGGCAGGGAGGTGTGGAGGCTGGAAGCTGGGTGCACTGGTGGGCGGTGCTGGAGCCGGAGGCTGCTGCATCTGAGACTGCGGATCTGCCAGCGGATTCATGATGGGGGACGTGATGGGGACTGGGGGCAGGAAGTTGTCAGGGACCTGGGGAAAACAGCAGTGCATTTATGTTGGTGTGGCTGCTGCAGGCACAGCACAACACCCACAGCTCTTACAGACTTCCCAAACCACAGTAATTGGGAGCGCTGGATACAGAAATAACAGAGGCAGGCAGCACAGGATTTTGCTCTGGCTAGCCAAACCCATCTCTCTGGCTGCACTGTAAAAAGTGCCTTGGGGCAGCCCAGCCTGCCCCTGGCCACAAGAGCTGAGTGCAGCCACCTCGAATCAGAGCCACCCTCCCTCAGCCAAGGGCACAAACCAGAGGTTTGGCAGACCAGCACTATTAGAAGAGAAAACTAACCCACACCTACATCTATTCTTACTATTGGGTCATTATATTTAGATTTTTGTGTCTCACTTTCAAGGGTGTATTTTTGTCCATGCAGTACGTAGGTCACAGCCAGCAACATGCCCCAATAAAGCTTCTGAACGCCTTTCAAGCTTCTGGCACACAGGTTTGCACCGAGACAGATTACCAGAGCATTTCAGATTCATCCCTAAGCATCTGCCAGTCTTTACACAGGGGTGTTTCACAAACATTTGGTAGAGGAAGGAAATGACAAAATGAGCTACTGGCGTCTGCTACACATCATGCAGGAATCCAAACAACAGAAAGGACTTCCATGGGAATGTGCATATTTCTTTGGGTGCACATGGGGAAAAAAAGGGAAGATTACAGAACCCAGAATGAATGATGCTAGAATAAAGACAGTGGTTTGGGACAGCAAAAAAATATTCCCAATCCAGCAACAAAGTCTGTTATAAAAGAAATGAATCACAGCAATAAACTTTTGAGTGGTGCGTAAGTTCTTAGTTAGGAGGAAAACAGTTGAAAATTATAGCTTGAAATTCCAGAGGTTTCTTCTATTTTATAATAGTCCATGTGTTGAGTCATTTTATATCCTAAACCACCCCTCAGACAGTGGACAGAAGGGAAATGAACACAGAAATACAACTGACAGATTTGTTAAATATCCCACAGGGAATGCAACAAACACATTCCTCATTTAGAAGGAGCCAACCCGCAGGCTTTGGCTATGGCAGAAATTCTGGCTGTGACACACACACACAGAAGCAGCAACAACCCTGTGTGCAGAAGGCTGCTTCTTGAGCTCCCAGCTCCAGCAGTTATTCTGACACTAAGAGTTTTCTATCCAACCTCCAGAAGCTTCTTCATCTTGAACTACAGAGACCAAACTCCAAAGGTTAAGAAAGACTTCTGCCTCCACCTTCACCCAGACCTTATCTTGTCTGCTCTAACTTTTTTTTGTTCTCCCCACACTTTACATGCTCCAGACTAAATCTTGCTTCCCAGGGTCAGAGAGTGGTGGATGACACTGACTGCTGTGGAGATACTCCAGGCTAGAGCAGCACCAGGGGATGAAAAGGCTCACTCTGCTCCGTGCCAAGTGTTCCCAGTTACTCTGCCCTGCTGCAATTTAAATCCGTTTTGCAAAACCACATTATCTCCATCATGGAAATTGTCTTACTCTCAACAGATCTCTCAGGGTCAGATCCTTAATCAGGATAGACTGCTTTCAGCTCCAGCAACATCAATAATCTATAACAATTTGCACAGCCTTCTCATTTTGCCTAAGTATCATCTCCTGCAAAACTCGGCTGCTTTAGTGCAGATGAAAACAGGCAGAAGTATTTGCTTCAATCCAGGAACAATACTGTTATTAACAACCACAACTTCAGCAAAAATCCACCATCTCTTTAGAGGCTTAGAAATTTTGAGAGGGATAATGTACATTAGAGAGACATAAAGGCCATTTCTGCTCATGAGGTGCAGCTTTTGTTTGCTCCTAATCCTTCTCTTTCCCTCTCCTGCCAACAGGTTTCCCAGGAGCAGCTTAAACTACTGCTTTTCAAGTGGCCAGCACTCAGTTACGGTGAGGTACAACTCCTAGAGTACCTTCTTCTTCTTGGCAGCTCTGTTCAGGGTGGGAGGGTCATTCCAGCCGTTCTGAGGCCCTGGGACAGAGAGAAAACAGAGACTGTAAGTACCTGGAAGGAGGGCAGGGATGCCTTCTTGAGCTCAGCTGGGCCAGCTCCCTGCCATGGCTCTACTGGCAGAGCGTGCCCTCACTTATCTGCTCCTCTGCCCTTCCCTGAGGGACAGAACAGCTCCTGTGCTAGCCAGAGCCTCCCAACATCCCTGCCATCAGACCCTTTGGGCTCTGTGCCCACAGTGCAGCTTTGGGATCTTGACCAACTGTTCTCAAGTTAATAACTCAATTATTAACATTTTCTTCTCTTGCAGGAAAAAAGAGCTTTGAGCAGACATGCCCTCTGAAAAGGGCCTATCATGCCCAAAAAAACCCCTCTGCTAGACAGACTGTATATGTGAAGAGAACTTATCCATGACATTTGTACATGACGTTCCCCAACAACACCACACAGAAAGAACAGGCATAAGAGGAAACAGGGCCCTTAAATATTTCAGGCCAGATTCACCCAGCCACCTTGGAAACACAAAGAGCCATAAGCCCAGATTTCCCCTGCCAGCTACAGCATGTTATTGGGTGCTTTGTATCCCCAAATCAGAGCAGAGCTGCTTGAGCAAGGTGGAAAAATCTGGCTTTCTGCACCAGGGGCGATTTGCTTGAAACTGGAAGAAGCACAGAGGAGGTCTGGCAGATTCACTCCAAGCCTGGGGTGCTGCTCTGCACCAAACCTTCTGCTCTCCCAAGAAAGCAAGCCCTGTGCAGCTGCAAGATCTGCACCCCAAAGCTCCCATTAGTGCATTAGGAAGAGCTGCCCATCTCCTCATGGAGCACATGGAATCGGGCCCACGGCATTACCGCGGCCTCCTCGAGTAATCGGGATTTATTGCACAAAGCCACAAAAAGCCAGCAAAACCAAATCCCTGCTCAATGGACTTTTTCACCACAGTGTTTTTCACTTAGCAGATGATGAATTTACCTTAGACAGCACAGCTTAACATTACTGCAGAATTTGCTCAATTTATCTGAAATTTCATTTGCTCCTGAGCTTTTGTCAAGAAAGTTCCACATCCAGAGCATGTTAAAGGGGTAAATGAAAAACTACTTAAAACCCCTTTCACATCTGCTTTCTCTTTAACCAAAGGCAGTGCCATCTCCTGGCGGCCTCCTCTACTCCTCCCTATCCAGAAAATCCCAGAGTGTTTCAGATGCAGGGAGTCTAACTGATAGGAGTAAAATGCTAAGAAAATCTCCCAGACTGTTACTGCTATTAATTTCCCAGAATAATTTGCTTTAAAAAAGGAAAAGAATTAAGAAGAATTTGTTTCTGTGGTTAAAAACTCCAGATATATTGTTATTGGTTTCAATTAGGGAATTAAAAATCAATTTGATTAAAGTCTAATTGGCAAACAGCATCACACAATGTAAGAATGTTTGCATAATTGATGTCCATTCAATTAATTTCATGTAGCGGCTGTAATTATTTTCATGTTAGGTGGTACCTAGTTCACCTGCGAAGGGAGAGGCCTGGTCTTGAGTTGGTAGACTTTCTGTAGACAAAATGCAAAGATAACTAAAAATAAAAAAATTTCTTCAAAAATCATAGTGCAGTTGGTCTTTAATTTTTGACCAACAATTTAGTTTCAACATGCATCAGCAGAAAAAACCACCTAACTCAATTACAACGCCAGCTTGGAGACAAGTCATTTGTTCAAACTCATGGAACTGCTTTTGTCCACCTTCCCCCAAAACAAGCCTGCTGCTCTTTCCATGCAGTAAATCAGTGTTTCTAGTTGTTTATAACAAATGTTGCAGTGTTCTGGCCCATCTTCTTTTCTCTTCTGGTGTTCTCATATTCTATTCCAATGCAGCTGACAGACCATTACTCTTAGCCACAATCTTCTCCACACTGTTTTACCATTCCATAAAGCTTTTCAAGAGATGTTTAAAGTATTTGACCTTAAGGCAGATCTCCAAGTATTTCCTCAAATCAAGGCACACTCTCAGCTGCATGCAGCCCAGCAACACAATTATGTTCACACATCAACTTTACATTCACACAAAAAGACACACTGCCTACTCAGACTGAGCAACAAATCCAGATGGCAAAAAGCAGCCAATAAAGCCTTTATCATTTCAAAGAAGAAAGGAGCTTTGGGGATGAGAACTCCTGTCCCTGGGCTTGGCCCGCTCATAGTCCTGGTGCAAAGTCTTCCTTTAGCTCAAAATTGGCCTGTTGCATTTACAAACAAGATGCAAGATGCTGGAAATGAGAACTCCCTTAAAAGTAGGTTCAAAGATCTATCACAAAACAAAGTGAGAGGAGTTGAAAATAAAATCAAATGTGGGCTTTTCTTGCTTACTGAAGCTCCACGCACAGCTTAATGTACTGATGTTATATGCCTTTGCAAAAAACCAGAAAATATTTACAGAACTCTTTTAATGTGGATGTTTAAATCCAAGCCAGTTCAAAGGTCAGGTGCTTTTCAAGAGTCCAAATTTGAGATCTTTTTTCCTTCCTCCCTTCCTCCTGCCTTTAAATGAGTCACATCTGCAAAGTGAAGCATGATGTTCCCAGATAGGATCATCACCCCACATAAAAGCACACCACTTCATTGCCAAGATCTGCATCACGATATCCACTGCACCAGAACACTCAGAGTTACCAGTGAGATCTAATTCTGGCTGCAAATCTCTGTGGTTCTACAGGATCTCATGCCAAGGCATCACTCACTAAGCAATGCAGCTGCTCAGAAACTATGTTGGTGGTTAAGCATATTAAGCATGTACGCAGTCATTGCTGCACTTAGAAAACAAGGGTATTTTCCTTGTTTGCATGCTTTCTGAAAGGTGTAAAAACACTGGAAGAGAACAGTGTGCTCTTCAGACACACTTTATCTTTTCTCCACAATTCACCAGCTGCAATCATCAGTTGTGTATATGCATGAGCCATCCTGGCCCTAAAGTCCACCTCTGCATTTCAGCCTAAGGCTGCAGAAATAAGCAGCATTGATAGTTCTCAGAAAGTTTAATAAAAAGCCCAACGTGAACAACTTTTAACTTTGAAAAGAGCTTCACCCACTCTGAGCACGCCACGTGGACTATGGCAGGTCACTGCAAGTAACTTAGCAAGAGCAGATCTGAAGCACCTGCCAGTGACACAAGCTGAGTAGTAAAATGGATAAGAAAGAACAATTTTCTTGCTCCTAGCATTTATTTGGAGGTGAAGAAGCTATGCTGTCTGCATTATAATGTGCTGCTTGACATCCCAGGCCTACAATCCTATTCAACCCCTCTCCCTCCATCCAATTTAATAATTCCTCTGGCTTAGAGATCCACGTTTGACATGCCCAGTAATGTGGGGTCAGGAGAGGTCACCTGACAGTACAGCATCTCCAAGAACAGAGAAGACACCAAATCTGGCTGCATGGTGGATGGAAAAGGCCCTTTCTGCCCTTCCAACTCTGGCAGGCCTACACTAGTCCTATTTTTTGACATAGCAAACAACCATTTCTCCCCCAAACACAAGGGGGTATGTGAGCTGCCAGCCCCAACACCAGGAGCACCTACTCATAGGACTCATGCTGCCAAGACAAAGGCAAAATGCCTTTCTGTAGTGCATCACCCCAATAGACTTTTAAAATAAGAGAGGACATGACAGTGGGCACATTAGAGCCTGTCAGCAAGAGTCGACATTCCCAAAACACCCCCCAAATCTTGCCCAATATTCCCTGTATTCTCTGCTTCCCAGATCTGGTCCTTGACTCTGAAGGATGTGAAGTACGTTTATGAGCAGGTTTAGAAAAGGATGCTGATTCCTCCTGCACTGTCTGACATGCAAAGCTGCTGTTTCACAGGCTGCTAAGTGAAGGGACAGGTTTGTTACAGCAAGCGAGGTCACTGTCCCACAGCAAACAGGGACACCCAGGCAGTCACAAGCAGACATCGAGCCCCACCTCAGCGAGTGCTCTCTCACCAAGTGTGCTCCAACATGCTCCTACGTGTCAGCCACACACACATGCTTTTAAATGACATTCAGGGAAGAAGAGACATGTAAAAGCATTTCTAAATCACTTCTGATTATCTTTTAAGATATTCACAGCTACAGGAAATCCCATTGCAGGAAGAGGTTAGGGACAAAATAATGAAAGGGAGCTGGTGCCACAGGAAATGCTGTTTGATTTAAATATGTTGCCAATCCTGAGCTTAAAAGGTTGCTCAAGAACCAGGGACAAATCACATCTGCAAAATCATTCTGCAAGAAGGATTGGGATCATCCTGTCTGCAGCGATTAGGAAAACTTGCTCATTTTTGTACTTTGCTCTCCAGTCACAACACAGGCTGTGACGCCAATGGTAAAATTGAGCCATGATCCATCCATGGCATACAACACCCTTGTAACAGGCCTGTTGCAGCACCCTGTCTTGGGCAAGACAAAAGCTCTGTGACTGTGGCAAGGTCTGTCTCACAAGAGAAAGGTGACTGCTCATGCTGCTTAGTGCACCAACCCAGCCCCGTCATAGATGCACACGGACAATGATGTGGTTTAGAAATGCTTTGAACTGATCTCTAAGCAGAAGCCAACCTTTTACAAAGCATTCACAAGGAAAAAAAGTGCATATTTAACTGAGTGGTTGAAGACCAACCCCCTCCCTCCTCCCTGCCTGCCCCCCTGTCCAAGCGCAGACCTGTTCTCTGGGATGCAGGAAGGTCACTGGTTGCAGGCAGAGTACCTGTTGGTCCAGTAGGTAATGCATAAGCCACAGAAGTTGCTGGAGGTCCTGGCCTGCCATGCTGAAAGGATGTGCCAGAAGGAGGAACAGGGAAGGAAGAGATGGGATTCAGGCTCGCTGGGGAGGGTTGAGGGTGCCCAGGGTACAGCGGGGAGGGCATGGAGTGAGCAGGAGCAGAGGGCAGGTAGGAAGGGGTGGTGTTAGGGGCAGGGCTGGGGTAAGAGGCTGAAGCAGGGACAGCAATAGGCTGTTGAGGCTGATAGAGAGCTGGTCCCCCTGCTCCAGAGGAGTACTGCTGTGTGGCCTGATATGCTACAAACAGGGAGAAAAAACAGTCAGTCAGTTCATAACAGAGCAACAGGTTTCATCTGCCTCTGCTTCCTTCTTCACCTGACTCTCCTTTCTTCCTGCCCCTACCTACGCCCCCCAATCCTGGCTCCCACAACTCTGCCTGCACTTGTAGGACTGCTCAAATCCCCAGCCTGTCTCTGGGAGCAGGGAGGCACAGACAGGATGGCCTTGGCTTAAAGGACTCCTGCTCTCCCACACACACTGTCCAGCCCAGAGCCACCATGCTGCTTGGGGTGGGGCTGGGACACATGGACACTGCTGTCTTCTGGACCACTGCAATCCTCATAGGGGCTGTCAGAGAAGGGAAAGCCCTGCCCCAGCTTTCAAAAAGGGAAAGCCTAGGCCAAGGAAATGAACACAGACTCTGGATGGGAATGAAAGCTCACAGCCTTTCACTGGGGGCCCTGCAGCTTAATTTCACTGCCTCTGTCCACCTACGGCCATTTTTCCTCCCTCACACCAGTAACTTTCAGTCCCTGCTTTGAGTGTGTCAGGGCTCTGCCCGCTTCTTCACTCACCTCTACTACGGCCCTCATTTTCTCATCCCCTTTCCCATCTCCATGGAGCCCCAATGAGAAATGGAAGGCCCAGCTGCACAGGCCTGTGCTGCTTTCCCAGGACTTGGACTTTGGATTTTCTGACCCTAGCACAACCTTGGGCCGGACCATCTGAGGAGTGAGTCTGAGAGCTGTGGGTAGAAACCTCAGCAGAGGAGGAATGTTTGACATAGAGTGTCTGATGTCTGGACCCCACCAAGAAATGACAACCCTCAGACATCACCTCACCTTTCTCCCCACCCCACAAGTAATGTGGAACTGGCTTGGTCTGAACACTCCCATCCACAAGGAGGGGACTAGTTATCCCTGAGTTAATGCTGGCTCACTGGGGTGGGACAGAGAGGCGGAAGCTGCTGCTACTCACTCTGTGGGTACGCTGGTCGTGTTCCTGCCTGCGAGTACATGCTGTAGTTGGAAGATGTGGCTTGCTGTGGTGGCATGCTGGGGCCGATGGCACCTGGCATAATAAACCCTGGAGGAGGTGGGTTGTCTCCCTGTAAAAAAAAAGATTGCAGGAAAAATGGTTGGGAGAGACAGGATTTTTTAGTAATAGTAATGCAGTGCTGCAGCAGAACTGCAGCAAAATGATCAGTTCATGTTTCAAGGCCTGAAACCACATTCCCTGGAAGAAGGGAATCACCAGCACAGGGGCAAATGCTTCCAACCACCCCAGTGCCTCAGGGCACCCAGCACAGCACTGAAAGCACAGCTGGATGTGCAGTGATTTCAGCAGCAAGCAGAGCAGCACACACCTTCCTCCACAAGGAAGAGCTCCCTGCCAGTGCTGCCTGCTGTTCAGGCAGCCCCAGAGCGCCCTACCGTCTTTCAACTAAATTTACATGCTAACTCTGAAGCTTCTAATCTCCATGGAAAAGGGGAATGGAAAAACCATACTTCAAATATTCCAATGTGGGGCAAGAGTTGGAAAAGCTCAGGTCACACTGAGCTCCCACTCAAGGCTTTCAAGTGCTGCTCATCTAGGCACTGGTGAAAAAAAAAAAGTAACGAGATGCAAAGGAGTAAAACCAGAGCACACATGGAAGCTGCTCCTTCCATCTATCTGTACCAGATTGTGCCAAGCCCACAGACTACACCAGGGGACATATTAGGGTGGAGCAGAGGCTGAGAGAGGAATAATGAAGGTTATACCTGTGTGTCAGAGGGACAGCCTGCAGGAGGATGGCTGGGAAGGGCAGTAGGAGTTTTGTTACTCCAGGTAGTGACAGTAGGGGCAATTCTAACCTGAATCGAACAAAGAAATACCAATCATGGAAAACAAAACAATAAAAAAGTCTAAAGGGTTTCACAAAACAAGATGCAAAGAAGTGAACGCAAGAAGGTTTGCATGCTGGCACTTGTAACAGCCATAAAATCTCAGAGGAAAAAGGAAATTGCATTCAAGACAGACAAAAATCACTGTGCACTGGAGACAAAGTGAATTGCAGAGTGAGGACAAAGCACAGTGGAGTTGCAGCTGCAATAGGCTGTGGAGCAAGTGCAGTGTTACGTGTGCCAGTCAGCCAGGTCTCCATCTTTCATCACATTTTCCTACTGCAGAAAGCTCCCCCACTGTTAGTCCATGACAGCGAGCATCACTAACCACAGCTGTAAGCCCCAGGTTCCATGTTAAATTCAAACATATGCCTCACACAAAAGAAGTCTGTTTAAATTGAGCTTCAGATGAATTAAAAAAGGTTAAAATATAATTTTAAAAGGTTAAAATCTGATATTCAGTTCTTACACAAGCACAAATACATATCTTAATGGTAACTGCTTCCCAGCCAGCCTCCCATAGCTCCTTTCCCTTCCCTCTTTACCACTCCAAACAGCTTCAATTCCATACAACCACTTCTACCTTTCTGATGGGACAGAAATCAAGAACTGCCTGTGCCTGTGACATTCCTGAGCAAGGAGTGGGCGTGCTACTCAACAGCAGGATGCATGGCTGGGGTTCAGGAGCACAGGCAGAGGGAAAGCTGTGACCCTGCAGTCCTGGCTGGCTCAGCTGGCTTCAATCTGTGTCTCTAAGCCCACACAGTGGTAGGCTAATGGTGCAGTCAACTGCACAACAGCCACTGCTAATGCCTGCATAACTCATCACTGGAGTCATCTAAAAGACTTTTTCACCCCCTTTCATGCCTGGTTTATTCAGATGAAAAAGAGGGTTCAACAAAACTATGCTGAAAGGAATCCAAGTGTTAAGTACGTGTTCCTATTTGGGACAGCAGTTAAACAAAGGCTGCCTCAAGCTTGAACAAGTCCTTTAAACACACTTTCTTAAAAGGCAGTCAAACAAAGTAAGTATCCTAAGACTCAAATATGTAATTTCTCTCCATTCTGGTTCATCAGCTGGGAACCTGACTGACACCTGTCCCCTTCAAGCCCTTCCTCCTGATGATGAACTCCCTGAAAAGCCAGGAATATAGGGGGTTCTAACTCGCAGTGAACTCATGGGGTTGTGATACACCCAGCTTTTAATTAACGAGCAGGGCTGGCTGAAATAATAGCTTGAGGCATTCTGGGAACAGTGGAAGAAAGAGGGAACTCTGGTTTAAGAAAAGCATTGCTTAGATCTCAACATCTAGAGGAGAGCTGCGATTCTCCAAAGCCAAACGGGAAACACACAGCTTCGCTTCTCAAGGCAATTCATTGGTTACAAGGAGGAAGGCCAGAGACACAGACAGCAGAGCAGAGTTGATTAATGATGATGCATTTAAAATCATATGCAATGGAGTTAGCAAGGTAAATCCTAGAGGAAGGCTTTGTCCCTTCTGAAATCTACCTTGCTAACACCCTGGAGAGAAGGCAGAGGCACACACTATTGCTGATATTGAGAAAGCCCAATTCCCCCCCAACCTTTCATCCTTTCTTTCTTCCTGCCCTGTTTTTCCTGGTATGCAGTGCTCGAGGGCAGCACAGAGAGAGATATACCTCTGCTTGTGCCCATCTCCTCTGAGTGAGGAGAACACCCACAGCCCTAACACAGCTCTGCTCTCAGGAGAGCCCAGCCCAGAGCAGGGCCAGATGAGTTGCAATGTTGTGCTGGGGGATTAGAGACCTGGCAGTGCTCTCTAAGCACACACACAGCCAGGGCTGCCCAACACACCACACTACCCTGATGGCCAGTGTTTTCTGTTGCAGTGTCATCCTCAGGTTAGAGGTAAAACCAAAGAATTTACTTCCCCCATTTCTCCTCTTCCTCCATGCACAGCTCTCTCATTAGTCTCATACTCACCAGGTCTTTCTTGTAGCACAGCTCACCCTCAGCCTCCCCACTGGCCCTTGCCCCCTTACACACAGCTGGGAAGGTATTTTCACAGCAGGCTGTACCCACAGCTGTGAAATGTGCCCTCAGTTTGCTATTGCCACTGCTCAGCAACTTCTGCAGCCAACATCAGAGCTGGGGGCAGGAATGATCAGCCCTAGATGAGGCTGGTGAGCAGCATGAGCAAGCCCCAAGGCCTGCAGGGATGGGACAACATCAGGGACTGTGAGAAGAAGCACAGAGAACTCCTGCAGGGCTCTCCCACACAGCTTTTCTTGGCACAGCAGTACATTCGCAAACAAAGGGGGAAAAGACCTAATCTTCAGAGGCAGGCTACTTGATAAGATGTTTAAAGGATGTTTCCAGCTGAGGAGCAAAGGAGGCATCTGTACTGACTGAAAGGAAGGACCAGTGACCTTCACCACAAGGCTCTCAGTAGAGGTTTGTAACACAGCCTCAGATCAAGAGAAAGGCAAAAAATTATTACATCCATCACTCTCCAAAACTCAAGCACCATGTCCCTCCCTTACTGCCAAAGCCCCTTTACCTGCTGGTAATACTGCTGGGCTGGAGCCTGGGGCATCTGCATCCGTCCAGCCACAGGGGCAGCTCGTCCTTTGGGCATGGGCTCTCTCTCATATGGTCCCTTGTGGCCGTCCTGTCCCACCGGGAGCTCCCCTTGGGCTCTGCAAAGCCTGTCCCGTAGCTGCACGATGTTTGGCTGCAATCAGAAAAGGGCAGCGAAGGGAGGTGAACTGCACTGCCTGGCACCCAGTGCATGGCACCAAGAGGCTGAGTGGCCACTCACTGATGAGCTCTCTCAGAGGCCTACTCAGTTTTATTTCATTGGAATAAGTCTTTTCTGCATGAGACACGGGGCCATTGAAACTGTCTTATGTGTGCCTGCCTCATTCCCAAACCAGCCTGTCTCCAAATATCAGCTGATGGAAGATGAGAAGTCAGGAGAGAACACTAAATGTTAATGTCATTTCATCTGCCGTGGCTGGCTCGCAGGAGGGACACCCTCTGGCAGTCACTGGCTGCAGGGACAAGGGTGTGAAACCAAGAGGGAGCAGAAGTCTGTGCACATCTGCCAGCTCAGCAAGGCCAGTGCAGGGTGAGGGGAACAACCTGGCTGTTCCACCACATCCTGAGGTGCACGTCAAGGGGCAGTCCTGATGCTGAACTGCACAGTGAAGAGACCTTTGCTCGAAGCACACCTGTTCACAGAGAGGGAGAGGGAGCAAAGCCTGAGGGCCCCATACCTGGTTGGTGTTGGCAGGGAGGAAGGTCAGTGCTGCAGCCAGGCTTCCCTGAGCAGCCAGAAGGTTGGCATACTGGCTCATCTTCTCGGCCAAAAGGGCCCCCACGGCATTCGGGTCCACAGCCTGCGTGAGCTGCACGGCTTTGCGCAGGATTACGACCTTCTCTATTAAATCCTGAAAAATCAGAAGGGAAAAAAACCCACCCACAAGTGAGAACGACAAAGTGAAGTAGGCCCTGGCTAAGGACTGTCATGGAGGGCTGCTCCTCAGGCAGCCCTGCAGGACCCCTCTCACACAGTGGGAAGCCCAAGCCGAGTGCAGGTTTCCTGAACAGCCAGAGCTGCACCAAAGGCACGGCCATTCCCAGAAGACAGAAGAGCAACCACCCACCAAGCAGCTTCTAACAGCAAAGCCAGCAGAGCTCAAAAGAACTGCTTTTATTAAACAGGACTTCAGGGCCCTATCAGCACTGAGCATGTCCACCAAGCAGATGCTTTCATTAAATTATCTGGTGACAGCCTGAGAGCAAACAGAAAACATAATGCCTGTCACCACTACCAGTGCTGGGCTGCTGCACTTGCATTTACAGTGTTTTAGTAAGTCAGTTCTTATCAATCTTAAAAGGATCTAAAAATTCCCTTGGGAGAGTTGTCCATAGCTTTCTGGTCGTTACAGCAAAATGGTTTTCCTGGTATTCACCAGAAACACTCTGTATCTTGCCTTCCTTGCACATCCCCAAACACCAGAGCTTGTCTTGATTTGGTTTCCTTCTAGTCCTAAACTATAGGAACACTTCTGTTCAGTTTTCTCATATTTTTCCTACTGTATTTATACTGAAGGACACTACAAATATTCATTTGCCAAAATTAAATCCCTTCTTAAAATCTTACAAGAGATGTAATGAGAGTGTACCACACAAAAAGTTACAGCCATACATTACTAACAAAGATTGTTTTCTAACCATTTGTTTTTCCCAACAAATGAGCACTTCAAAAAAAGCAAGTAAAGAAAAATAAACCAACAGCTTCTATTACCACTATCATAGTAAACAAGCCACCTAATTAGGACTTCAACAATATTTTTCAATTTTACACATCACAGTAAACAAGCTGCCTAATTATGACTTCAACAATATTTTTCAATTTTACTGTATGAGAGGCCAAAGCCATGCATTCAAAGTGCAAATTCAAACTGAAGGCAAGGCTGTAAATAAAGCCCTCAAAATCAAATAATTTTGATAATTCAAAACCAGAGCGAGTTAACAACATGAAGCAAAACACATCAGTTCCTTCAAATAACTAAACAAGTTATTTCTTGTCTCACAGCATTGTCAAACTGGTCCTTCAAAGGCCTCAAACAGATGGAAGAAAGATTGTACTATAAAATAAATTATTCCATAATTGCTTCATTCCGCTCATCAGTCCTATTCCCTCAAGATATCTGCTATAAGCAATGTATTCACTGCTGGAAACCAAGCACTGTATGTGCAAACCGCTAGAGAAAACTCTCATGAGAGCCTTCCTACAATTGTCTCTCCAGATTTAAATCTAATTCTTTAAATTTCTCCTGAATTTCCAAAAGCAGGAAAGTCCAAGTATTTCCTAACTGCAAAAGATGAAAGCATTGGAAGACCCTTCTTTACCCAAAACATTAAGTACTACAATTATTTTTTACACAAGAAGTGTATTAGTACCACCACCCACAGAACAAGGCAAGCACAAGGGCCACTGTACTTCACAACACATTTTCCAGTGTCTTATTTAGGAGTTATTTTTCCCAGAAAGGAAAGGCTTGCATCCTGATGTACATCAGACAGCAAAGCTCTACACTAGATAATTTGATTTAAGAGCCAAATGACTGCAGTGTGTTATTTCCAACATCTTTCTTAAAAGAATTACCAACCTGAAGGGACAAGGGGCTGTTTCCATCCTGAACTTTGGTCCAACAAGCAACGAGTTTATCCACGTTGCCGGCACAAATGTAACAGAGGCAAGCTTGTGTCTGCAGAACGCTGTCCCCCTCATTCTCCAGCCTGCTACCCAGCAGATCTAGATAAAATATGAACAAAGATGCTGGTGAATCACTCTGGTGATCCCTCCCCATGACTGCTGAAGCTGGGGGAGCAACTGACAGAGGAACTGCAAGCAAAGCCATGATACTGCTCAGCAATTTTCCATTCTGTGAAGTGTCCTTACCGCAAAGGGCTGTAAACTCGTCTGGCCTGGCATAAGTGAGCACAGCAGCCAAAGCTTCTCTCCAATTCTGCAGGTCACAAGACTGCACGATCTCTTTCCAGTTCTTTGTTACAACTGCAGTGATGAGCTAGACCAGGAGAGAGACCACAGTTAGGATCTTGGTAGGATTTCCTCAGTATAATACACAGGATAATTTGGTTCTGGTCAAGTGTACTCATCCCCACTGTATCCAGGGTCACGACATATACTGCACTGAAATTCAACTGCTGCACAAGAGTACACTTCACTAAAAAAAGGAGTTCAGTGAAAAAAATCACAAAACAAGCTCAGAGAACATGCAGAAACCAATTATTCTTGCTGCAAAATGTACAAGAAAAGAATATGCGAATCTCCACAAGCTGGGATTGTTGCAAATGGTTTTCAGCACTATTTTTGCAGACAAAGATAACATACCAAGTATTTAGCTGTAAGTCTTCCAGACAATGCCCAGGGAGAGGTATGAATTTTGTTTGTTAAACTGTTTCATTCAGCTTTAAACTCTTGGTCTCAAGCTGATCAGTGAGGGGCAGTTGAAAAGGCTGCATAAAGGAAGCAGCAAGTTGGCAGCAATATCAACCTGAGCAGGCTGTGGTATTCCAACCCTCCACCCACCTACTCAGGCTGCCTCTGCACAGCCCTTAGAATGAAATTCTAGTTTCTTCCTTCTCAAACTCTGCCTCCAGTTACTTTGCTTTGGACAAAAGACAGACTTGGCAGCTGTGCTGCTCTTCAGTGAACAAAGCCCTTCTCATGCCAACACTTCAAGCTCAGAAACAGCTGAACAAGCAGTATGTGTGCAGTTTGGGACTGGAGAAGAAAAAACACACCTGAACAACAAATGCAACATCCTAACTGCAAGGTCAACACTTGCTTGTTAGCACAGGCAAAGATAACTGGTCAGCTCTTCATAAAAAGAGCTTTTCCCAAAGGATGAACTACAGTGAAGAAATTCCTCTAAAAGCTGCCATCCTTGCTAAATTCTTTCAAAGCCCACTTCTCCTGTTTCAACCTCCTGTCCCTACTTTCTCATATTGGTAGTAAAAAAGAAAGATTTGCACAAGCAGCAGCAACAACCCCTAGCAGCGCAAAAAGCTGAAAATAACAATAACCAGCTGGCCATAACATGCTGTCTCCTAGACAAAGGGTGATTAATCTACCCTGGGCATACTTTGCTCTCTCTTCTGTGCATGTAGTGAAACAAAGCATCAGCAAAATCTGTGAAGACTTATCATGGGCAGAAACCAACATAATGCTGCTGGCCCTGAACATAGGTCATGTGTGCGAAATGCAACAGAATTGCAGACTGAAATGTGCCCTGCTTAGGGTATTTGTCTTTATTGAGAATCTATTAGACTCAACTAGATGCAACTCAAGAGATACTGGAGATGAGATAAAGAATACTCTTGCATTCTTGTGTACTGATATTCAGGTACTGTGCCTTTTCTCTCCTTATCAATGCATTAACAAAGTAACAGAAATCCTTCTGCTCTGAGATCCTACCAACTTGAATACTTACTAACATCTGCCAGAAATAAACCTATAAAACAGCAAGAAAACTTTTAAGGTGAAAAAGGGAGCTGCCTAAGGCATACGAGCATGTTAGTTCTGACCTGAAGACACATACCCTGGTAATTTTGCTCTGCATCTTGGCAAAGTACTTCTCCTGTGTCCGGGAGAGCAGCTCCTGCCCGCCGGCAATGGCCAGGATGATGGCATCAGCCATGCGGTTGTCGTGCAGGCACAGATCCACTGCACTTTCAAAGTTCCCCGTCAGCAAAGCCTGTGTGATCAACCCATCCACATCTGCAACAAGACAGGAACGCACTTCCAAATATTGCCACAAAAGCCACTGAGAGATGCAGCAGCAGGTGACAATGTCCAACTGTACAATGCTGGCACAGCTGTCTGCAAACCCGCCTGCTCCTGGCCAGGTACTTACAGGGGTGCTCACGTTCGCCTCCAGCCTCAAATACACACAGGGGCACAGCCACATCACTGGGGCAACTGTCAAGCATTACTTATCTTGTGGCAGAGCAAGTTCCTAGAGGTCTAAATGGCCTCAGAAACAGCTACCTGAACAGTGCCATAAAAAGTCAAACCTTGACAGGGGTCAGTGGCTTCTGTCTTACTCAAGGTCCCCTGGGAGTTTCTGTACAAACAGCACTTCATGCCTGACCAAGCGTGTTTTCTTTTATATCAGAAATCACTCAGAGCAGCTGCATGTCAGCAATGGGGTACACAAGTGCTGTATAATTTCCTTCCTTCCTTAAAAAAGTTGTATTTTCAAGTGCCTTGAGATAGCGTGAGAATGCAGTTAGAGGCAAGTAATTACAACCCTTCACAATCTGTGCAGAATTTGCCTTCTCACTGAACACCAACATCAACATCAGTATTTATAAATATCAGTACATACAATGAAATCAATATCAAGGTTTTTTTGTACCTCCACTAACAGAAATGTTAAATGTTGTCTTTGCAGATCCCAAATCGTCTGTTTCTTTTTTATGGTCCTTCAGCATCTAAGAGAAAAGAAAAGCATAGTTTTTGAGATTATGTAAACACTTAGAAAATATACACATTTTAAAACCATAGAGCTCTTGCACTGCAAGTTAAATTTAGAACTCCAGACTATCAGTCACCTCAGAGATCATTAATTTAGAAGGGAAGGTTATCCCTGTGTGCCCATTTGGGCAGTGGTAAAGTTACTTTTCTTCATAGTAGCCAGTACGGGGCTGTGCCATTTGTCCTGAAAACCATGTTGACAATACAGAAATGTTTTGCTTTTGCTGAGCAGCACTTGCACATCATCAAGGCCTTTTCTGCTTCTCATACTGCACCTCCAGTGACGAGGGGGGGTGGGCATGGGAAGCTGGGATGAGGCACAACCAGGACAGCTGACCCCAAACTGGCGCAAGGGATATTCCAGGCCCTATGACCTCGTGTTCAGCACAATATAAAGCTGGAGGAAGAAGAAAGAGGGGGATATTTGGAGTGATGGTGTTTTTCTTCCCAAGTCACTGTTATGTGTGATGGAGCCTGGCTTTCCTGGAGGTGAACACCTGCCTGCCCATGGGAAACAGTTAGTTCATTCCTTGTTTTGCTTTGCTTTACCAGTTAAACTTCCTTTATCTCACAAGTACCAGCAGCCACACACCTGGATCCTGGGTACTGATTTGCACACACATATCCGTGCCCATATACACACAACCAAGCAAAGCTACAGCTACAACCAGAAAAACAGAAACCTCTCCCTTCCCTCCTATTTCAACTTCAACCCCTACCAAGAACAGTCTACCATTAATGCTAGGTTCCACTCTGCTCCACCTCAAATTTCAGCTCACCCTTGAAAGTGTCTGCGTTAGGCATACACCCTAGTTTAATTAAGCAAATTACACATGCTTAATTTTCAATACAGAAGTCCAGCCTAGACCACACGTAAGCACTCTGCACTCAGCACCAGGAATGCTCAGTGGACAGAAGCTGCTTTTTTTATAAAACTCTCCCAGGAGTTAAGATAGAGACCATTTTGTGCAAGTACTTCGATTTTGGGATTTCAAACAAAACCTTTCAATAATAGAAACAAAAGATCAAGAGGGAAGTCTCTCTCCACCATCAATTTTCACAGCACAACGTAAGAGTGCAGAATCTGACCCACAGACTGCCTCCTTTGTCACAAGCCATTGCTCCAGTACATGAAGGGAGTTCAGGAACACACTGCTTGTTCAGCTAAATTGAAGGACACAGTAGACCAAAACCAGGCATTTGGATGGGGAAGCAAGTCTGAAACAAGCTTTATGTTTTCACTTGTGAAAAGAACACAGCGTCTGGAAAATTATTTTGTTGCCAGATAACACAGGATGTGTTTGGTATCGGTTGAGAGCATGTTGTGACTATCACAGGAATAATGTGCCCATCCAGTTACTTTATGTATGTGACAGCACACCCTGATGCATCATCACTGGCTTCAGGCCAGGCTCACAAATATTTAGGTAGGCTAAGGTCATGTTTGGCTGTGAATTCTCTCCTAGAAGAGACATTTGTTATGAGACATCCAATATCTCCATGACTGCATACAGCAAAACCCTTACACAGTCAGATACACGTCTGCCACTGCAGAGCCCAAAGAATTAACAAGCAATCAAGCACCTAAACCAAGGAGAGCATTCTGGTTTTAGTGCTCTTAACAGGCTGTTTGTTATGTGAAGTGCACCACCC
Source organism: Pardalotus punctatus (assembly GCA_013400915.1). Lineage (NCBI taxonomy): Eukaryota > Metazoa > Chordata > Aves > Passeriformes > Pardalotidae > Pardalotus > Pardalotus punctatus. The sequence continues at coordinate 62,168 of VZTX01012046.1, forward strand.
CAACATGCATGAGCTTTAAACCACTGTCCCCATGTCCACAGACAGCTGCAGACAGGTACCAAGCACAGGAAGCACAGCTAACATACCAAATTCTAATCCAAAAGGGAGACTGAGGGGGTGGGGAAGTATTAAGTTGGCCTGTTCATGCAGCAATACAGTATTTTCAGTGCTAGTGACATCTCACAAGGCAGAGGCTGGGTCCTTAGTGCTAATTTTAGACCTGTGCCCATGTTTAAAACACAGGGCTGAAAACAATGCTGTTCAAATGGTCAGATGTGAACAGCAGCTGTAGGATCCCAGATGCTGACATGGTTGAGCACAAACTGCCTGTGATAAACCCGGCTGAACACACCACCCGAAGCAGATGAGAAAAATCTCAAGTAACTTAATAAGAGACCAGTTTTACCATTCTAAATAACTTTCTGTATCTCTGTATAACCTCAGCACAAGAAAAACCTAGAAAAAACTAGAAATGAGATGCTGTTGAAAGTAAAGTAAATACAAGGGAGGTCAGCAAGGTTAGTCTAAAGGGCAACAGATACCTCTCCCAAGAACTGCTCCTCTGTAGTCTGGCCTTCATCCCCCTCGTTTGGCACAGATCCATCAGATTCTGCAGAAGCCTTCAGCAGAGAGAACATGCCATAAAAATTCACCAGAAAAAAGGAAGAAACACTATGTATTGCAGAGCGTAGTCACCTTCCCAGCAAACAACAGTTAGAACGAGACGGAAAAGCACAGAAATGCATTGGCAATATATGCTTGAGCATCACAAACATGGCAGAGGGCCCTGTTTCCTTGCTCTTTGCCATTCCACAGTACTTTGTGCTGTTTTCCTCTTACCTGCCTCAAAACATGCAACAAAAGCTTTCCTCCCCACTAGGCATGTACTGATGACATCTGAACTGTCTGTGGCACAAAAGCAATACAGTCCTGCTGTAGACTCAGGCCACTGCAATTAAAATGGGCAATGCCTGAACTGTAGTTACCACTCTTGCAGGAGAAGTTATAGGACCACATTCTCAGTCCTGCTTTTTAAAAAAGTTTGATGAAGGTGCTGCTCTTGAAATCAGGTGCCAGGCAGCAAGGCTCTGCCTTACCTCACAGGCAGCACAAAGTGTCACAGCAGTAAAGGCAAGGAAAGGTGGAGGGACACCAATGAGACCCTGAATTAAAACCTGTGACTGAGAGCCCTTCATCGGAAAAGGAGGAGAACATTTGAGTGGAAAAAAAATGGCTGTTTTTTTTAAGAAGTACCTTCATCCTACTGAATGTAGGAACTTGCCACATGCTGCATTATTTGTGACTTAATTTGGGGCAGCTATCAAGTGGAAATGAAAATGATTCTTACATTGCAAACTACCATGTCATTATAAAACTAACCACAGAGTTACATATGTATGTTTGCTTACCTCTCCCAAGACCCCATCTTCAAGACCTTCTTTATTCAGAGCAGATGTGATCTAGAAAACAACAAAGATTTAAGTAAGTACCCTTTTAAAGAGGGTTATCAGATTGCAAAACTGGCACATCTAGCTACCATGTTGCTTATACAACAGCTAACATTATATTAAATATTTCAACATAAAACTAAAGCCATTTCCTTTTCCAGTCTGGTAATGGATTTACTGCTAAGAACCCTGCACCCCAAGCTCTGATGGAAACAACAGCTGCCCTATGTCTTTAAACCTTTAATTGTTAACTCGAGGGGCTCAAAACTCACTAGAGCTGCTGGAAACCACAGGAATAAAAACAGTATCAGAACGTGAACAACAAAACCCTCTGTCTGCTCTGGTCAGGGAAAATAAAGCAGTGAGAACCCTTGTGGAACATGGAGTCTGTCAGGAAGCTGTGGTTTCAAGCACATCAGGCACATGACTGTGGGCTACAATTTTCCAAGGTAGAAAAAAGTTAAAATGCCCAGCTTCTACTGCTTTGCAAAGCAAATAATGACTCCAGATTCAATTAGGGCTCTCAAAACCAGCAATTTTACGTATAGAGTTTCTATATTATTTCATCATCAGGGAGCCAGGGTTTCACATTGCTCCTAAAATTATCTACTGCTTTTAGTATTGCAGGCTTTATTTTACTCTTATAGGGTGGTTTGTGTAAAAAGCTGAGCCCAAACTGCTGGAGATAGTTTTCCCTTTCTTTTTTAATCATTGGTTTACAATAAAAATGAGAAATCCAGGGCTTGGCTTGCACGGAAATCACAGGTTTTAAGAACACAACCCACCCCTCCATATTCTTAACAGCTTATTACAAGAAGCTGAAATCTGTGACCCCTGTTTTACTTTCCTAATGTTTCCACAATAATATGAAAACCAAGTTGTGATTTAGTGAGCTTATCATCTGGGTATCACAAACATTCAGATGAGCTGTATTGTGTTGTTTCTTGACACTGAAAAAAGCATGGACTCAACTTCTACATGGAATGTTTTTAGAAAACAGCTACATAAAAACAGGGCCTTGTAGTCCCTCTCATGTGTTTCTCAAATACTGAAATAATGGGGTAGGCCCAGCATTCCAGGCCACCCAGTTGAGCTGTGCCCATTTTCCCAACATCTCCCCAAGCACACAGCATATCAAGCCCAGAGCAACAGCAGCAGTGGGCTTTAATCTCATGAGGCCACTCTGCAGAACACCTACTAAATTTCAAGTGGATTTTCTAATTGAGAGCTGCTTTTCAAAAACAGGATTACCCTTGCTGTGCTTGCCTTTGCACAAATATTTAGAAGCTGAGGACAAGCTGTTATCAAAACCACAATATTTTTCCGAAATCACATTAATTTTGCCCAGAAGCACATTTGTGAGCGCACTGACACTTTTAATGGATCCAATCTTTGAAAATAAAACATTAGTTTGATATAATGAAAATATGTCAAATGTTAAAATCCATTGAAACAGAACTGAAGAAACACTAGATAGTTCCTGGGTAGAGAAGTGAAAGCAACAAAGAGCCAAAAGGCACAGCAGATAACTCCCTGTGAGTAAAAACCTTTCAACTGGGAAGAAAGGTCTACAGTGATGTGCAAACTGCTTCCTGGTAATCCAAATTTTGCTTTTCCAAATGTAACCACATTTGACCTTTGTGTTCGTTTTTTTTTTGAATGATGTCTCCCACAAACAAAAAAGACTATCCCCGGTTTTCCTAGTTAATGAAATCCTGAAAACTGCTTACATGTTCTTCAACCAGAAAGCCTAAAAGCAGAACCCATTCCACAATGCTAGAGTGGAAGGATGTCACAGAACAAAGTTACATAAATAGCCTGAATCAATAAATATCAAAGCCTCTTGATGAGTGAGAATTTCACAACAATGGACAGAGGCAGACACATCTCTGAAGTCTGTTGCCTGCTCTGACATTTCCATTGAACACCCATATTGCAGGAAGACACAACTAATGAAAAAACTCGACAGAGCAAACTGTTTTCTGTAAGAATTCTGAAATTACTCAGAAATTATTTCACATATCACACACTTACCTTCTTCCTCAGATCATCCTTCCTGTATCCTAAGAGCTCGAGGTACTTAACACGTGAATCTTCTTCAAAGTTCACCTTGAAAAGGTGAAAGAATATATTGCAATTCACCATTTTTCATTTTCTCCCTCACTGGCACAAATGATCCAGTGAGATTTAGTGCCTGAGAAGACTGACTGTAATAAAGAGAACTGCAAAAGTCTTCAGTGACTTGGGCACCTGAGCAGGTGGGTAAGGGTTCCACCTGCTTATTGTAGGTGCATAATCTGTTTATCTGCTCCACTTGGAAACCTCTAAATGCTCAAAATGAGCAGTGAAAAGCACATCTAAAGCTATCCCAAAGCTTTACTCCTTCTCACCAGCTCCCTGTACAAATATGTGCTGATGGGGGATATCAAGAACCATGGGATACCTTCACCCACACCTTTGCTTTGCCATGACTTCTCACAAACCCCACAAACACCTCTGGCTCTGAGGACCCTCCCTCTTGTGGTGGGTCCCCTCCAGTGACACAGCTTATGGACATTATTCCCACAGCCTGCAGCTTTTGGCTCCCAGCATGTCTTCTGCTAAACGTGCAGAAGGAACCACATCCTGGCTTTCCCAGTCAGTGGGGAACTCCTGAAGAGCTGTTACCCTGTTACCTTTAAGAAGGCCCACACGTTCCTCTCAAAGTCAGCCAGGGCCATGTCGATTTTCCTCTGGCAGTAGCTGACAAAGCCCTCAGACTGCACAGCCTCCTGTAGCTGGTTTGACCGGGCCAGGAACTCCCTCTCTGTGACAACCTGGCTCACGTAGACATGGGGATGCTGCTGCTGCTGCTCCATGCCCGGCTGCTGTGGAGACTTGGAATTCTCAAACGTCACCAGCTTGCCTCCAAACTGCAATCAAAGCACACATGCAGTATGTGAAAATACAAGCATACAGGGGAGCATGTATGAAAATGTATTGCATATAACATATATATGCTTATTGTCCAATAAGTGAACACCCCTGACATCTACTCACTGATTTGTTCCCCCCCACCCTATATTTCTATGCATGTAAGGACCTTGTTGGATAAGTAGGTTCACATTTAATAAGATTCATAAGCCCAGCCATTCCTGTGCCTGTTTTTTTCTCAGGCAAAAGACAGACCAGAAACTGAGAGCTAGAGCTGTGGGTCTATACAGTACCCAGCGTCAATGGAGTATCTAATGATATTGCAGTGCAATTACCAAAGAAACCTACACATCATTAAGTAAATGCTCAAGCATGATGTCTGCCCTGCTCTTGCCAGGCTGTTTAGCAGCTGAAACCCTACTGAGAGATAGGCAGTAAAGTTGTGACACCATTTGAAGAGGTAAAATCAACATAACAAAATAATTAGGAGGGGCTTACGATATTATTTCATTCTATAGCTGAAAGTTAATTTACATGGGCAAGTCCAGTAAAATCTGTGTTAGAAAAAAGCAAAAGCCTAGCCAGGGAAAAGACTGACACCTGGCTCCTAAAAAACCAGGACAAGTAAGGGAATAAACAACATTATAAAATTACACATCAGTCAGTGGCTAGGCAACATCACTTCTCTTTGACAGGAGAAAATTGCATTTAATTTGTGTGTCAGATCATGAATAAGCAGACATTCAATGCTGAAAATTGAGAAGTATTCTAGCAGAGAAATCAATTTCAAATGGACAGGCTAAAATCTCTGGAAGATCCCAAATAAATGATCTGTGGGTTTAGAAAATAAGCCAAAAGCGGAGCCAAAGAGCAGAAGACTGCAAAAAGCAGAGCTTGCCATCCCTTCAGCTGGCTCCTCTGCAAATCAACCAGCCATGGAGGAACCCAGCCTTGTGCTGCTACAGCAACTCCTGCTACCTTGACCAAAGCTATCCTGAGTATTCTCCATCACACTGACTCACATGAGTGCAGTTTGAAGCCATGAAATCTCAGATACTCACCCAGTTTGGTCTCATTCCCCGCTCCCATCCTCCCCAATGTATATTTGTTTACACCAAAGCAAGCATTGCACAGAAATAAAAGCGAAGCCCTAATGCCAAAACACAAACAAATGTGTGTTGGCAATGTTTCTTTTACCCAAGCATTTTTGGTCAGGCTTTTGCTGTCCCCAATGCCCTGTCTGGAAGCTGCCCCAAGCATCTCCCACTATGACGACAAATGTGAAGTTCTCCCAAGGTGGAGCACCACACTGAACTTCCCCCCTTCCTAAGGAGTTTAGCAGGTGCCAGCACTATCTCCCTGCCTGCCTGGCCAACCCTGTCCATCCCAGTCTCCTCCTTACCGAGAAAGAAGCTCCCATGGGTCGTCGGATCCACTTAGGGGGTTTCTTCAGGGGCAACACCACACTCTGCGGGGCAGTCTGCTGGGGAAGCTGCAGGGGAGGCAGGGGCTGGCCCGTGCCAAATGGATCAAGGTTCCCAAAAGATGAGGAGAGCTTTGAAAACACAAGGGGGGGAAGAAACAGAAGTCACATTTCTCTAATGAACTAAACATTTATTTGTGCTGAAGTGGTACTCCTGCAAGTAGGGCTGCAGACAGCCACCGAAGACTTCCCATATTTTGTTCCCCCCCTCTTTCTGTCCCTATTCTTAGCTGAACAATTTTCAATACCTGGTCAACTTGCTTCTGCCTCAAGCCATCGGCGCTGCCGCCCATGATGGAGTAGACGCTGATGCGCCCGTCGAAGGAAGCTGCAGACAGGACAGCAGGGTTCCTCGGACACCACTGGATATCAAAGCACCACTGTGTGTTCGTGGGCAGCTCGTACAGCACCTGGGGAGCAAAACCAAGCCCAACAAATCAGAGCTCTACAACCTCCCATCTGCCCCGAGACTGGTCTGCTCTTCTGGCTCCCCACCACCATACTCACTAACAGCAGGCAAACCCTGACAACCTCCAAACAGAAGATTATCACACATCACTGCTTCATCTCCTTCTCCTCCCATTAAATCTTCTGTTTAATCCACACAGGACAAATGATGCAGGTGGGCTATGTTTGTGCTGTCCCACTGAGAGCTTTGAGCTGCTGACATTCATGCTAGCTTATTCACAGCTGGTTTAGGTATCCCCACATACTACATGGAGTAAGTCTGTTTTCACAGGAAAACTGGAAAAGGCAAAACCTACACCCTGGGCAGAAAGCCTCTTGTGCCCTGGAACAGACAAGACCCCCTTACAAGCAGACATTTAATCATAAACCAGAGGAAACTCAAAGAACAAAATGATCAAACTGTCAGCAAAATGCTGTCTCTCCCAGGAAACTGGTTTATTTTTAATAAAAACATGCAGCATGGTTCAACCACATGCAAAAACCTCATAACAGCACAGGATCCAGCTCAGATAACTCATTTACTAATGTATAGCTTTTGCACTTTTGGGCCAGTGTCTGAATTTTAGAAACACATCCCACTCTACAATTATTGCTTGTTGGAGGCAAGGAGCCCTCCAGCACATCTGAAGCCCTTCTCATTGTCTTGGGACAAACACTGTCTAAAAAACAGATCTGCGTCCTCTTTGAAAGGTATCCCCAGACTGAAAAAGGTGGCGTGGGAACACATCTGAGTGGCTCTCACTCATCTGCCACTATTATGGCAACCTACAAAATGCCTCCTGTCTGGTTAAAGCTCTTGCAGAAGGAAAAAAGGCAACTGCAACAATGATCCAGCCACACTGGACCCAGAACAAAAGAGTAGGGAGCATATACTTAGTTTAAGTGGAGCCATTTCCATCTCTTAAAATGAACAGGGACATTACTACTTGGTAAGAGAGAAGCAGCAAGGACAAATGTGCAATGTTGACAATAGCAGGAAGGAATCCTGCACCAGCAGAACAAGCTCAGCAAACACATATAGCAAATAGGATAGGGAGAAACATCCCACAGAAGCATCAATCCCAGGAATGCAAGCACAGAACATGTGCTTTGCATGTGCCACCTCTGAACAGAGATTTCTGGGTTTTTTTAAAGTAGTATGCATACAATACCTCGCCTGTGTTAGGGTTGGAGCAGAGAATTTTAGCATCCTTCCCACAGCTAAGTAGCAGCTCTGGATCTGCCATACTCCAAGCAATGGCCAATATACCCCTGCATGAAAAGTCACAACCAAAAAAAGTTTAAAGTAAATGCAAAATGGTGATAAAAAAAGTATACTTATAAGTTCAGCATCCCACCTCAAAATGCCCTCTCCACTCCTTCCTCTTACAGGAGGAGGAATTTTTCAATGTTATCAGCCCTTGTTTTGTTGAAATAGACGTTTTCTATTTTCTGTATGAATAGGTATAAAGAAGCAACCATTGTATCCGAAAATCAAATGCAATAGTCATATGGGAGAACCTGGGCATTAGTGTAACAATATCATCCGTTTGCCTGCAGCACCACTAATATCCAGAGTGCAAACCCATAGGTAAGGTCAGTGACTATGAAGTTTGTCAGATTTTTATTAGCAAGAGATTCACGTCAGCAAAATCCACTGGCAGCCAGTTTGGTAGAAGGTTTGGTAGAAGCCACAACACTGTTCTCCCTCCTTAAATCAAGCATTGGTAAGGAAAGTTTCACCAGCAATGGAGGAGGGACAACAATTTAACAAAATCATCCACTCTACCCAAAATGAAGGCATTTAGGGGACTAAGGGGCAGATAAAGTGTGCAAGTCCACACGTGAGGATGTGCCCAGGTGCACCTCCAGTACATTATTCAGGCAAAATCAAATACTACTAACTCTTTGCACCTCAGCTCCCTCAAAAATTTAGAAACAAACTAGTAGCCTCACTGTTTCAGCAGCACGGTGGGTTTGTTTATTCATTTAATTCTGGGGCCTCTTCCTTCAAAGTACCAAGCTCCAAAAAAGCAAGACTTTCACGGCACAAGGCAGGCAGGTCAGCAAGTCAGCATATAGCACTGCCTGCTGCTGAAATTGCCACCACCAAAAGAGCCTTCTTTCACAGGGAACAGCAGGAAGTGAGATGTACAAACTGGGAGAGTCACCAACACTGCAAACACCATGGAGCCCATGTACCACGTAAGACTCGTACCTTGTGTGACTTTCCAGAACACGAAGTGGTGAGGAGGCAAATCTTAGGTCCCACATCTGAATAACGGGCAGCCTGTCATCCTCTGAGGCCAAAACCATCTGGGTGGCAACTTCAGGGTGCCACGCCAAGCCTGAGCAGTGCATCTGAGGGACAACATTGGGCCAAAGCATCACATAACTAAGCAGCACTAAAGGAAAAAGAAAACTAGACCAAATATGTCTGTGTGCATGGTAAAACACTGTTGTGAGGGAATTTGTAGCTGTGTTTCTGGGCATTATTTCTGACTGCATTCAGACTGGATATTCTCCTCATTCCTGTGAATGAGGAGAGCTGCAGTTAAGTTTCCCAAGGTCCTCTCAGAGAGATTACATTGTGCTGACTTTTTCACAGTCTGACATTTTAATCTGAGAAAACAGTAAAGCCCACACGTAAACCTTTTCCCCTACTATTTTTATTGATATTTTAATAAAAGCAAACATCAGGCAGAGGTTATTGCCATGAGAACATTGTATGACAGGACTACAACCACATGATGAAGACAGCCTACAGTGCTGCTGTTATGTCAGGTAACAAATACATAAAACACTGAGAGTTACACGGTTTATCAAAATAATAGTACAGTGACCAAAGAGCTACTTCACGAGCAACCACTTCTAAGTAATTTTTAACTCTTGCTGTATCTTTGGAGTTGTTTATAGCAATATTCCATTTAAAATAATAAAAAATTATAAAAATGTGTCACTCTCCACAAGCTGAACAGGCTCTTTTTTACATTTACACTGCCTACAGGGAAAGCATGGTGGTTATAACTATAGGAGGCAGTCCCCCCTATAACCTGCTCAGTGCCACACTCCTCTGCAGCAAAATCAATAAAAATCTTTCTGTGGCAGCCCCAAACACATCAGTAAGGGCTTTCTCAAAATGAACTCATCACTCTGATAGGACACGTGAGTGTCTTGCCTTGCTTCAGTCTGCATCTGGCTATTTTAATTTATAATGCTGACAATCCCTCTTGCATAAACATACTCTCAAGAGCAAACTGGGCCAGGCACCAGTATCTCTGTCACATAAGAAGGGGTGCCATGACCCATCCCCACACGCCCAGAAGCACCCCACACCTCTCTGCAAGCACCCCAGCAGCTGCAGCAGAGAACTCACCCTGTTGTTGTGGTCACTGACTTTGATGATGGGCTCGTTCTTCCTGAGATCCCACACGGTGGCTCGGCCGCTGGGGCTGGCGGATGCCAGGATGTGCTGGACTTGCCTGTTCCATGCAATGCAGCTGATGTCCTCCAGAGGCTGCCGCACACACAGAACAGCCCGTCACAACTCCGACAAACTGAAGACGCAAACCCTGTTATTTCCAGGACTTGCTAAGTGAGAAATCTGCAAGGAGACTGCCCCATGTACGGGGTGTGTTCTGGTTTCCTTTGTACACGTGCTGGAGGGCACAACGCCTGAAAACACTGATTGATAGGCTGCTAGAATTTCTCTGTAAAGTTATTTTCTGCTTTGCAATACTACACATTAGTTACTTAGCCTATTTTCTCTACTAAATACAAACAGAATTTTTTTAAGCAAACTTTCTCAAGAATAGAAAATTACTCCATGAAAGTATATCCCAGACATATGAACTGCTCTTTTGTCTTGGTCTACTAGGATTTAGCAAAAAAAAAAGTTTGCTTGGAGAAATTTTATTCCCCCAATGCTTATTTTTAGACCAAAAATTAAAAGCAGTATTAACCCAGCCCCTGTTGCCCTATTATTTCTAGCTGTCATTATGCATATGGACTAAAAGATACCCAGCCTAAAAAATTACTGTGAGACATAAATGTCTTTTACAGGGATGTCTAAGGTGAGAACCCTCTCACATACTTACATAATAAATGACTTGAACTAAACAAAGTAACCAAACCCACAGAGTTTAAAAATCTTTAAACTCAAGATTACTTTTCATTCCGTTTGCTCACTTTGTCATCTCCAAGTTATCATGCAGTAATAAACCCATTTCCAGCAATCTTGAATTTTTGCTCAATTTTGTAACAGCTACAGAAGTATACTTGCATTGAAACGACTTCCTCCCATTCTTCCACTTCCTTCACAAGGCACAAAGCACAAAAGACTATTGTTTTTCCCCACAGATCTTCTTTAAGAGACACAGGCTAAATACTGGACCTTGAATACAGCAATTAAACCACTCTGACTTCTCAGTAGCTGCTTTTTATCTTCCTCCTATTTTCCTCTGTGTACCTTCATCATCTTCAGATTTGTGCATGCAGTGAAACATGCAGAGGAAGACTAGAAGACATGTAACGGTTATGGTATTTGAAAAGGAGTGTAACCTGAGAGATTCTGCTTGTTGCTTGATAAAATTCAACACTTATCAAAGACTAAGGGGGCACTACAGCTTTCCCTAGCCAAATACAATTTAAGAAAAAAAAAATTGAAAAATCCTGCCACATGAAGACATGACTGGCTTGTGCAGCCAGACAAAACTGCAGGTCTGTTGTGGATAAACAAGACAGCACATCCAGAGTTGCTGCATGGGAAGCAGAGCACACCACTCATGGGAGGGACCTGTGCACACCTGCACTTCCAGGCACAGCCAGGACACTGCTCTCCAGGGGCTACAAAAGCCGAAGCATCCAGTCATCCTTGCATGCAGCCACTACCCAAGGCAGACTTCAAGAGACTTCCACCCTCCATGCCCATGAGACTCCTTTCAAACTGCAAATTTCAATCAGCCCTCACATATCTGCCATACATATTTTTCATGGGTCTGCTCTGCAGAATTTAATAAACACAAATCTGGTACCTGCGTCTTCACTCCTGGTGTCATTGGTGTGGCAAAGCTGTTCAAGTCCCAGATATAGATTTCAGACTCATTAGCACCAGAGGCCACCAGATTAGTCTGTAAGAAACATTAATAGACATTAAGCGTATTTTCAGCATCAGCTTTCCCTGTCTTAGCTGCTGGGATGTATCAGATCTGCAGGATCTGTGGATTTCCCCTATCAGCTCAGGATATAGGAAAAAATATAGGAAAAACAGTGACAGGACAGAGGAGGAAGCAGTGCTGCAGTTATGGCCACCAGAGAGCTTTGCACTGGACAATGTGACATTCCTGCCCTGCCCACAGTGAGTGCAGCCATTCAGAGCAATCCTGAACCTGGCATGCAAAAGTCCAGGCAGGGCAACATGAGCCAAGGCCACCAAGTGACCTTTGGTCACATTTTGTGGCCAATGACAGGTAAGTCCCGAGTTCATAACAGGCAGAAAGGGAAAGGAAGCAAATCAGAGGGGACACAATGAACACAGCACTGCCTTGCTGGAGGCAAGTGTGCAGGGACAGAAGTGTTATTCAGGAAACAAATCCAACTGAATTCTTGCACAGCTGGTGGCACCAAGGAAAAACCAACACACTGTATCCAGAGAGAAGTAAATGCTCATTAGCAATGTGGGAAGGATTGCTGGTTTTGAGAGCCCTTCTGCTAAAGAGACCACGAGGCTGTGTTCCCTTGCTGTCTCCTCTTTCCAAACAACAATACTTAGAGGTCTTGAAGATGGATCCTACCCAATCCCCAAAGGAGATACCCGAGAACTGATCTCACCAGAATCATGAATGACAGCATGTAATTACTTTCTGTGTGATGAGAAAAATATTGGCAAAACGCACAGAAGCCAGAAGAGGAGACTGACTAAAAACATCCTGAGGACCACCTCTGCTTCACACATAACCTGAACTAAAATGATCCACTAAATCGACGAGGGAAAGAAATTAAGTAGACAGCTTAGACACTTGCATTTCCCATCCTCAAATGCCAGTAACAGGTTTTTTTCTACTAAATACAAACAGACACTCAAACATGAAATATAGCTCATGCTTTTCAGGGGAGGGGAAGGAGCAGAAACATCTGAGGTCACAAGTTAACATAGGCCACTATTGATGGTATGTTAAGAGGAACAGCAGAAAAACCAACCTGGAACATGTTGACATCGAGCGCTCTCACTGGTCCCGTATGCTTGTCTTTCTGGGCAATTATTACCTCAGCCTCTCCATCTAGGATTTTGGCTGGGTCATACAGAATGACATTTCCATTTTCACCCCCAGCAATCAGGACTCCAGATACTCTGTCCCCTGAGCTCATGCTGTGAGGGCCCCAGATCAGCTTGTGGTACCTGTAAGACACAGAGGTCCCCACAGTCTTAGAACCATCCACCACCAGCTCCTCACAGGTTGATACATCCCATTTTTGCTCTCCCCAGCAAGTCAGAGAAAAGCACTGCCTGCATTTCTCCCTAAGGATGAGTCTCTACACTTACAACCCCTTCCATCAGGAAGACATGCCCAAATTCTGCTCATTAACAAGAGGCGCAACATGAACAACCAATAACCCGCAAACAGATAACATCTCTAATCTGGCTGCAAAATCAGATAAGTGCTCCCAACTGCAACAGGAGTAATCAAAGTAAGGGCTGTGAGCCCATCCAACCACAGCCTGCAGAAAAACCTCTGCTATTTGCAAGCTGCTTCATACAGGAGAAGAAAAAGATTAAAACGAGAAAAATTCCACATCCTTTCCCATATCTGTGCTTTTGGATGTGCAAGTGCTTTGTCTGTCATACCAGGGGCTCACCAAGTGGTTTACTCACATCACAGACACATTTCTTGAATCACAGCCTATTTTTCAGGCTAAATCATGAGGAATTAAACATACTTCCAGAAATTAAGAGCGTTCACACCATTGTGTCCATTTGTAAATATCCAAATTCCCTTCAACTCAATTAACTTTGTGCATAAGCAGAGCAGCATTCCTGCGCATTTAGCCATGCAAGAAATGGGTATCTTCTATATAAAATGACACAGCCACCTATCAGGTCTTATGCAAACAGAAAGCACACCCACACTGACTGGAAGGTGGGCAAGGAGCTACCTTAGCATTCACTGTAATATTCTTCATCTCTTCATTATCTCCAAGCAATCTACAAGTAAGTTCTTCAAATCACAGCAACTTTAGCACAATGAGGTAGATACTGCCGAAAGCTACACAAAGAGCATACGCCGGGTGAGAAATACCATAACAGCAGGGGTCAGAGATTACAGCAGGGGTTCACCAAAGAATGATGCTACAAATGGAAACTGGGCTGTGATACCAGACAGACCCATTCCTTGGGTATGATTTTTATGCTTCTGCACCTAACTATGCAAGTTTATGAGAAAGTGACTGACAGGGTCATCCAGGCATCTCCAGCAAGACTGAACAGGATTTAAGATAATGCAAAACGAAGGCAGGAAACAGTGAGGAACAAGCCCCCAAAAAACTAACTGGGCAATTAATTTTCTCTTGCCCTTTACTCTTTCCAAGATAAAGTATGGTTTTATAAAAGCAGTGCAAAACTTCTTCCTTGGAGGGCCATTAAAGATTTATCTTTTGTGAGTCTTATCACCTGGACCTTTCCATTTGCTGCAAACCAAAATATAGCCTGATGTATACACACTTATCTAATCTTTAAGTAAAAATAAACAAACAAACAACCCTTAACCTCCTTTTTAATGCATTTTCTGGGGCAAAGTCAAATTGTTGCATTGCTGGTCAAGGGAGATACTTTTCAAGGAGCACTGCATCCCAGCTATAAGGAGTGCTTCTAGAAATGCAGTAAGCAAAAGGGAAGTCTTGAACAAATCTCAGTCATACTTAAAACAAGGCAGAACAATGAAACTCAAAGATCCAACACTGCATCCTGCTCCGAGCAGGTCAGTAGGGCCTGTTAACATCAGCTCTGCTCACAGTGCAGGGCATTTAAAAAGGGACTGTGGCTGTTTCAGCTCTGCCAGGGAGCGGCTGCAAGTGCTGCTGAGATGGAAACTGGATGCTCTGAAGCTAACATTATTTTTCTGGAAAAGGATGTGGTAAGCAACTAAAGCTAAGCGGAGGTGTGCAGATAGGAATTTGGCTTCCCAGCTGTGACAACATGTGCAATATGACCCAAGTTAATTATGTTACAGGTCTCCCTCTGAAATACCTAAATACAAACAGGATGAGGCAATATGAAAAGATGCCACCACATTTTTACAATTTCACATTTTCTTCTGTTCTCTTGTGAATGCCAAAGACTTCCGAGATAAAGGATCCACATACTTATTCAAAATTTTTCACTTTATGTCAGAGCATGAGCTGCTTGCAACCCCTCGGAGTCCAAGCTCACTGCCCCACAATATCAATTGCACTCATTTGCCTTCATCTTTCAGTGCTGAACTCCTCCTTCTCTCCCCAAAAAATGAAGGCAAACCACATGAAGTGACCTTCCCACACACACCACATGTAACAGTTCCACACACATTACTTTTCCCTTACAACACTGCCTACCTGTGTGAAGAGGAGAACGTGGCGCAGCTCTTCATATCCAGTGAGGGGTCTGCTAAGTCCAACTCAAATATTTCCAGAGAAGCACTTGTACTGAAGGTTGCATCCAGCTGCTGAGCTGATGTACCTGGGAGGAAGCACGTCTGGCAGTGAGAAAGCCACAATACAGAAAGCAGTAACTGCAAATGCAGCACAAAAAGGGGAATAACAACATCATCCTTGCAAAAAGGACCCTAAAATGGGGTTAGGTTTCTATTACTTAGATATAGGTCCACACAACTCTCCTCCCCACGGTTCCCCCTTTTGGCGTTTCTTAATGAGCATGAAAAGCTTTGGGCAAGTATCTCTCCCTGATGATGCACAGAACATGATCAAAGTTACAAAGAAGGCACAAGTGACTGGCACTTTGGATTGCTATCACCTTCCCCTGGCAGAAAGAGGATTCGTGCTGTCACTTGCAGAATACAAAGCATGTTGTTATCAGCACAATTGGAGAACTCTACTTAAAGCACCACAAGATATACCCTGCTCCAGCCCTCAGGACACAGAGTAACTCCTACAACTTTCAATAATGGCCCCTTCATGGCAGCCACCACATACAGCCCGAGGTCTGCTAGCCCATGCTTCCCAAAAACTCACCTGTGGCCAGGTAAATAGGGTGCTGCTGGGCAGGGCTCCATGCCTGCATGGCTGTACGGTCTATTTCCTTCAGCTTCATTTTGCTGAAAAGTAAGACCAGAGAAGGGGATGTTTAAATGGCGCATGGTGAGACTGCACTGCCACAGATGCAGGAGCTGTATTAGGACTTGGCAGAAGCAGCCGGAGGGACCGTTTTCCTAAAGATATCCCACAGACAGACACCTAAGCCGTCCTCTCCAGAGCACACCCGGGGGGAGGGGAGGAATAACTCTCCATTGGCAGAGTAACATTGACACGTAGAGGAAACTGACGGGCGCTTAACATAACACAGGAAAACGTGGGCAAAGCTTCAACAGCTGCGAAAAACCCTGTTCTCAGAGCATCAAGGCACCGAGCACCCTACGGCAGCTTTCTGCCTTAACCCACGAAATAAACCCAGACCCGGGAAGACCCTCCTTGGACCCCTGCCGCCAAACACCCTCAGCAGCTCATTTCTGGGTCCTGTTTCAGCATCCTAGGGCTCCCCCCGCCTCGGGAACACCCCGCGCGGCCAGCGGGACAGTCACCCTCGCCCCGTTTCCGACAGGAACCGGAGGAAAACAGTTGTAAACCAGAGGATTTCCCCGTCCCTGCCTCACCTCGGCGTCCCCGGCGCTCCCCCGTCCCCGGACCGCTCCAACGTGGCAGCCCCGGCACCGCCTCCTGGCCGCCACCGCCTTCCGGGCGCGCCCCGCGGCTTCCGGGCGGCGGCGAACGGGACCGCGCCCTCCCGGAACGGGGAACGGCGGGAAGCGATGGGAAGCGGCGGGAGGTGGGGGTGGTAGGAGGGTGTGTATGGGGATGTGCAGCCGCCTCCTTCCGCGGGTGTCCTCCGTGTCCCTCGGGGCGGAAGCAGCCATCGGCCCTGGGGAAGAGGGAGACTGGTTAGGGGCACCGGGATCAGGGGGAGCCGGGGGGGCAGCGCCGACAGCGCGGGGGCCGCNGCCGACAGCGCGGGGTCCGCGGTGCCGCCTGTCCTCAGCTCAAGGGCAGTAATCATGGCGTGCTCATGATGTGAACAGCAGTGAGGCTCATCACCAGACAGGGGCCACCCCAGGGCGGGGGAACAGCCCGAGGGGGCTCAGCCGGCTTCCACAGCCGGCGACGGCGGCCCCGGACCCACCTCCTCACGGCAGCCGGGGCACAG
>VZTX01012046.1:79553-124196 GCA_013400915.1 Pardalotus punctatus
AACTACAGCCTGCAGGGACAGCGGGCGGCCGAGCCGCGGCCGCCGCCGGACTCCCCGCGGCACCAGCAGCAGCCCGCGGCCGCCGGCAGATGCGGCCCCGCGCACCTGCGCAGGACCGTGCCGAGCATCCTCAGGGAGCTGGCGGAGAAGCGGCAGCTTTCTGAGGAAATCGTGAGTTTGCTACAGACGCAGTTTTCAGGTATTGCTGGGGGCGCTTGCTGAGGCAGAGTGTAGTCCCTCGCCCCGGTTTCATGTATTTGCTTAACTCGTGCCAAGGAACAGGTGAGGCACAGTGATACCATTGCTGAGCCCTACACTTCACCCCAGACTTCAGGACTGACTTGTTCCAGAGGCTGTCCTGTTGCCTTGTATTTTGCAGTGTGTTTGTGTCATGCACCCCTGTTACCAGCCATTTATATGCTTCACGAAAGTTGACCTCTTGTAATTTCTTAAACAGATTTGCCTTGTGAGTTGCACAGCTGGAGGCAGATGGCAGACTACTCACCAGAAATGAAGCAATTTGCTTGTCTTCTCCACCTCTACCATATTAAGGCCTATGATTACCTACGAAAGATTATTCCCCTCCCTCATCCTTACAGCCTGACAAAGCAAGTTTTTATTCATTCATTTATTCAGAGTGTATTTCCAGGTACTCGTGTAGAAATAGGTGTAGCAGATCTGTCCTGAAGATATTAAGCAGTAGTAATTTTCCCTGCTTTGTTTTTAGTAACAGGAGCAGAGTAGAAACAAATGCCAAGAAACATTGATACCCCTCATCTCAGAGCTGGAACGCATGTGGGTCACAGCCTAGGAATGCACTGTGTCCCAGGCTGCTTATCAGAATTTATTGCCTGAAGCTACCTGAACAAGGCTGAAGAAACTCTCCCCCTGCAGGTTTATGGTCTCAGACTGCTGTAGGGCAGGTGGAGGAATCCCAGGGAATACACACAGTCTGTACCAGCCTGAGGGGGGGTTTAGCATAATTTCATCCTCAGAATCTGTTCAAAGGGGTATCAGGAGTAGTGGATGGAGTGTATTGAGAAGAGTAGCATACCGCATGGATTGCTGAGGGTTTCACATCTTCCAAACCGGATTATGATGTCTGGTATAAAGAAAGCCAGTAGGGAAGGAGAGCAGACTGGTGTTGCTGGCCCTCTGCATAGCCTGGTTTCCATTTCTATGTTTGGTTTGGGTTTGTTTTTTTTCCCTTTTGCCATGAGATCTTATACTTTGAAAAGGCAGGAAGCTGCTTTGTTACTTCCCTGCATGGTCAGTACTTTCCTTGGCTTCCCACCACTAGGGTGGGAGAAAAGAAACTTGGACTATGCATGAAGGAAAGCAGGGCTGTTTTCTTTGCACCACATGTCTCAGCCTGCTCTGCAGTTCTGGGCATGTCTGACCATGTCCTAAGCAGTGAAACATGCTGCCTATTGCTTCAGCTTTTTCAGAATCACATCTCCTAATCACATCCTCCCTTTTTTTTTTCCCAGCTGGCTGTCTAGTAATGAGGCTGCTGCAGGCTTCAGCAATGACATTTTTCACCGGCTTCAGGAAACAGTGGAGAGAGGGGATCAGGCCTACCGGTACTGTGCCGTGCTGGTACAAGATATGTCCCTGCAGAAACAGCAGGAGTGGGACCCACAGACCAAGCAGCTGACGGGCTTTGTTGACTTGGGAGCAGGCATCCTTGATGCTGATGAAGCTCCGCTGGCATCGGAAGCAATAATCCTCATGGCAGTCGGCATCTCAAGCCCTTGGACAGCTCCCCTCGGCTACTTCTTCGTGAACAGCACGTCTGGCCCCTTCCTTGCTCAGCTCCTTCGTCAGGCCATCAATAAGCTGAACAACATTGGGATCATGGTCCTGGCTGTGACATCGGGTGCCTCTGCTTGTGGTGCTGAGACTGCCAGAGCTTTGGGGATCAGGATAGATCCTAAAAGGATTCAGTGCACTTTCCAGCATCCACCCGGTTCTGCTCACAGCATCGTGTACTTCTTTGACGTTTGTCATGCCCTCCAGCTGATAAGGAATGCTCTGCAGTGCTTCCAGAAGGTAGAGTGCCTCGGTGACACCATGTGGTGGCAGCATGTGGTGGAGCTGGCAGCTTTGCGGGAGCAAAGAGTGTTGGAGCCGTGCAGTCCTGAGTCAGGCAGGGCTGGGAGTAAAGGGACTTACTACCTGAAGGTCAACCTTGCTACCCTGCTGTTCAGCGAGGGTGTTGCTGAGGCACTGGAGCACCTCCAGAAGCTGGGCCTAGCCTCATTTCAGAACTGCAGTGGGACTGTCAAGTTTGTGCGTTTGATGAGCTCTCTGTGTGATGTATTTTGTAGCAGAGGTCCCTATGGAAAGGAGGCTTTCGTAGCTGGAAATTACACCAAAATAAGCAACCTCTTCAAAGAGGCCAAGAGCTTCTTTGTCAACTTAACAGACTCTATGGGGAGATACATTATTAAGAGCAAACGCAAACTAGGATTTCTGAGCTTCTTGCTCAATGCTGAAAGCCTCAAGTGGTTTTACTGCAATTACATGTGTCCAGAAGGCATTCCTTCCCACCATCTCCACACAGATGCCTTTAGCCTGGAACCTCTGGAGCAGTTTCTCAGGGCCCTTCAGCAAGCCTGTGGCAGCAGTGGCAGCCCTACCTGCACTGTGTTCCGGGCTGCTTACAACAAACTGCTGGCCAGCTGCAGCCTGACACCAGGCTCACCGCACTGCAGTGGCAATGCGAGCTCCTGGGACAGATCCCTGTCTCAGAGGAGAGACCTGACCCTGGGCAGCATTCGTGCTCAGTATCACCCAGCTCCTGGGAGGATACTGGCCCCACAGTGCCCCTACAATGCAGGCCTGCTTTTGCCCAGCTCTGCCCTGAGCAACGCACTGACAGATCTATCACTCTACAGACAGAGTGTCACTTGCACTGCGGGCTGGGTGGCTGAGCAGTTGGCCTTGGAACTGCAATGTGAGGCTTGTCTTGCTGCCCTCTTTGAGGCAGATGAGAGCAAGCTAAGATGCAGGTCAGTGCTCTACATCAAAAAGTTAGGTGGTGTGAGTCTACCCTCAACCAGTGTGCACCACATAACAAGCATTTTAGAACAAGTCCTAAACCAGTATAGCAAAGTAGGAGATGCCAACAAAAATACCAAGCTGTGGTATTTGTCTGTAGAACAGAAAGTTTTTCAGGAGCTTCTGGGAAAAAGCCCCCTCTTTCCCACGCTCACAAACCATGTATTTGAGGGGGAGCTGAGCATCAACAACCACTACACAATCTTAGTAAAGGAATTAACATGGTGTTACTTCAACATCAGAACAAACCCTGCCCAACACCTGAAGTGGAAATATCCTTGTGGAAGGCAGAGATTGAAGAGACTGAAGGGAAAACATTTGTTTCCATCGACAGGAAGCCATCAGTCAAGCTAAACCCACATGGGATCGAGCTGAGTACTCTGCTGTTCCAAGGATGGCTGTTCCCTGCTGAGGTTCAGTGCTGGCCACATCTAGGTGACACGTGAGGAAACAATGCTGGAAAAACTAGTGTTGATAAGCAGTGATGTTTTGGATCATTGCAAGCTCCCTGACCAGAGTTTTACTGAGCAAAGCAAAGAAGTTTATCCAATCCCCTGTTCCTTCTAGCAGTCCTGCAAAGCAGCCACATATTTCATGAAACTTGCATGGCATGTCAGGATGAGCAATGGTTGCTCGAAGTGCCTGGGACAGTGGTAGGAGAGTCTGCAGTGTCCCCTGGAAATGCTGGGTGGCTTTAGTGCTGTAGGTTGCTCTTGCCAGGAGAAAAGCGGTGCATATTCAATGTGGTTGCAGGGAAATCACATACACTGGCAATTTGATTTCATCAAAACACATTTGCTTTATAAAAGCTGGAGGCAACAAAGCTTGCAGAGCTTTTACTTAAATAGGAAAATAAAGATGTGAAAAGCAAGCGGCACTCAAGTTATAGACAAGCTCTAACCTGCTTTCATACATGTGTCATCAAACAGCTAAATAAATTAAGTCTAGATGCTCTGGATCAGTGCTGAGCTTGTAACCAAACTGTTGTGTCCAGTGGCACCCAGGAGCACCAATACCCTCCTCCACGGGCAGGAATACATGGGTGTGCTGCAGGAGGGCAAGCATTTCAGGTCCCATGTCATGACCCCATCCTCCCAGGGCTGGCCTGTGTCCTGCAGCCCAGGGCCCAAAGCAGTCTCCTTTCAATGTTTCCACTGATCATTTGAACCATAGCTTTGATGCCACCACATAGGACAGGCTTCTTCAATTAGTTCATTTCCATGGCAAGGAAGCTGCCTCCAGTGCTTTACCTGGAATAGCAAAGTTTGGCATCACTGCTGCTAAGTGGTTTCCCTTTGCCATGCAGAACAGCAGATGCATCCATAGAGATGAAAAGCAATTAATTCCCACAAAACTTGTTGTCCAGTCACTTTCAAGATCCATGATGGAGACAGGATGAAAAGTGGTGATCTACCCCATCCTAGGGCAGTAATAATATTAAAGGTACCATTGTGCCTACCAGACAAAATTGGTTGGTTTGGGTTCCTCCTCCCTCCCCTAGTTCTACTCACTGATGGTGGGAGCAGAACTGCTGCACTCAATCCCTCAAGCTCTGCTTTGAGAGCAGCAGTACCACAGAACTTCATACAAGCACTGCTGGGAGGAACAAACCAGAACCTCTAGTTTGTTTTTTTCCCCACTGCAAATATCTATGCAAAAAGCCATCTTAAAGCCATCACTGCCATGGAGCCATTCCAGCTACAAGAGACTTTGCAGGAAACTATTCCCTCCCCTCTATATGAGATTTTTTGGGACAACTGGCAAAATGCTGCTGAAATCCCAGTGACAGATTGGTTGCAATCACAGAACATTGGAACACTTGCATTACCTACACCTCCAGCCACTAGATGAATAGTTACAAACTGTGCCACAGATTGTTGTGCGTGACAGCACACCGGTAATCAAGGGATATTTATTTCTGGTAGGATTTGGTCTCACACTGAAAATCCAAGTCAGTACTTGTATCAGAAATGGACCTAGTGTTAACAATTTATTTTGATATTTCAGTGACAAACCTGTGTATATTTGTCAGTGCTGAAGCAAAAGAGTGCAAAAAAATCGTATTTACAGAATAGTATAAATGTTTATTTTTTGTGATTTATCTGACTGTTTTATTTGTACAATATAGAAAAGTGTATTCTTTGAATAGGTCTTGTAAATATAAATTTAATTTTTCTACTTTTGGATGTAAACAGAACTATAAAATGAACCCTTGCCCCATTCCCAATTATTTTTTATGTAACTGGATGAACTTGACTGTTAATCTTGTCCAGCAGTTTGATGCAAATGGCTAAGGAAGTACAAAAACCAATGAATACACTCTACACCAGGGAGAGGGGAGAGAGGAATCCAAGCTTAATATTTGAGAAAGCTTGTTCAAAACAAAATAGAAGAACTAAGAGCATTTGATTGCACCTTCAAAGTCTTTACAAGCAAAATATTCTCCAGCAATGCCATCATACATAATTACAACTGTAATCTAAATTTCACAAGTGCTTTTGCACACTGTATATAAATACACATCACAAAAGGTGCAATTTAGAGTAAGACACTGAATATATACAAAATTAACACGGATTGAAGTCTAGACAAAAGGCATATTGCAATCTGTTTGAAAAATAACGTAAGTAGGTATTACTTTATTCACTTACACTAATTTACATTTATACAAATCTTACTGGACAGACTATATTAGGTCACTAGAAGGGAACGGAATACCCGCACTATCTACAGGTAAAGTTACCGCACTGATTTTTAGTAAATCCAAGTCCTAATTATGAAAAAAGGTGGCATTTACTTACATGAGAGGTGGATTCCCTTTTCAGAGATTTGCACAAACACTGTATTTATGCTCAGGGAGATGTCCATAGCAGACAGAGCCCTTCAGACACTGACTGGTAGGTCCAACCTAGTCTGTGAGCCCACCACTGCTGCTGGCTGCCTCCCAGGCATTTCAAGGGGGCACCAAAGAAGGGTCAAGGGCCTTCTGCTCAGTGCACAGGGCTGAGAGGTGAAGCATCCTCCCACCCTACTGCCTTCACACACATAGGTACATATCTCTGCTGCTGGTGTGCTTAGCCCCTACCTCTCTCCAACGTGGCCCTACTAGAAAACCTGGAGAAAGAGCACTGCTGCATTTCTCTGTATTTACAGTTTTATAGAAGGAATATAAAATCCCTTTTGGAAAAAACAGCTAGTTCAGGCTGCAGTGAGATAGGTAATAAAAATGCCTGTGATTAAACATGGTTAATGGACGTTCATGATAGATAAGTAACCTACCAGGTTAATTCTGCAAATGTGTTCCACTATAAAAAACGTGATCTGAGATTGCCTGTAACAAATACTGAATAAAATCCCCTGCCTTAGTCTATACCCAGCTATAGCTGATTGCTCCCTATTTAGTGTAAAAGGATCTGTGCCTGTTTTTGTAGCAATCCTGATTCTGTGCTAGTACCTTCTCTGATCACAGCTCTCACAATAATTCTAAACACTGAAAGAGCCCTTATGCCAAGTAAATTACCAATATGGAGAGAAGCAGCATCTTGAATACCCACAGCCAGGCTGAACATGATCCCTACCTGCGTTTGCAAGTTGATTCAGATGCAGATTGTTATCTCCCATGACTTCAGCTTCTCAGGCCTAAACACTTTTCCAGGCTTACAGCTTGATCCTAGAAAACACAACAGACTGCACAGCCCTACTTCCAGTGAGGGAGCAGGCTGCTGCAGACCTCTGAAAAACCAAGCTTCACCTAAACAACAGCATCCATCTGCTACATACTTAGGTAACACTACACTGGGTAGACAGTCTGGCATTGTGGTGTGGCTGCTCTTCCTCTTCTGAGGACAGGCCACTGTCAGCCTTCTAGTTCCAGCTTAAGAAACACCTGAGCATTCCAACCCATTCCTATCAAAAATTCCCAGTAATGCCATTTACCTCTATAATCCTTGGGCCCTGCTCCAGAAACACTCTCCATGACTTGCTCAGTGCTAAATCTGCAAGCAAGCCCTCTGTATTATTGCCTATGTATCTCACAGTGCTCTGTGCACTAAAGGAACATGCTGTGTCAGGTCCTAAATACACGTCCTAGCTTCCATTTCTACATACTTCCTTTCAGAATTATCTTGGATACATTGGTACCTCCATATTACAGGCCTGTCAGCAAAAGCATGACCTGGCTGTTGACATCACCTGTGTTTTCCTGTATGCACAGTGATGCAAATCCATACACTGTAAATAATATATTATAATAATTTATATATGCCCTTCAGACAATTATTCTGGGGGAAAGGGGAGAACACATCTAATTTTTAAGAAACCCAGGGTAAAAGCTGTACATTGGGGAGAAGAATTGACCTTTAGGCATTGTCTTAAGTAGAAGAGGATTTAGCTAAGATTTAAAAGGCTCTACATCTTGTTATAAAAGAATTTCTTGTTTCAGTCTTACATGGGTCAATTTACAACAAGCACCAAATTAACAAATATTATTAAATCCTTTATGCTAAACCAAAGTGTCCCTGTGCCTTAAGTGTTCTGTTCAGTCCGCTTCATTGTGGCTCATGTGCATGAGTCAGCAGTTCATGGCACAAGGGTCACCTTTGGACTTCCCTGCAGAGCTGATAACCCTCATCAGACAGCGTCCAAACTCCTCCAGGATCATGCGCTCTGCTGCAGCTTTGGACTTGCCCATCTTCTCTGCTTGCTCTGCCTGCGCCAGGAGGCATTCACAGGTTGCATCAGCCACTTCCTTGGTGACAAATGTAAAGGGCAGCCTGAAACAAAGAAACATCCACTTAGTCTCTGCAAAAGCACACAAGGCACTTAACTCCCGGACTGGCAACTTTTTAGACTGAGGACTGATGAGATTTCATCTGTCCCATTGCTTCCAAGAGTCTTTAAATAGTGAATAAGCCTCAGTTAACACCCAAATGAACTGGTAGGTCAGTATCCCACTGTTATGGGAAGAAAATGTTCCATTCACCTGACTGCTCCTGCTTCTACAGCTTACACAGACAACGTTCAGAGATGACAGGGACATATCTGTCACATACATCAAAAACCCACACTAGAAACAACCCAAGAGAGGGTGCAGCATTAACTTACTTGCCACCACCACTGCTGAGTGCTGGTGTTGGCCTTGTCAGCAAGTCTGAGATCTGGGAAGATAACTTGGTCTTTGCAGCAGTCTGCTGCTGGACCCTGACTTCTGCAGCATCTGCTAAATGCATCAATGTCTTTCGCTCGGGGCTTTCTTCAAAATTTTTGCAGCCGATGCATTTGCATATGGAAGAACACATGATTTTTGCCTGAAAGAAAGAAACAAAACTTAAGAAATCTGTTGCAACCTTGATTCACCTTATAAGCCACAACAAAACGGTCTTAATTTCTTACCAATTAACCACTAGAAGAAACTCCCAAGTAGTAGTCTTCCCTCTAAATTCTTACCTCAAGCTGAGATGTCTTCCCACAATGTATACTTCAATTAAATCATAGAATCATAGAGCACAGAATGTAAATCAGTGGTTTCCCACTCGTCCCTTTCTTCATCAACCTCCAATTTCCAGTGGAATTTAGATAGCTGAGCTATGAGAAAGGTCAGTCTGACACTCTCTACACCCACAGACCGATCAGGTAGCAGATCAAGTAACAACAGCTTTTGCTTTTGACTTCCATAGATACATTCTATCCCAGAGCATCTGTGAGACGCTGCTTCAACTCCTCCTAGGGACTTGGTGCAGTAGATTCCTTTAGGAAATGGTGCTATTCAGTAAGACAAATCCAAGCCTAAGTTCAAAGTTGCTACATTGTTTAAAATTAAAGTTACATAACAGTGGTGGTCAATTTTGCCATGTACATGGCTTTCTATGTGCAAACTGCCAGGAGAAAAAGTAACATTATAGCAACAGAAAAGAACAGAAAACATTATAGCAATACAAGGAGAGACAAAGCAAATGAGAGAAGTCACTGCACTAAAGGGAAAAAGTTACTACCTTTCAAACTTCATACCTCATAACACTCGCAGTAGTTTTTGAGACATCCCGAGCGTTTACAGTTACACCCTTTGCTGTGCCTCCGATCCGATTCTCCTTCCTTTCCTTTCCCTATTTTGGGCTTGAAGGCTTCAGGGTTTCTGTCGAGGCAGGCCTGTCAACGCAGACCCAAAGGGTCAGTCATTGCATGCAGGGAGCAGAATTTAGAGGTGCAATAAAAGAACTTAAGCCTTGCACATGTGGGAGGAGATCAGGGCATTATACACCCACTCTGCCCCGCTCCGGAGCATCAGAAGATAGAAGCTAAATGGCTCTGATCCTGGGGGCAGAGGAAAAGACTCCTCACCTTTATTGCTTTTTGCCTATCGTTTTCATGGTCCAGGTTGTTATAACAATTTGTACAGTTGCAGTTATTGCAGAATTCACCGTTTGCAAAACAGTCACAATACCTGAAACAGAAGATGCAAAAGGCGTTTGTAAATGTGACCATTACATTGGTGTGAGTACTGAGAGCAGTAGTAGAAGTTCCTGCTCTGGCACCAATAAGGGCAAGGGTCCCCCCATGCTCAACCTCCACACATACAAGCGGTACGAGCCTCACTGCAGAACCAAAATCCTCTAGTGCAGGTGTAGCTGCTGTCTAAAGACACAGGTGGAGCTCAAGGGTGTCCACCTGAGCTCATCACAGAGCACAGGCCCCCCACAGCAGCAAGAGAAGATAACGGGACTTCTTCCTAGGGTGACTCCTGGGTCACCCACATACTGAGGGCCATCCTACTGCAGCCACCTCACAGCCAGTTCCTGACCCAGTCAGTCCAAGTCAGCCCTCAGGAGCCCTCATACAGCCAAGCAAAAGGCAAGCACCTGGAGTGTAGTTAACACACAAGTTTTTGTTTTGGGTTGTTTGTTTTTTTGTTTGGTTTTTTTTTGTTTGTTTGTTGTTTTGGGGTTTTTTGTTTGTTTGTTTTTTGGTTTAGGTTTTTTGTTTGGTTTTTTGGCTTGGGTTTTTTGTGGTTTTTTGTTTGTTTGGGTTTTTTTGCCCATAAACTGGGATGGAAGAATAGAAAAAGAATAACAATTGGTACATATTGGAGGCTTTGAAGCACAGGTAACTAGGGGAAGGATCTGCATGAGGATAAAGCTGACCTTTTAAAGGGATAAATATATGAACAAAAAGCAGCAAAACATGGACAAGGAAAGCCACATTACCATGCCTCTTATGTACCTGTGGTGCCTCCCACCAAAAACAAATTCCACCAACCCCACAGATCTGATACATGGAAATACCACATTCATCCCCAGCTCAAACATGGCTTTAGGCCACAACAAACTCTGTCATGTTTCAATGCTTCCGGGACCACCTCCAGCAATAGTTAAAAACTGCCGATCCTCTTCACTTGCCTTTCAAAGCCTGCTGGGAGTGTATGTTCATTTTTAGGAGCCTAACCCATTGCTAAACTGGCTTTCTGTGGCTTTCCCAGCCTCACACTACAAGAATTAGATTAAGGTTACCCTGGAGTCAACTACAACCCTTCATCAGGTTGAATTGGATTTTGGTGATTTTTAGCATCTTGAATGGTGCCAGGGACAAACTAAATTAAAAATTTTTACAACCTGTTATAACTCTTTTTTTTTTTAATTCAGCAGTGGAATAGTCCTGGTTTCCAAAGCAAACAGTGCCAGCATCAATCCAGAACATCAGTGAGCAAATAACTTAACTGAATTCACTTCTTTGTAGCATGGGCTATGTGCCTACTTTCAATGTGCACTTGGGAAAAAACAAGTTCCCCTCCAGACAGAAAAAAGGTTTTACTAGTGAGAAAGTACCTGTGCCAGAGTGAATTAACCATTTGCTCTGCACCAATGCCCAGCCACTTAAAGATACAACGACAGTGATTTACAAGAAATGTTTGTATCCAAACAGCATTCTGAAGGTGCAAAGTATCACCAGTGATGCCATCATCCTCCCAGAATTTCTAGGGTACATTCAGGCACCACAAGCTAAAATCCCACACATCTAACATACACTGGGCACTATGAAGGCAGTAATACACGTAAATTATGTGAAAAACAACTACACGCCTTCCTGCTTGCCATGACTTGTATGCAACAGACAATTCTGAGACAGGGAAGCACAGGGCACCCCTCCCCATATAGACCTGGGGTGTACTACACAAAAAGACACCCAAGCTTAAAAGTTCAAACACATTTCTTAACTTGGGTTCAGATATCATTGCATCACTTCCCCTTGGAGTACCACACCCCTGATTTCCTCTTCATTGTCTAGGATTCAGGCAACCACAGATTAATTTCAGTATCTCCTCCCATTCATGTCCCAAAAATATCAGTAAATTGACTTTGCTTCAAGGTGCTTTCTCTTCAGCTTAAAATGCTTTTCTGTCAAATTCTTACAATACATTGAATGGAACAGCAAAATATCTCATAGATAAGCAAGAGTCAGACCTATCAGTGAAGAATCACTTGTCTATTCAGTCCTTTATTAAAAGATATACAGTCCAATTTTTCTGAAGTACTTGGTCCAGCATGGTGTTACTGATGCCCTTCAAAGTATAGCAAATGCCCACTAATGATACCATGAGATGCCATTTCACTCATGGTACCAACAAGGCAACCAGAGCTGCTGAGTGGAATTGGCTCCACCATGCAATAAGGTGCATGGTGGAAAGTTAGACATTTTGAAATGTTATGGTCCATAGAGCTCACAGGAGTTGCAACATCTCCACCAATATCCACCTTAAATTAGAATCCACACATAAAATTTCTGACATACTTAAAAACATCATATTCTGATACTTGGCATACATTTGTGATGTTAAAAATGAGGCTTGAAAGACAAAAACCATACCAAGCCGTACTTACAATTTCAAACATAGAGACTTAGTACAATTGCAAGGCTTCCTGGGGCGGTTTGCAGACTCAGAAGAAATTATTCTGTGGGGGAAAAAGGGCATTTATATACACACAGTTTTATCAGTTTCTTCTATCTTAAATTATGTAAACAGCTCATAATAAAAACTTTGCAAAAGCTTTACATTCCCCTTGCATTAGGTTTTTGGCTGATGGTGTTTAAGTAACTATTATAAATAGTGCCTTTCCAACCCAGAAAGAGATGGATTATTTGCTGCAAATCTGGGTGCATGCCTGAAGTACAAATTAGGCTTTAAAGCTAGAGGAAGCATAACTAAAAACTGGAGTCAGGGAAACTTTCCCCAAAATCCCTTTAGGTGCAGTGGGACCAGATCCAACCCAGATTCACACAATATGATCATGCCTTCTCTTTTGTTCTACCTGGAATTTAAAAAAACTTCCAAAAACCAAAAAATAACCTCTCTGGAAAAATGGGAAAGCAAGCCAAATCACAGTATTCAGTTTATAGATAAATTTTATATTAGACACAGTCTTTAACTGCTCTTAAAACTCAGATTTTGTGACACTAATCACTTCTGATGAGATTTGTTCCATTCCTATCCAGCAATTTCTACACGTAATACCAGGGAGATTAAATCAAACCCATTTATTTGAATAGCTGCATCTGGATTTGGGATTAGTTTGCATCAGTTGAGGGTGCAGCAACAGAAAGCACCTTCATGTTCACAATTTCCAGCAAACAGTAATACAAAAGGACTGTGCAGAACAGCTAAGCCTGCTGGATTGGCAAAGTGAAAATAATATACGTTAGCTGTTATTTTCATCCTTAAAGGAAAAATGCAAGACCGAAAAAACCCAAAGCCTCCTAACAGGATCCATTTTGCTATTTGGCTGAATTTCTGCATGTGTTAAGCATCTAGCTCATATGCTGTCCAGTACCTCTTTGCAGCAATGTTGAGAAATAGTTGAGGCCTGTAGCTCACAGGTGCTGTTGCAAAATTAAAAATGAGCAACAGGGAGCTTTCAGGTCAACCTCCTCCTACATGAGTTCAAAAAACAGAAAGGAAAACACAGCTTAGATCAAGAGACTGGCTCAATTGTCAGGGAGATCCATGCCCTTTAGTCAGAAGCAATAATCACACCACAGCAGACTTGAGTGCCTTAGAAAATTCCCCAAACCAAACTCCAATACCTGTTGTTCATTCAAGCAACCTATTCTACAGGTTTTGGTTTGTTTTTTTTTCCCAAAGCACTTACCCGTTAAATGGCAGCCGTGCCTGGGACTGGACACTGGATGTCCCTGTGAAGCCAGTGTTGCTTGCTATAGATACATATGATGACTGCTGTAGCTAATGAAACAAAAAGGTTAATGCCTGACATGAAAGAAATTAAAGTACACAAGAGGATGTGTAGCTAGTCTTTAAGTTAGCTTTCCATATATTGTTATAAAAATAACTTGCTTGTAAGTACAGTTTTAGATACTTATAGAACTTGGATCAGGCAGCAACCTGCCTCCATACTTAGCATGAAAATACTATTTTAGATTATATTTTTGTTCTCTATTGCAGTGTCTAGATCCATACAGATGACAGAGAGAATACACAGAAATGTTCAGACCACAAAGAGTTCCCGCTCCTACAAACATGTTCATTTTCCCCTAAGAGAGCAAAATCACTTCCTGCACAAATTAGTAGCTTCCTCTATATACAAGCCACTTACTATGAAACTAAATAAAACAATGCCAACTCCTCTGTATACCTGAACCCACCACTTATTTTTCACATTAAATAAACAAAACCCTGTAAGAACCTATCAAATGACACTGTTCTGGGCTACCTTCTTTAGCACTACCTACAAGCAGCTGTTTGCTCCAGCTGGGACAGGTTGTGACTGGAACACAAACCTCAGAGGATAGGCCCAACAGATGTTAGTTTAAGTAAAATTTGTAGAACTAGACTCAAAGGACTCAGTAACAATCTTCAGGGTCAAACTGCAACTGTGACAAAACCAAAAGGGAACCAGAAACGAGGCTGGTACCAGTAATGCCACAAGCTATCAGAGTCCTTGTTTCTACAAACCAGCCTTTTGCAGCATGTTTCATTTGTTCTCTTTTTCATGCTGAATGCTGGTAAGATCTTGTCAAAGAGCAAAAAACAAATCCCTAGACCTCAGATGGTGTGACTGGTACCAGCTGCTTCTGACCTCTGGAAATGTGCTTAGCATTAACTAACACCATTTTATAATGAAAACAGCCATACTCTGTGACCAAGCAGGTCACATTTATCCTCCCTTTCCCCTCATTATCAGGCCCTGAAGATCCTGTGAACCAAGCAGGCAAACAAATAGAATTTCTTCTTGCCTTTACTACAGGTGTCAGGATTCCTGGGCACCAGAAAAAGCTCTCTGTTCCTTACTAGCCATGAATGCCTCAGGCATCCAGACAACCAGGTAGTGGTGACTGTCACAGAACAGGGAAGTCTAACAGCACACAGAGCACAGTTATAAAATCCAGCTGTTACAAGTAGTAAGAGATGAACCTGGATTGGAACCGCTGCTGGACACTGAGACCTGTGACTGCCAGTGGCCACAGTCACCTTCACTGACATCTGCTTCCTGTGAGGACTGAGAAACTCATACTCTTTGATACGATTTTCAAGTCTAGGTTATGATTGTTAAAGTGATAAATCAAACTGTGTATCAAGATCTGACCAAATATGCAGAGGGTCTAAATGATAAGAAATTACAGCTGACATCTAAATGACTCAAATAAGTTTGCATTATAAATTCTGTACTATGCTACTCAAAATTGTAGTACACTAACTCTGCTTATAGACATCCTGTGCTATTATGCCAATAAAAAATGCTGTTGAGAAAATAAAGTTTTAATTGCAACTATGATTTGTGCCATCACCGTTCTGCCAAGAGTCCCTAAAAGAAACTGTCACCTCAGTGTCAGGTGACAAGTCGTGGAGCGGGAACCTTTAAGTGGAAGGCAGAATGTTCCCAAAGGGCAGCATTTCCCTAGCCATCTCTGGGAAAGGCCATACCTGTGTGACATACTGAGCTGGAAGGACTGCATAGCCGACGTTTCCTGTGCCAGGGGCTGGTGCCAGCACAGTGCCCGGGGGGAGGTTGGTGAGGTTGGGCTGGATCTGTGGCAGTGGAGTGGCTGGCATTATAAGTCTTTGTTGGGGCTGACTAGTAGTGACTATCTGAGAAGTGGAGTTGATTGGTTTGGGCACCACCTGGAGAGAAAAGAGGCTTTTATGAAATCAGTGTTTCGCTCATTCAGAACACACTTTTGTTAGAACATTTCTTTACAGAGCTGGAAGCAGACTTTTTTTCTGTCCAGCCAAAACAGGTCAGGAATATTTAAGGATTTACATTTAGCTCACCTGTTTCACAGTCTGTGCTGGTACAATGGGAACTGACATACGCACTGGGGTCGCATTCACCACCACAGGCTTTGCTGGCGTCAAGAAACAACATCATATTAATGTGTATTAGTCACTCAGAGCCCCTAGTTCAGCCCTTCGGACTTTCACATGTGCATAACACAATGGTACTTAACACTGTAACTCATGGCATGCAACACTTGGGTCTGAAGAACACCTTTGTAAACAGGTATTTGGCATAAGAATGTGTGCACGCATTTCACAGCAATGGCTTAAAAAAAGAGCCTGGGTGCAGACCTCCTCTGACACTGGGTTTCCCTTACATCCCTTCCTTTGAAATCTTTTATTCCATCACAGCTCTGGAAAGCAGGACAGAAACCAGCAAAAACATCTGGCACTTCTAAGCAATTTACATGGAAGCATCTTCATGTTACAGGAGTTTTAGCAATATGCTTGTGAGCTGTCCTGCCTTCACACTTTTCATATAGAGAAGATGGGAGTTGCCATAAACCACCCACAAATCTGGGAAACTATGGAAAAGCAACATAAAATGCTCCCAGGATTCACACCCAACTGCAGAGCAATTTGACACAAAAGAGCATTTTCACATAAACCAGCGGTAGCGGCAGAATATGGAATTTACAGAAGTCTTACCACAAAACCAAGCACAGATGGCAGTCTTCACAGATCTCTGTTATGTATTAATTTTAATCCTTACAGAACAAACATGAAAGAAAAACCCAACAGAAACTTCAGATGATACGTTAACACCAGCACTTACCCTGTTGCAGAGGCTGAGTATTCGTACTGGGATTCTGACTGGCAGATTGGGTTGAACTACTGGCTGTTGTGGCAGTAACGAGTCTGACATAATGGAACTTGCTTCCAGGTACCTGAATCTGCTGAACATTGGGTGCAGTTGCCAAGGGAATAATTGTCTTAAATTGAGATGTACCCACTCCTCCTACAGTAATGGTCTGCACTGCTGATTTCACAGCCTGTTAAGCCAACACAGACAGCACGAAGTTACTTGTACAAAGGCGGAAAGAACATCAGCATGTTTATTTCTCAATTTGTTAATGAGCAACTCCACCATTACATTAATTCCCTTGAGTGCGAAGTCAGTTACCCACTTCTTGCTTTCAAAAGTGGAAGAGATGCAAAGACATCAAATAGCCTGTCAACAGCTCAGAGTAAACTCAGTTCCATTTTCAACGTTCTACACCAAACATCAGAGTAAACTAATATTTACATGAGTGAGGTGACTCAGTCCACTTCACCAGGTATGTCTGCCAAAACTATTTCAGATGACTGCAGAGAACATGGCTCAGTTTGTTTTTCACAATCAAGCAACAACCAAACTTAGAAAT
This sequence comes from Pardalotus punctatus, assembly GCA_013400915.1. NCBI lineage: Eukaryota > Metazoa > Chordata > Aves > Passeriformes > Pardalotidae > Pardalotus > Pardalotus punctatus. The sequence goes on from VZTX01012046.1 coordinate 96,261, forward strand.
ATTCCTACTATTAAAAGCACATGGTAAGAACTTGCAGAACAGTTTGTGCAGGACCACGGCATGCTTTATCTGTGTGTGTACAGGTATGTCCTGTTAAGATAGTTTGTGATTAATCCACAGAAATCACTGTGCAACCCTTGAAAGGAAAATGGAACAGAATCCATAAATTCTTACATCAGTAAGAGTACATGCTGAGAAATGAAAGAAGCAAGAACAATGAAGAGTAGCAAAACAAATTCATTAAGAAAAACGGCAAAATAGTGAAAGAAAGGGAGCTTAGCAGACCTGTGCTACCTTACAGCTGGAGTATAAATATACGTGGAATTTGCAAAAGTTTGTATTTCCAATTCTTCTCAAACTACAAACTAACAACAAGAAAGTTTTGTTTTATTTTATTTATACACAATCATAAGTCTACTGGTTTGATAATGGCCTCTTTTTCCAGACTTGCTCAACCTCAAACCTTGATTTCTTCCTTTTTCTCCTCCCATTTAATTTCTTTTAGAGCTCAGCTTTTTATTCTCAGGATCTTTTACTAATGATATTAAACATATTGTCCTTGATATCAAGTTGAAGTATTACATTTGGTTGACAGTATGATGTGAATCCTTATGAAAACATTTTCCTGGCTCCCCACCTTTCAGCAACTACATGAATAAAATCTCAATTTGCACACACTTCACTAGAAATACAACCCATGTCCTCTAAAAGGTGCTTTCTGGGGATTTTTTCTTTTTTTCCTAATACATTGAAACCTTAACAAGCCAGAGCATCAAATAAGCACTCTGTGTAAGCAGAGTCACAGACGTTATCAAAGGGAGGCCAGTACGGCCAAAGTTCTCTTCAGCACACAAATTAGAGGCTGCCATCCAACGACAACTGGGAAAATAGTAAAATTCAAGGGACAGTTCTCCTAAAGGCATGTTCTTTAGCCAAGTGAAGACAGGTGAAGCCCTTTTGTTGTATCAGACAGATTTGGATCAGAACCCAGTACGCACATCCCACAGACATCTCCATTTTCTCACTTAGGGTGCTTGCACTAGACTTAACCCTTTAACAACTATTTCAAAAGACAGTTTTCCCTTGGGAAAAAAAAAAATTCAAATCTCAATGGTGTCCATATCCCATATCAGCATTCCAAATATCACCTGTATCAGTAAGATAAGACTGGGAAAATCTGTCCAAGTCTCTGGTCTCATGCTGTACATGTAACTGTGTCCACTCCCAGTTATATCCACACCCATACACATCCCTTCATGTTTACCAAAAGAGCAATCCAGCTATTATGATAGAAAAAGATGCACCTAAGATCACAAAAGACAAAAACAGTAAAAACTGTAGTTTGTAAGAGAGGTCAGTTTTGTCTTGTGATTAATTAAAAATTATTTATAAAAGCTATTACTGAACCCCCTCCCTGTTTTTCTAGAAATGAGACATAGGAAATTAGTAATTTCTAGGTCTGTAGGTTTCAGCTCACAGTGTCTTGCTTACGCAGACCTCTATGGCAGGAACATGAACTCCATTCTTACAAACCCCACAAACACCTTGAAAATAACCCTACTCAGCGGCATAGAAACATTGGCAGAAGAGATAGAACCACCCAAAGAACTCCTTGTGTCACAGTTTTTCAGGTGACTTGGGAGATGCGATATATAGCAACAAGAATTTTCACCAAGTGGAGCCTTCCAGGTTGGAAAGCTGCTTTCTAACAGCATGCCCCTGCATGGGCTTGCAATGGTTTGCACCCCTCGACTGAAGAAGTATGTGCTCCTTGGGGCAATGCTTTTGCCAATTCCTAAGTAAACACCATTCCAAGAATACGTTTGGACTGACCACTGCCAACATGCAGTCCAACACTCCAGTTTCCAGCAAGCAATGACACAGACACACTAGAAGACAAAGGAAAGTCAGTCTGTACCTGGCTGGTTGTGTGGTTGACTATAGCCTTCCCAGGGGAGGAGGGTGCTGACTGCTGCACTGTGAGGATCTGCTGTCCTAACGCTACATTCAGTGGGACGCCCACCGTCTTCTGGGGGGAGTTGGGAGGCTGGGAGGCCACTGACACCACTGTTAGCTGCTTGGCAAAACAAAAAGCAGTTTAAACCTCTGTGCAGGATACAGGACCCTGTATACATACATTCCCCTCCTCAGGACAGTACAGCTGTCCACTGGAACAGAGCTCTTTCTGTGAACAAGGGTGCCGCATTTAACCACAATTCACGTGGGTCCAGCTGCAACAACAGCAAATAGACCCCCTTAAAAACTTGAAGACATCACTGGTTTCCAGCACCTAAAAGCTCCTACAGAAATCTAGCACAGCATCTGGGGTGGGGGGGGAGTGAGGCGCTGTCCTTTCATTTGTTTTGTTTGTTTTTTTAAGGAAACTATCCCACTGGAGCCTGAGCATTGTCAAGTGGGATCTTCTAAATAAAAGCTAATTGGTACAATGACTATTTCATCATAAATAGAAATTTTAAAGGAAAGCTGTTGAAATGAAAAGAAATTCTCACGTCACATTAGAGATTCAAAGTACATGAACATCAGTATTTTCAAATCTACTTTACAGATTCCCAGAGATCCAGTCGTCTGATCGCATTTCTGGAGAGTGCAGTCTTTGAACACTCTTCTATATAACCACACCCCTTCCAAGGCTGGCTTTCTACTTTTGTTCTAAACTTCCTTATATTTTAAGAAAAATCAGATACTTAGAACTACTTATCTACAGTAAGTTCAAGATGTGACCCTAAGAAGTCTTTTCACATTCACACCTACTTAAAAATGGGAAACTTTCGAATCAAAATTAACTTCTTTATGTTGCTTCTCTTACTAATAACTATCAAACACAAATCTTTCACTCTATCTGTATAACTATACATCACTAAAGCAGTCAAACTAAAAGAATTCTTTATTCTTACTTTACTTTTTGTATGTGATATTTAGTTTGCCTGCACTGTGCATCTTGTCCCTGTACCTCCCTTTCTACAGCAATATTCCTCTTCTCAAGGCAATTATCAAATCTAAAACACAAGTGTCACCTTGACCTGTGCCAGTCTCCAGCTCTGTATTTGCCAAGGCTCATTGCAAATCTCATTTACTTCAGAAGTGATCACGGAAGACTAAATTGCCTGTGCAGTAGCAGGCAATGGTTAATAAGTGCTGACCTATTAATATTATTGAGGTCTCCTCTTAAACAGCCTGTTGACGTTTTATGAAGGCATTAAAAATAGTTTGAGCACTTGGCTAAAAGGGAACAGCTGCTCTCAGAATGGATGCTTAGGGAATGGTAAGAAATGGCAGGAATGGGAAACTATGCAGTAATGCATATCTACTTAAAACCACAGTAAGGGAGCCAGTTGAAAAAAAAAAAAAAATCTAACTTAGGGCATTACCACAGAGCATCGTGATGTGAAATGGAGACTCCTTAGATATTTTTATGGACTCTGGAGATACGTTTATTATCTCTGGAGTGATAATAAACAGCTTGTAGCAAAGACACAGAGAGCTCCATTCAGACCACTGTGCAGAAGGGATAGAAGGCTGCAGCCAGAACAGCTCCTTACCTTATTGGGGGATTTGAGTGGTGAGATAGCTATTTTATTCGGTGTCTGTTGTGTTGTTGTACTCAAAGATGATCCAATGACTCCACTCTCAGAGATCGTTATTGTCTTTGGTGGTGTCCCTGGAGCAGACTGTGAAAAAACCCTACCTATAAACAATGAAGATACCATCAGCTCCAGATATCCCCGGTCACATTAACTTTCAAAGCAAAGTATTCCCTGCATATTGTGCAACTGATCCCTGCTTCTGAGAGTGTATGACCTGGCAGGAAGGACACTGGCATTCTTTAAGTTAGATTCAGCAACAAAGAAGAAAATAATTGCCATTATTACAAATTAAAAGACAGTTCACTCGGGTTTAAAAAAAGAGCCAAAATGCACATTGAGCTTTCCATGCCATTCAGCTGATAATTCTTGATAGCCAAGACAGCATCCTGAGGGGCAGAGCCCTTCAATACACCTGCACCACACACAAACACCCAGTCAGCTGTCAGTTTCCTGGGAAATCCCTGGGCTGCTGCCAACGTATGGACAAACTGAGCATCTGTGGGGACTACCTCCTTTTAAAACCTCAGCCACCAAAAATGAGCTGTGTTACAGCAACCAAGAAAAAGGTGTTTCATCTGTCTACAACCAACTCAGAGGCTTTGGGGTTTTCTTTTCTTTCTGTTGATGGTTGTTTCTTTCACTGCCTAACAATGTATGACACATGTGAAAGCATGGGTGGCAGTGCAATTAAAAACTATCTCTTTCTACAATGCCAAAAAAAATTAATCATCAAAAACAGCAGCTCCAAATCATTACATCAGTTTCAGGAATATTGCAAAACTCCCAGAATGGAAAACAGATTTTTTTTTCCATACTTTCTAAGTTTCTTTTCAAAGAGTGCTTGACCACTGAGCTTTCCTCTGCTCCACTTTGGTTCAGACTCATTTCTGTCATAGCTTCTCTGTCACCCATTCTCTTGTACTACNCCATACTTTCTAAGTTTCTTTCCAAAGAGTGCTTGACCACTGAGCTTTCCTCTGCTCCACTTTGGTTCAGACTCATTTCTGTCATAGCTTCTCTGTCACCCATTCTCTTGTACTACATTTATAAAAATAAGAAACAAAAACAAATACCAGCATAACTTTTCCATCCAAAATCAACTAGTGGCATAACAATTAAAGTCAACTGGAGCTAACAAGAAAAAGCACTATACTCTCGGAAAGCTGATTTCCTCTGACGTCTGTGCTCTAAAATAACCACTTTTGTGCAGTCTAACTAACAGCACAGATAGTTGCCAGCAGCTGCTAAAGCCACATGCAACCTGAAGACTGTCAGTCTGTGGAGAATTTCACCATCTAAAGTTTTCAAGCCTTTGAGTTATTTTCCTGGTGACAGCCTTCCTTTTCTCACTACATGTCCTCTGCACCCCTTGCCATCAGCTTCCTAAACAGAATCTGGCTGCTTATATTGACAAGTCTTTCAAATTTACAACTTCCACCTAAGCTTGCAGGAATTTCCAGGCAATTAAAACTATTCATGAAAATATTGTTGAACCAGATATTTCAAGAACCAGATTCATGAAAACATGCGCACAAAATCAAAACAAAAAACACAAATGTTACACCTTCCCTAAAATGATGCCAGCCTCTCAAAAAAAAAGCTGGCAAGCTGTGCGGGCTGTTTGGAATGGTGAGTGGGAAAGCTGAAATTTAAAAAGATTTCCCTCTCAATTAGTCAAGCAACTTCACTTCCCAGAGATAGTTTTCTCACAGGCTCAGGCACAGGTGATTTTTCAACACATTGATTTAAAAACTGCTATTTATTTCTAATGTTTTGGGGTTCGGTTTTTTGTTTGTTTGGATTTTGTTTTCTTAAAATACACAAACAGCTTAATTCAAGTATTTATAAGCACCACAATCTTCTTAGAGGTCTGTATATTTGGTAGAGAACTTCAGAAAGGGGACAAACTGGGGAGTGGGATAGGGAATCCCTCTTTCACCTGAAACACAGCTCAGGCTGCAGGCAGCCTGACAACTCAAGAAAAAGATTATGTTCCAGCTATGTGCCATTCACTGGCATCTATCAGCTTTTTGAATACAGGAGACAGTTGCATCCTTTTCAAAACCAGCTCAAGCCCCAGTTCTGTGAAGACTTAACAAATCCGTTTAAATATGTGGAAAACGTTTTAGGTATACTGGGGTTGGTCAATCTGTATGCAGTTAAAGACATCCTTCAAAGCTCTGAAGATGACTCCAGCTTCCTACATTTGTCTTTTTCAGATAAATTACATGTCTAAGATGTTTAGCAACAGATAACTGCCATAATAAACAAGGTATTACACTGTGGTCTTTTTTCTTTAATTTTGGTAGTGTTCTTGTTGTTGTTCTATGGTCAGTTGGGCTTTTTTTAAGGATATATAGATTCGTTTCCCAATGAGAAAAACCATTTGTTATTTGCCTTACTTTCTTACATACTTCTGCAATGGTTATTTTTAAAGTAAGTGAGCAGCTTCACAAAAATAACACAGCTTTATTCAATTCCTTCATTCAAACATTTTTTTCTGTTACTTGCACGTATTACATTTAAGACCAACTATAAGCAGATTAAAGTAATACAAAAGCATGTGTCTCCCTTTCCCCCTGTGTATTTATACAATGTTTCTACACTTTCTGTTTATCAAGTAATCTTTTTTGTGGCTCTGGAGTATTTTTTTCTCCTCCCCAAAATCCGTGAAGTAAAAGTACCTTGCAGTAAAAGCAACTTTGTGATTACAAAGATTATTCTAAATGAGCTAATTATAAAGGTACCAACAACTGCATTTATCTGCTTCTATCCACAAAGTTTTCTGCTGATTTTTTTTTTTTCAATTGCTTGAGGTACTTTGACAGAAACTACAGCAAATCATTGAGACAGAAGAATTTCTACAATTACCATTTCTTCAAAAAGCCTTTAAAAATGGTAAAGCAAAACAAGTCAAAGTAGTACAACCTGCAATGACTGGTGACACTTGAGTGGTCTGCCCTGTAACAGCTTTGCTATTGATTGGTTTTGCAAATATCAGCTTGGTGATCACCGGGCCAGAAGTTGGGGTTCGAGTCTTCTTCGCAATCTAAAAGATGGAGGAAAAAAGATCTAAAGTAACTTGAGCATTTTGGATCTAAATTATTGTATTGTTAAGTACATAAAAATATAAAAAGGGCGTTACTTGTACGCATAATTAGAAGAATAGCTGCTTATCTCACATTTCATCTCCATTTTTCCCTATGGAAAGAACTAGATTATCCTTGATACTTTACAACACCAACTACTAAAGTAGGATAGCCAAATCCCTCTCAGCTTTTGTATAAGATAGCTCTCTGTGCAAACATACCTCATCTTCAAGATGCTGAAATTATTTCTTACATGTGGTTGTTCTACATAAAAGTGTTAAAATTAAATGCACAACTCTCAGTATGTGAAGCTTTAAATGAAGTTACTTCTTTTTCAGCCAACCAGGACAAAACTTGTCCCCCAGTGACTTAAATACGACCACTACTGCTCTGAAACACCTCTTGACCATTTTGACATAGTAGCACACTTATTTTGCAAATGGGGAAACTGCCTTCTGTAATAGTTCCCCAGAAGCACATGAATCATCAGTGCCTGAAAGTTTTGAGTACTCACTATGAACAAATCAGTTAGCTACCTCCAGGTACAAGGGGGTCTATTTCCATTTTGTGATCCGGTCTCCTGAAACACAGCTGGACCATATACAGCAATTCAATGACACATCACTTCAGCTTGAAATCTTTGTAAGCAGGAGTTCATAGTCTTAAAAGTTTTAAAGAAGACTTTCTCCCCTTTTCTACATTGAAAGAAGTTAACTACCAGATGGATTTATTCCACCAGTTTTTATACACTGGCATCCAGCTAGTGAATAGTTCAATTTAGAGGTTGACTTTTTCCAAAGACTTTTACCCTGTTGACTGCAGAGGCTGCCTACAGATGTGGACTATTTCTAGGATCTTCCCTGAGTCTATGTGAGCACACTGGAAGGAATTACTGAAGTCCTTACACCTGCCCACCCCACAGGTCAGGCACAACCTACCTCTCCCCCATCACACACTCCCAGGCATATATCCTGTGGGGGGGATCACCCTGCAACGCCAGCAATATAAGAGAGGCACAACATCAACATCTATGTGGGAAGCCAGCTCTCAAAGGCACAGAGCCCCCTTTATTACCTCAATTGGAGAAGTCTCACTGATGCGCAAAGATACAGAGATGACAGCCTGAGCAAGTTACGAATGCTCAAATGAAGCAATTGAGTAGGCTGGAAATTATGGTTTCCTACACAAAACCCTATCTATAGAATTTGTTACCTGAAAACATCTTTTTTACAATCACATAAGGCCAAAACATTTGAAGTATTCTGTAGCACATAAATTCCTCAACTGCTCCACAAGAAGCACATGTGAGGCTGCCCCACATTCACGGCACAGCCAGGGAAGCTGGAACTCCCCTCTGCTATGACACTGTGGAGCCCCCCAGGCTGCTATGGAAAGCCAAGGGCACCTCTGTGTGCCAAGGGAAGCCAGCAAGGAGCAGCTGTGACACCAAGCACTACCAGAGAACAGACCTCGTCTAAAGGAAGCCATGTGCTGCTCCACAGTTACAGTACAGGAGCTCCTCAGAGGAAAGCTCCATGTCAGAATAAATATGCTGCTCCTCAGGCATGTGAGCTGCTTTACAGGTGATATACAATTGTCAAGGCTTAAAATGAAACAGAGGAGAAATAAACCTGTTCTTTTTGGAGATATATTAACGAAAACTTTGAAACGTAATTTCTTTGAAGGAAGATTCATTCACAGCCCTGTTCACAAATTTAACTCAAAACCATTTTAACATTTCAAGGATTCCATTATCTCAGCACATACACAGCTGATAGATGAGCAGGTATTTTATCAGTAATTTTTTTTTAGCTAGGACACATTTTAATTTCTGATAAATTCTACACATTTCATCTGCTTGATTTGAGATTTCTGTTCTGCTTAAATTAATCTTACTCTGCCATAAGGTATTATTGCAACTCAACTGCTACTGCTTTTACTCTGAAGTGAGAGCAAAGTCTGGCTCAGAACACGATAAACATTCAGTAGGAACAGCCAGCTCTGGACAACAGCAGTTGTTTCCCAGTAACAGTCAATAAATGTGCTTAAATGACTTACATGAATTTGTGTAAAATACTAGCTACCATTAACATGAAAACATTTCAGAAAAAAAACCTAAAAATCCCAAAATAACAGGTAAAAAAAAATAGCCCTGTTTCCCTCATACTCAACTTGCAGTATCCTCCTCAAATAAATCTCCCTCTGCTTTTTAGGCGAACTGTTTGTCTACAAAGAAGGAGATCTCATAAACAAGTGAATCCCCTCAGGGCTTAGGAAACAGGAAGACAGACATGGCTGGGTATAAATGAGGAACAGCACTCCTGCCCCCACCTGTTGCCAAGAGAGCCTTTCTGAGGTTTATGCCCCTGGATAAGCCCAGCCACGTGGAAAAGACTTCTAGGCATCACTGGGAAACTCATTACCATTTCAGTAGAGACTAGAGAAGCTAGAGGAAATAATCAAGATGCCCCTTTGATATTTCAGAAGGGGCAAATTCTCTGGAGCACTCTGCCATTGCCTGCACTAATCACAAGAAGCTTAACATTATCCCCCTGCCTATGTAAGCTAAGCACGCCCTCTGCAACTTACTTTGAGTTAGACTGCAAAAATATTCCCTGGAGCAACAAGCTCTTCCATAAGAATATTATTACATTTAGGAGCACACACCAACCTTCTTTCCCCTACAGAAGTCAAGAGATTTACCTGCAGGCCACTTGACTTAAAGGGTGAATTTATGTCTTCCTAAACACTCTCCACTAAAGATGAACTAGGAAGATCATAGGGCTGGACTTTACAGTTATCAGACTCTGTTCAATTCATACAGAAACAGGCACACTCATATCTCACATTTACTGCTGGATACCCGCATAGTTAGCTACTACAAAGGAGCTAACACACTATAATCCCACTTTCTAGATGACCTCTTGGGATCTTGTACCCACTCTCTATGTAATTCGTATTTGGTATAGTTTGAAAAATCAGGGACTTTAGAAATAAAGGAGAGCAGCTTACTTCAGAAATGAAGAAACTGAGCTAGGAATGGGAGTTTGAGTTCAGGGAGTGCACAAGGTCCCTTTTCAATGATGAGACAAAGCCACAATGATGGCTTAGCAGATGCCTTGCCATAGTAGCAACGGTGCTACAGACACTGTTAAAACCAGAGCCAGTTACCACATCAAAATAAGCACAAGTCCGACTTAATGACAGTCATGGTGATGTGTCTGGACACCTGGTTCAAAATCATGTGCAAGGCCAAACTCCTGCTTAATACACCTGGACTAAAGTAGTAGAGCAGCAGGCACACCACCACTTTTAAGCCTGTACACAGGCAGGAGCCACAGGCTGAAGGCAGACACTTGCCCAGCAGTTTTTTCCATACATCCATGGCAGCAGTTTCAACTAAATCAGGACAAGCTACTAAAGACAGTAATTAAGCTCTGGATACAGATGAGGCTAAAGGTCCAGCCACACTTTGCACCTCAGTCTCCATACATCTAGAACTGTAATGGGAGAAGGAGCCAAATTCCAAGAAAGGCTGTTGAACTCTACCAATTATGCCTCAGGTGCTGAGACTTCAACGTCACAATTAGATTACAAGATTAGATTAGATGTCAAGGCAATTGTGTTTCTCTAATGATATGCAAAGCCCCTATGATAGTGACCACAAGAACCGATAAGAGCTCTTTGTCATCTAATCTCTACCAGTTCACTTTTCAGCACCAAGTCAAACTACTGTGCTGCCCTCCGTCTGAAATACCTGATCACAAAGCCACAAAAGATAAGTTCCACAAGACCCACGGGGAGGCAGGCAAGCATTCCCAGCCTCCTTCAGCGCTCACTGAAAGCTTAAGGGGCTTGTTCAGGATGATGGGGTAAATGAATCACTTCACCTTCTAAGACAAGGACTCAAGGGTTATCTCCTCTGTCATTCAAGGTAGAGTAGAGCAAGAATCTCTCACCCAGCCTCATATAATCACTCTGACACTTCAGTAATTTTCTACAGGGAAAAGTACTGTCTGTGAAGTGCTAATGTGATAATTTTCCTTGCAGTATCAGGTACTAACTTTGCCATCTTGCTTTTCATTTCTACTTCCTCCTCTCCCTATGGGAAAAAAGGAATGTCAAATGCTAACAATTCAATCTGTTTTGCAAAAGAAAACAAAAAGGAACCACAACAAAATAAATTTATCCAAACTGAAATGAACTAGATTTAAAAGTGGATGCAAGTCCATTAGTAAGAGCTTCTGCTAAGGAACCTGTAGAATTCCCACTGGCAAATGGCAGAGGTCAGTGGCCAAGTTGCTGCATTTCAGTCTTGGATAGCAAAAGTCATCTCATGCAAGGAAAAACCACATCATAGCAAAGTCATTCTCCTCAGTCTCCTGTATCTGTCACTTAGCAGTGAATAATGAAGCCAAGTAACAGGAACTAATCCACTCTTAAATGTTCCTGTGCTGAGGAAAGAGCAGAGACTTTATTGAAAGGTACAGTGACAATCATTTGTGTTTCAAATGGCCATTACTAAATATGCTTCCACAGGTGTGACATAGCAGCAAAGGAGAAAACAGAAATTGGTGCAGGAATCATCTGCAGCTTTAAAAAAACATTCAGAATTGCTCTCATTCACCTGCCATGAAATATTAGTTGAGGAATATTTGGCTAAAAAAATGCTTTAAGCTTTGTCCTTTGTTATGTCCAGCTGATTATTTTTAATAGCATATTGAAGAGCTTAATTTCCTATTTCATTTAGACGGTAAAATAAATATTTTTCCATTATAACCTGCATTGAGTTCTACTTGTCCTTCACTTCAAGAGGTCTTATTTCTGCCTCACTGCCAACTAGAACTAAGTCACACACATTTAGCTCTGCCACATACCAGATGAAAATTAGACCCTTTGGGTCATAACCCAAGTCTTTTCAACACATTTTCAGATCCAAGCAGACCCTCTGTGGTTTCAAATGTCTCAAGATCCATGCCAGATATTGGGAACAAAACCTTGAAGTGTTCAGGTTATGACAGTGTCTAGTCCATCATGGTCTATTAACAAGCTTAACTAGATTTGAGGCAGACAAGATACACCCTTCTGCTCTTTTTCAGATGCTGGAAGGTTTTTAGAGAGTTTATTTAAACAAACGAAACATAATAGGCAGAAGCTACTCTTCCATAAAGGAGTGTATACTTTGAATAAAGAACAACAGGCATATAGAGTTGAATTCAGTCTTCCTGAAAGTATGTAGAATTTATTTTTATAAAATGAAAATAATGAGAAAATTATCTTCAATTTACTGATTAGTCCACTTTCTCTGAGGCAAACCCTAAGTTTCTAGACAGTTGCTAGAGGCAAACAGCATAAAATGGCAAACGCATCCACAGATGAAAGCATGGGCTAAGAGCAGCACTGTATTTTTTAATACAAAGAATAAATGCAAAGGCTGAAAGCAAGTGTGTCAATCAGTGCAGGAAACAGACAACAATTGCAGCAACAGAACTGGTTTTAAGATGTTTCATCAGCATAACTCACTTTACCTGTACTGTTTTTACTTGCTGGGACTGCAAGACAGAGGGCTGGGCCGCAGTGTTTATCAGCTGACTTCCCTGTGTCAAAGCTGAGACACCCACAACAGGTTTCACTTCCGACCGACCTCCAATGACAACTTTGATCTGCTGGCCTTGCACCTTGGAGTCTCCACCCTGGGCTTGGGACACGGCCTTCTGCGACTGCGGGAGCTGGCTGTGGGGTAATGCTAAAACGATAGGCTGGCCAGACTTGCCCAAAGTTGTTACAATCAGCTTTTGCCCATCTGGTTTAATACTCTGACTGCCTATTTTAATATCTGTGGCCTTGTTCAGAATAATCTGATTGGCTGAGATAGTGACAGGGGTCTGAGCACCAAGTTTATGGAGGCCACCTGGAAAGGCAGGCTTTACAGCTGCATTCACATCAGGGGGTGGGGCTGTGGTGTTCAGTGCTGCATCTCCTGACTGGCTGCTGGGCACAGGAACTGACTCCGTGGTGACTGTGGTTGTAGTTGTGGCTGAGGAGTCGCTGGTGGAGCTTATATTCACTATTTCTTCCAGTTCTGTTTCCATAGGAATGGAATCTCCCATCGGTGAAGACACGATAACGGCCTCGATGCTGTCATCTTCCACCAGAGTTATGCCGGTGTCCATGATTTCCTCAGGGAGCAAGCTGTTGACTTCTGCTGAAACCACCTCCATTTTAGTAGCTGTGGCAGTGATGGCCGGAGCAGGTACTGCAATATTTTAAAAAGTTATTGGCTTCCAGAAAACACACATTTTCAAAGTTTTATGAATAATATTACCAAAGAAGAAATTATAGTAAAATTTTTTCCAGACTGAAAGTATTGTGCATGCAGAGGAAGGATATAATGGAAAAAATTATTATCAAAATGTAACACATTAAGTTGAATTTACTCTCAGTAATAACTTATATCAAACCTCTACAACATCACTAACTTAAGTCAAATCAAGGCATTACCAGTCCACTCTCCACAACACAGTACACAAAGAAGCAGTGTTTCCCTCCCAAAGATATGGGCACAGACAGTTAAACTCACTGAAGTATAAAGCAAGAGTTAAATAGCCTTAAAAAAAATCCAACAGACAATGATGTCTTCTCATACATGTCAACGCCGATTAGCAGGTTATGTTGCTCAAGAGACTTGTTACCCATACCAGATGTAACATTCTTGCCAAATTTTCATTTTGAAAATCTCAGAAAAACAAGCAGCTGTTTAGTGATGGACTTGAACAATCCCACAACCTCAATCAACAGCCACCTACCCCAGGATCAAGCCAAAGCCCTCACACTCACAAGATGAACAGATAATCCCTTGATGCTGGCTTTGAAAAGAAGGGCTCAGTAACTTTTTTCCTCAATACTCACAGAAAATGTAACACCCAAATTCATTATTTATTTGAAAGATGTTCTAAACACAAAACAAATAACACCCCCTATGAAAGAAAATAGATTTAAGAGTACCCAAATTATATATTAAACAAACCCCTACAGTGAGATTCAAAGCCAGAGTCACTTCCACTTGAGAAACCTTACAGACATTGCTGGAAATGGTCACATGTACCATTCCCCTAAAGCTGTATCACTGTCAGAGTCTGAAAACAGATCAGCTTAATAAGGCATTTTCCGCACTTGCTGACCCCATGAGCGCACTTGGGCATTGGATGGGTGAGCACACCACGTGGGTCTGTGTACATGCTCCTGAGTACTAATTATAAGCTCAAGGGGAAAAAATCCTTGCAAATTCTGTTTCCTACTTGCTATGAAAAGCAGAGCTGAGTTTTAATACTAATTCATGAGGAACCGTGCCAGTAAAAACACTGACCAAATGCTGAGGTGACATTGTTTCCTCTGGAGTCATTTTGGGCCCATTTCGTACAGCAGCTAACTACAGAACAGCTGCATTTCGCCCACAAGGTGAAAGGATTGGGGAAAAAAGCCCTGCTAGAATTACACAGTTTCCATGCCGGATTCCAGAGGCTATGCTGGAGAAGTCCATGGCCTTTGTGATTGCCAAGGGTGCCACTCTGATCCCCCTCACCTCAGAGTGGCAGCCAGATCAAACTGCTGTGACACTCAAGAAGCCTGAGCTGTTAAAGAACTCAACTGACAGTTAAACTCACAGCTCACTTATTGGCAGGCATTTAAAGATACAAAGTCATCTGATGTCACTGCCTGAAATACCTCCTTTGGAAAGCATTTCTCCTGAAGTAATGCCTGCACAGTGATGCCAGCCCTGGTAAGCAGCCCTAGACAGAACAGCCAACTCCTAAGGACACGTTAGTAATAGTATCACAATGCTGCCTTAAAGTCAAATAGGTTAACTGCATACAAGACTACTCAAAAATAGGAATGGCAAAAGTAGACTTCGTTTTTAAAGACAGCATATGTTAAGGCCACTAGGTCTTCTGAGCTGTGTCACTTGACTGTCGTCTCAGCAACTTGCATAGGCTTGTGGCTCAGATATTACAACTTCAAACTATGGCAGAGACAAAAAAACTAAACCTCAAACCAAACAATCATCCTGTTCTATACTGATATGCACACAGGGCTTGGATCCAGAAGTTAAGACTCCTAGTGTCAAGCACAATCCATGCAACGATTGCCTCCAAGTTTGAAAAGGAGGGAATCATCTAAATCAGACATTGGGAAAATCACCTCACTCTGTAATTATAAATTTTAAAAAACTTGCTTTTGGTTTCCATTTATATATGTTTTTCCAAGAAGAAAGGCCAGTCTTAGTATCTTTTAAGAGTACGACCATAAAGTATTTAAACATATCTAAGTAGTTCTACAGTTCAACAGTTATTTGCATTCTTTATTTTTGCCATTTGCTTATGTTGCAAAGCAGTAAGTGGTTATTAAACATTTTTATCTCATTGGAAGTATATTTATATTAAAATACATGGAATCAGGCTTTTAAACAGCATTTTGAGTCCACACCAACCACTTGCAAGTCAGAATGCAGAAGGAAAATAAACACATCACATCAAGTCTGGAATCAGAAACTGAGAAGTGAAAAAGAAAGAAACATTACTAATAGTTTAAGATTAATTAACATCTTATGGCAATCACATTGGAAAATTTTGCAGTTATCAGGTCTTGTCATTTTACACTTAACCTCCATTAATATGTTCAGTCTAGTGTCATCAATGAGAGAAAAAAAAACAAAACTATAACACAAATAACACAACCCACTTGTCCTATTTCTTCATTGCATATTGGACATGACTGAAACAGATACATGAAAGGCAACAATGAAAATCTCATCCTGGCTATACCAGAGCCTGCTGTCAAAGGCAGCTTCAACATCCCCGCAAAGTTTTACTTCTTGGTATTTTGCCAGGATTTCTCAAGAGTTCAGCTGTTTATTTTTTACTAATGCTTTTATACTGTTTCCATTTTTCCAGCTCCTCTACTAAAGCGATTATCAACAGTAAAAGCATGCCAACCTCTTTTAAGATTCTAATACTTGAGATCATCAAGAAAGGGTAGAGAATTATTTTAACTATTAAAAACCCTTGAAAATTTCCTTCACTTCAGCAGTTATGCTTTGAATACTTGATAATGCAAGTGTTCTACCTACAACCCCTTGAAAAGATGCATCACTAAGTGTTTACTCAAAACCTGAAGGAAGAAACCAATCTAGACCAAAGAAGTGTTTAAGCTTCAGATTGGGACAATCGACAAAAATCCTAGGTTCAGATTACTAAACAGGTAATTTTTGCCTATAAAATAAGGGCCATACAATTAAACAAAAGTTCACAAAGAAATTCACATATTGAAGATTTGTAAACATCCCTCAGCTTAGGGCACCCAACGAGCCAAACACATAAAAAATAAGGGACTAAAGCATATTGTCATCAAAGTCTTGGACCAACAACTTTGAAAAATGCTAGGTAACCATAAGGAGAAGAAGAACAAATTCTCAGCTTGAGCGAACCACTTATGATCATCCTACTCAGAGAACAGATTACTATTCCTGATATTCACAAAGAACTACATATATATCTTATGTATATATATAGGATGTTGTAAAGGATAAAGGGGATTTGTAAGAAAGAGGATAAAGACCAGGATTGTTGGCAAAAATACAGAATGGTGTCTGATAGGTACCTGTGAACTTTGATCTTTTTTCTCTGCCTCTAGCATGTCACTGCAGAATCTTTAAGAAACTGTTAAAAATATTGAGATCAATCATATCAACACCTTTGCTGACAGAACACCAAAACAGCCACACTGAAAAGGAAAACAAAAAAAAATTAATATAATAAAGCACAGCGATCTGTAAGAAACTACACAAAAAGCAAGACATAACAATGTTTGTACTTTACAGTAACTGCATTCTTTTACATGCAGAAACATCTCCATTTCACTAAGATAAGAATAGCTAACCTTCCAGTCTGCAATCATGAGCACTTTGAGTTCAGTGACATGTTACAAAATTATCAGCAAGGCTATGTACTGCAATCAAAACACATGTTCATAAATTCAGATTATACAGAAACAAGGCTGCTGAGACCAGCTTTACACAAACTCCAGGGAAGGTGATGGATGTTAGCATGACCATCACAACTAAGCAGAGGACCAAGGGACTTATCATCATTTGTGGCTGCTTTAGTGATCCCCTTACCATTCTCTTCTCACCTGGTGGTCTTCAGCCATAGGAACACTCTGCTATAATTTGACAGATTTAGGAACACTGGCCAGACCTGACATGAGACATTGGCAATGTTCACTTTTTAAGGAAATTCTCAGGTGTCACTTTCACCAGGAAATAAGGAAATCAAATCAGTAACAGTTTTGGTATGAACACGTCTCAAAGTACAAAACAAACACACCCCACCCAAAATCAAAAGCTTCATAAATGCAAGGCATCTAATGTACCCGTAAAGTAGCAGGGATTCCCTTCGGATCAGTAAGAAAATGCTACATGAAACTAAATATCGTTGCCAGATACTCTGTATCTGTTAGAACTTTAAACCTGGGACAGATACACTTAAGGGTAGCACTAAGAGTAGCAAGTACAAGTATATTCAACTTCCTGAGCTAAAATAGAGGACCATCAGCAGGCTATGGCTCACATTTGAGGATTTTAAAACTCAAAGAGTCCCACAATATTTGTATGGTTACATTCATAAAATTGGCATATTTAAACCTTAACTAGGCACAGATTTAAAAGCACAATATATTTAATTCCTAAATCCATTCATAAGAACAAGGAGCAGGGGAAAGAAGGGGAAATACAGAATGGATCCTTGATGATTTAACAGAGAAGCATGAGATGCCGTCAACCACATTTTAGGAGCTTAAAGGCTTTTCAAATTTTTCAGCCTCTGCTTATCTGCTCTCTCCAATACTGGCAGATAGGTAAACTCCTGAAGGCTGCTGAGCTGAAGAAATCAAATTTTTTGGGGTCTTAATACTTACAGATTAAGCAATTTGAAATGACCAGGCCTCAAGTGCCAATGCCTAGACCTTTCTGCTGGGGCAGGGACAGGCAGCAGATCTGTCTGCAAAAGGCGTGCTTAAGTGCTGGACCGCCTGCAGCAGGTAGCTGAGCTGCAGGAGATGGTAGGAAAGGAGTTAGATGGATGGTTCCAAGCACAGGCTGCAACAGACTCACAGTCCACAGCCAAAGACTCTCCAGAAGGGACGGGGCAATAATGCAGAAGAAGGGAGGCTTGCAATGGCAAGGACTGGCAGGAGGAAGAGACTTCTCCCAAAGGCTGAGGTGCCCTTGCCAAACTGCTTCACTGCCTTGCAGACTGAAGAGGAATGACCCATCACACCAGGAAAGATGCTGCAGCTAAGACAGCCCCATCTACTCCCCATGCCACCAGCAGGGGTTTGGGTACTCCGACCATGGGACTCACTTGGAGAAACCTGGTCTGTGAGGGACTGATGGGGTCCATCTGTCAGAGAAAGGAAAGACATCTTCATTCACAGGCTTGTCTGGATGGTGAGGAGGGTTTTAAACTGAAATTGTCAGAAGAGAGGAACCAAGGGTTGTGATGTGGAGCAGTGCCTGGTTGGAGGCTGTATCCAACAGTGTCCCCCAAGGGGTCAGTACTGGGCCTGGTCCTGTTCAACTTGTTAAATGACCTGCATGAAGGGACAGACTGCATCCTCAGCAAGTTTGGGGATGATACAAAACTGGGAGGAGTGGCTGATACACCAAGAGGTTGTGCTACCATTCAGTGAGACTGGGACAGAAAGGAACCTAATGAAATTCATCACAAGCAGGTACATGGTCCTACACCCGGTGAGGAATAATCCCACACACCAGTACAGGCTGGGGGCTGACCTGCCAGAAAGCAGCTCTGTGGAGAAGGACCTGGGAGGTCCCGGGGACAAGTTCCCTGCAAGCCAGAAGTGTGTGCCCCTGTGGACAAAAAGGCCAGTGGTATCCTGGGGTGTGTTAGGAACAAAGTGGTCACCGTCTAGAACTGCTGCCTGGAGAGGTTTTGGAGTGTCCTTTCCTGCAGAAACCCACCTGGACACAAACACATGTAACCTGCCCTAGCTTTGGTCAGACTAGATGATCCCCAGAGGTCCCTTCCACCCCCAACCATTCTGTGATAATGTGAGCAGCTGGAAGCGGCAACTATTTAAGTACAATCCAGTGGAAACACTGCACTGCAGTAGGAATTCATTCACCTACTCTGATTCCTCTTCCTAATCTTCCAGCTCTTGGGATGGAGGGGAAAAAAAGCATGTTGCAATTATTCAACCATGAAACAGTTACTAAGTACTCCATGCTGTTATAATTAACATATAATAGTACAAAATATTGACAAGGACAGTTAAAATATAAGCAGCCCCTTCCTCCCAAAAAAACCCAATACACAGAGGAAGAAGGAGATTATGTTCTTTGCAAATAGGCTGTAAAGAAAAAAATATTTGAAAGTTCCCAAAAATTCATGTCTTACTGACTTCAAAACAGAAATGTTACAACTGCATCTTCTTCCTTCACCACAACAGCTGCTACAAATATACTTTAAGACTCAGCTATCCTGTGACCTATAGCTGTTTTCTTCACTTCAAAACTGTTTCTCACATAGAAGGAATCACAGCATGCTACCACAGAAATTCAATTACACACATCAAGTACAAAAGCAATTTTTACAATTAAACTAACAAGGACCTTAGAAGGAGGACATAACAAAAAATCCCCATAAATCAGTGCCCTTCAGGCAAAGTGGAAGGTGGAGAGAAAAAGGAAAAAAGGTATAACTAAGTTCTGTATAAAAGCAGCATGTCATACAAATCACAAATGGTTGAATTATGTTACCTGTACAAGTGAGTGTACTGTTTCCTGGAAAACCAGCATCTCAAAATCATGACATATCTAGCTTTGCATTAGACAACACCCTTTTCACCACAAGAAAATGCTACATTGTCCAAACATACCATCTATTACAAAAGATTATTAAGAACATTCCAGCCACTACAAGGTACTGAGCAGTATTACTGAACAAAACACAACAAAACTCCGAGCACTCATCCAGAATCATTAGTTAAAGTCTTAAACACTCCTTGTCTACTATACACTTTACAGCAACTTTCCAGGAAAATACTGGAAATAACATTCCATGCAGTAGAATACTTCAAAGCAGTTCAGTTTGCCTTCTGTAACAGAAAAAAATATTCTACTTTCAAACAGAGCTTTAGGCAAACTAAAAATAAAATAAAAACTAAAAATCAGAACATTTCCCCTCACCCTCCCCTTGATTTGCATGCCAGTTTCAGTCATTTTCAAAACACACCATAGCACAAAAGCTAAAACACAGAACTGCACAGGTGATACAACCACTAAACACTTTCTAAAGGTGTTTTCTGCAGTGAACAACCCAAATTTTGAGTTCATAGATTCTAGGGACTTCACATTTGATCAAGTACTTCTAACCTTATGCTCCATACAAACTTTGGTGTTAGACAAAAAAACTAAAACCCTAAAATAACTTCAAGTAATTTAATTTTCTGCAATGTTTAGTAGGCCAATAGTAAGGCATTAAGAACCTAAAGTTAAATTGAATAAACATGTAGTGAACTTAGCTTGACTGATAAAAAAACCAAAGCCCAAACAAACCTGAAACGTGAAGAGTACTTAACACCAGGCCTCAAAAAATGCCGATTTTTGTCTTCTATATATAGCATGAAACAAAGATCTTGCTTTCCAAACTCCAGACACCACCTGAATGTGAGGCTACACAAGAATTNCTTCTATATATAGCATGAAACAAAGATCTTGCTTTCCAAACTCCAGACACCACCTGAATGTGAGGCTACACAAGAATTCAGAAGACACAGCAATATCACACCAAGAACACTCTTAACAAGTGTGACAACTACCACCATAGGCTTGATATCTAGCTCCCCATTTTTAGCAGGTGTTATCATATTGCACACCTTTAGGGTCAGGCTTGCTGCCAGCAGTTTCAGCAAGAGTACATTTTAGAACTGTATTTACGAACACAATTTCATCACAACAGAATTGTAACCTACCAGTTTTACTGAGACTTTGCCAACTGGGAAGCACAATGATTATGCAATGCATCCCATCTATACTACACCAGCACTGCCCATATGGGAGGTACAATACATGAAGTTCATTATAATAACTGATACAAAAAATCCACATGTGACACTGATTTTAGTGGAGTATTTAATTTCAAGAAATATGCTAAAATGGCACAGAAAAGCATTTTGCCCTAACAACTTAATTCCCCATGTGTCTTATGCGACCACATAATTATTTTCAAAGTTAGAACACCACAGAGATGAAAACCAGAGAAAAAAAAAATCTTAAGATGATAAAGCACAGTGCTTTAAAGGTAGTGCTGTCAAGATGTGAACAGCAGTGAAAGCTGCTATGGCCACTACTGCTTTTTAAACTTATCCTAGGAATCCAAGTTGGCTTTCTTAATTTTTGAGTCCAGCGGAGAATTAGAACAAAAATAAAAATAGCCCAAACAGTTACATTGCAGTGATTTGCAGGAAAACATGCTTCTAGCTGCAGATCTCAGCCGTTTTACGAGCTTTAAACATGACAACACTTAAAGTACATAATATATTTACTTGTGGAGGGGCTGAGTTGAAGATAAATAGCTCACCAGCAGGCAAACCATGACTTCATTCAGATTCCAAAAAACACTATTAGCACCTCTGTCCCACTTTAACCTCTAGAAAAAGCACCTTTGTATTCCTTTTGGGAAAACTTACCTAAACAATTAGGACTGTGCAACAGCTGACTGAGTTTTGTGGAATGAAATTCCACATTAAGATTTTGAGTCAAGAGATCAGTTCAACAGGAGAAATGGGAATTTTAGTGGAGCCTTTATCTCTGCTCCAGTACCATGTGGGTCACCTCAAATGCAGACTTTTCAGATCTCTGAAACCTCATGTGTAATAACGTAAGAGGTTGAAGAGCTTCTGAAACACAAACTGGTATCATTAGCTGTAGGTAAAAAAACCTCCAGAGTTGCGGGTAAACACATCAAAAAACCCCAAAAACTTACAGACAGGACTAGCCAGAGAGAAGCATTTCAGTGACTAGGACCACACAGTATCTCTTACAACCTTTGTTTTCAATATTCTGAAAGTGACACAGCAAGATATTCACACTGTAGCTTATTCTATCCCTGGAGAAGCTTTATTCCAGACAATATGCCAAGGCCACTTAAAAGAGTTCTTTGCATGCACCCTCCATGCTGCTCACTGGGAAGCCTGTTCCAGTGAGCAACCACTCTCTGGGGGAAGAACCTTTTCCTAATACTCAACCTAAGCAACCAGGAAGCTTTGAGACATGCCCCAAATCTCTCCTTACAGGATACCCTTCCAAATTTGATTTCCATGGCAAACATGCTCAACCACCATTTGGACAAGTTAACCACTACACTGTCTGAGTTGATCCAGATCCAGAATGTTCATCTCATTCTCAGTATTACTAAGTGAAGAAATAATGTGCAAAGCCTTTACTGTATTTTTCCATGGAAAAAGTTGTTTGGCTTTTTTTTTTTTTTTTAATGTAGCAAGATTTAGCTCTTTACTACATCTAAAACCACTTTGTATATACAAAAGAAGCTTTTGCCAACTGTCAATTCACACTTTTGAGGATTGGGGATTAACAATGATTAACATATGACAGGACACTGGAGCTGACCTGCAGCTTGGCAGGTTCTCTGCTGTGACTCAGCTGCCCTAGTTCATCACTACACAGTTAATAGCAGCCCATACCCACAAAGAGCTGGACACACCTGAACCAGAGGGTGCCACTCCATAAATTCTCCCACAATCCAGCTCAGGACACAAACCCAAGCAGCTGAGTCAAACTGTACAGTCTATTGAAATCAACCCAGCAGCAACAACAGAACTTATAAATGACGATGGGATATCTCTGTGCAAAATGCTATAGGATCTGCATTTATCAATGTCATTAAGAATTTCTGTTAAGAATCCAGGACATCCAACTTGTCAAAACCTTTTATTCAACCTATTTCTCTTCACTGTCAAAACACCAAAAATCACCTTCCTGTTCAACAAAGAATGAGCTCTTATTTTTCCCAGTCATTCAAGTAGCAATGTAAAAATTCCCAAGTAGATTCCCTCTTGCCTGTTTTCTGCTTCTCTCCTGGGGGAATCCATTTTTTTGTCCACAAGAAACAGGAGTGACAAACTTTGCTAATATCATTGAGTGCAAAACTGACTACAGCCTTGCTGGTCATTCCAGTGTAGCCAGTTCACAGCACTGGCACCAAAACTAATCTCTGCAAATGGAAAAACACACACTGGACATTTAATGGTCCAAGTATTCTCCCAGCAAAGAGAAAACTTATTTTAGGAAAAGATCAGTGCATAACAACACAAGGCTCACAGTTCCCAGAGACTCTTGACTGCTTGCTAGTGCAAGGGATTTAGAACACCTACCTATGCAAAGTAGAATCAAGCTACAGTTTAGAAAGTGAAGGTCACTTGTTTGCCTAAGTTGATTTCAAGGGAAAAACAAATAAATGTTTGAGAAACAAATCCTTTTATTGGGTCATTTTATAAGCAAAATAAACTAAGGAACAGGCTAGTTAATCTCCTTGTTTGCTGTGTTCCCTCATCCCTTTTTCCACAAACAAGGCCATCAACTATTCCAGGCAACTGAAATTCACAAAGAATGGCACAAAAAAAAATAGGAAATGCAGTTCTTAAGAAACTCTTGACACTAGACATATTTTCATTCATTTGTTAGAAAAGCCTCCATAGAAGCATATGTATACCCAAGACTCACCCTGCACTGCTGGCATATTCTCAAATGAAAGCACAACTGCACGTAGGTGATCTTGCTGTATTACAATTATCCTAATTAATTGCCATTCTTCAATTTTGCCATCTTTTCAATAATGGGTAAAACACTGCCATTCATTTTAGGCATTCCCCATTTTCTTACTCTCTCTGACATTATGTTTTGTCTCTAAAATTGAAAGGTTTGTTTTGTCATAAAGCAAAGAATTACAAAATCACTCAGCACTGTGTTTTTTCAACAGAGAGGCTTTTGTTTAAGCTTACTGAGCTAGAGATGCTTTAATAAAATGCATGTAATGAAACCAGAAAAAGATGAATCCATGAGGAAGCTATGATTAACAAGGGTAAGTGGAAAAATTAATCATCTAAGACTGCAAACTTACCATGTTTGCAATATGTAATAGCAGACTAAAAACAAATAGTTTTAACACAGTAACAAAATATGTATGTGGAACACAGACAGAGTAATTTCCTCTCTCTTTCCCAATCCCTACATAAGACAAGATATGGAAACAGTTTGCATTCTTCCCAGAGGATCATGGCTCTAGATTTATCAAATATGATACGA
Organism: Pardalotus punctatus; assembly: GCA_013400915.1. Lineage (NCBI taxonomy): Eukaryota > Metazoa > Chordata > Aves > Passeriformes > Pardalotidae > Pardalotus > Pardalotus punctatus. Next base: position 120,356 of record VZTX01012046.1, read on the forward strand.
ATGCAAACTACAGCAAGGGAAAAACCCCAACCTCACTCCTTATCAAATGCTGAATACATAACTAGTGTAAGTGTCCTGTCTTTCTTCCAACAGTTATGGAATATTTGAAGAAAATACCTGGTTTTCTTCTACCACAAATTAACCATCTATAGTCACAAAATAGTTCCCAAGGCAACCATAATTCCCTCAACCAACGCAGCCATTCCTCTCCCATTACTCTACAGTCTGCTAAGTGAGTGCTTGCTGCCTGACACAGCACACAAACAACTGTGTGCAGCAGATCAGAAGAATGGGCAAGGTACACAAATTAGCAACTCCTATGTGTTTAAACTGACAGTTGTCAAGTGATATGTACATGAGAATTTTAGATTACACAGTTGAGGTTTTTGGTTTTGTTTTGGTTTTTTTTCCCATGGGAAGGTTGCTTAAGCTCATGTTTCCACTGCCATGTTTATAATAGAGGTGCTAGCTGGTTTCTTTTTAAGAATGGACAGAGAAAAAATGCCAACAAAACAGCTAACCTCTTGTCCACATACCAGTTATGAGGAGATTCTTCTTCCCTTGTCAAGTTCTGGGTAATTTATGCTTCCATTATAATTTTAAGAGGAAAAGCAAAAGCTAAAAAATCTTATATGTCAACAAGCTGTTGATTATACAGTAACAAAACAAGTGCCTGCTACAATTTTATAGGATTTAGCATGAGCAATATCCAAGCAGTACCTTTACTGCACTGTTATTTCAAAGAGCATCATTTGCTACTTTGACCACTGTGTGCACATGAGCAGCAGCATTACTTTCCTTACATTTCAATTCCCCGGTATATTAGCCAGCACTTGGCATCTGCCCTTTCATTTTCATACATTTTTTCCCTCCTTGTGCTAGCAAACATCTGTGTAGCTGCAAGGATAATGCAGATGAAGGAGTCAGGCTGGAGCAAAGCCATCCAAACCCAGCTGTGGGTTGCCACAGCCCCATTTTCTCCATGCCACTGACACTGGTGTTCAACCCAGGAAGAAAACTACACCACGAAGTAGAAAGCAAATTCTGGTGAGTCAGTGTGCTGAGATAGCTCAGTTCAAAGTCTATGAGCACCAGAGCGGCACCAAAGGATCACACCTGAAAGACTTTTCACCGAAACAATAGTTTCATCCAAGGAAGACAAAGTTCTGAGTCTGTAACAGAAACTGCTGTTACTCTGAATGAAGAAAAACCCCAAAACAGTCAATCCCTAAAGATGGGGATTCGGTAAGTACCTAGAACTCATACAACAGATCAAAGCAGAGGCCAAAACGATGGACATAATCCTCAAGTGAGCAGCAACACGTCTGACAGCAGAAGGATGGCTTTTGAAGGGGAGTGACACACAAGTTAAGGAGCCATCAATCTACATCCAGATCTGGAACATGAGAATATCTCACACTGTGTATCTTTGCACCCCATGAGTGATCAAGGGATTATTCTGTCACTCTCACTTTTTCTTGTGCAAGAACATGTTTTTCCAGACTTCTAATGTTGGCAGGTGAGCAAGCCTAGTCACAGGCTGTACTGAAAGCTACATGCTGCATATCAGCATTCTGAGAAGCTGAGGAAACCAAGCTGCTCAAATATAAGGCCTGGCAAAATACAAACCTTTGAAACAAGAAGAAACATTTTCCTCTTCTCCTTGGGAGCCCCCAACAAGAATAATAAAAACCCCAAACCAAACAATCCTGAGTTTATCTCCTAGGTACTTGCTATTAAGCACCCCACCATACTCTCCTACTGCCGTAGTGTACAAACTCTCTAGGACATTAGGATGTGCGAGAATTCTCACAGCATGTAACATAGAAAGATTACCTCTATAGCACATACAAGGAACAAAAGCACAAACAGACCAAGTGACAGATAAGGAACCACAATTTGTTGCTGAAGCACAAATCAAATCTACCCCCAATCTACTTTAGTTCCCCCTGTAAATACTTTTCAAACAAGTGTAAGGAAAAGAACCTAAGGGACTCTGTTTTTTTCCAAATCTAAAAAAAAGATATCACAGTATATGAGATGACAACATCTCTAAGGCTGACTTCTGACTGTACTCTTCATCACCACCCTTCATATTTAGCTGTGATTAGCAGATACTCCACCTGAAAGCATTTAAAACTTCTCAAGAATTGTGGCTGAATTGTTCAAAGCAGTCAGTTACAAACTATCCGAGCATGGACATCACAGGAGTATAAGCAAACCAAACATCAGCAGATAGTTCTTGATACATAAGCTGAATGAGCAACCTTGCATAACAAACTGCTGAAGCTTACCCCATTACAACAAGCATGAAGTACTTTTTTAACCCATTAGAGAAGCTGGCCTGTATTTTCTAACACACTCTCCAAGCCAGCCTGTAAGAGTGTTTGGCCTACAGAGCAATACAGCCACACATCTCTCTCTAGGTTGGTGCGACTCTGTACAAGGCAAGTAACCAACAGTTACCACCCACCAACAGATATGTAAACTGGATGTCTTGACAAATAATAATTCAAAAAAACCAAACAAGTCTAATGTATTTTATTTTAAAGAAGGATTTCACTGACAGAAGTGTTTCCAGCTAATAACCCACTATTCTTCTTGCCTCCAACAAGGCAAAAGCTATTGTGAATAAAATAACCACATACTCAAGGATTCATTACCTGTTTGTAGCTTCATGTAAACATTGCAGAGTACTTCAAATTATTTTTGTATATTCAGTATTTCCTACAGTAACTCTAATACATTTCAAGGGACTGTTCAGAAAGACGAAACTAATGAAAGGTGATTTAAATATTTGTCCTTCCCTCATCTGACATCTTAAGTCTGAGAGCCTTCCTCACGATTATGGTATATTCCATTGGACAGTTTCACATGCTCTCAATGCCACAGGGCTTCCCAGAACCCAAATCCTCAGTATCAAGCATTACCTAATTAGTACATGACATGCTTCAAAGTCAAGGCCACAAATAATTACAAACACATTCTCAATATTGATATACCTCATAACAAGGAAGAATGGTGACCAGAAAAGCTGGGACTACTCCAAAATATGGTCCAACTACATTCACAGAACCTCAGAATTATTAGGTTTGAAAAAGCACCTCTGGAGATGAGCCAGTCTAACCTCCCTGCCAAGACAGCACCACTTGGAGCAGGTGACACAGGACCATGGTCAGGCAGGTTTCAAATGTCTCCAGAGACTCCACAACCTCCCTAGGCAGCCTGTTCCAGTGCTCTGCCACCCTCACCAAGTTTTTCCTCATGTTGAGGTGAAACTTCTTGTATTTTAGTTTACAGCCATTTATCCTTATCCTGTTGCTGGGCTCCACTAAAAAGTGTGCCACCATCCTCTTGGCATCCGCCTTTGAGATATTTATATACGTTAATGACATCAGTCCTCTCTAAATGAAACAGGCCCAGCTCCCACAATCTCTCCTCATAACAGAGATGGTCCAGACCTTTCATCATCTTCGTGGCCTCTGCTGGACCCTCTCCAGTCGCTCCTTATTTTTCTTGTACTGAGGAGCCCAGAACCGGACACGTTCCCTTGGAGCTGGGGGCTGTCCACTGCCGGGCAGCTCACGCTCAGGGCACACAGGTGCGCCCTGGCACCGGGGGGAGCTGCGGAAGCACCGCACCCGCTCCGCGGGGCAGAGCCGGAGCGAGCATCCCGCTGACACAGGCAGGACGTCCTCGCCCACCCGAAGCCGAGCTCGGCGGGACCCCGACGGCTCCCTGGTCTCCTCGGCTGGCGTACGATGTCCAGTTCGGCGAACAGCCCGGGCCCCGGAGCTGCCCGACGCGCTGTCCCCGGGCCCGGGTCAGCCGGGCCCCGCCG
>VZTX01012047.1:0-37154 GCA_013400915.1 Pardalotus punctatus
GCCCGCGGCTGCGCGAGGCAGGGAGGGGGCGGGGCTTACTGCGCACCGCCCGCCGCGGGAACCGCTTCTGAGGGCTGCCCCGCCCGCCCGAGGGGCCGTGGCCCAGCGATAACCCAGGTACGGCCCGGGAAAAGCCCGGGGCCGCGCCCGCCTCACCTCAGCGCCCGGACGACCGGTGAGTGCCTCCAAAGCAGGGCGGCCGCAGCGCGTGAGGGGCGCCGGGAGCGGCGGAGGGCGGGCGGGGCGAGCGCTGAGACATCGATGAGAGGAAAGGGCGGGGATAAGGAGGGCTCGTCCCACAGCGGGTGGGGGGGCTGCTGAGCGCGGAGCTATCGATGGAGGTGGGGAGCGGAAGTGGAGGACTGGCAGCGGGGTCGTGGTTTACTCTCAGGCTGGGGCCGTTCCCCTGTCCAGCCGCCTCACAGTAGGCCCCGGTGACGGGCCCGCAGGTGTGCGGGGAGCGGAGGCAGACGTGCGGTGATAGAGTCCTCTCCGAGACGGGACGGCGCTGTCGCGCGGGGGACACGAGTCGCGCTCCAGCCCCTTCCCTCCCCGCTGCCCTGGGACCGTTCACATAACACAGGTGGGTCTGTGCTTTGTATCCTAGGTGCTGAGCACGCTCAAGAGGACCACCGTTACCAATATCAGTGCGTCCAACGTTGTCTTTCCCAGCCTTTAGGAAGCCTCCTAAAGAGGTTTCCTAAAGGATATGTCCTAAAACTGAAAACCAGAGCAGCAGGTGACGTGCGTAGCCACAGACGGAGCCCAGGAATCCCACTACTTTCCTCCTGACAAAGAGCTGTGTAAATCAATGGCAGGGGCTTTTCAGTATCGCCTTTCTGATGCCAGGTTTTGTTTAGTTTCAACTGGGAGCAGTCCCTTCTCTCACACACTCCCAATCAAAGGGAAACAATAGGAGTGTGTAACCACACTTCGGCTTCATGTGTTTAGAATTACAATCTGTTCGAGGCGGAGATTTTCTTACGTGGCAATGCTATTTACATTTGTGTCCTGTCCATTAAAGGTGGATTTTCACTGATCATGCTCTGCTCTTCTACTCTCCAGGTTACATCCTTTAAAACGTTTTCGACACGGGTTGTGGGGAGAAAGAGAGCAGGAACCAGACTGAGGCTCAGTGCCTTAAAGGACTCACCTGCTGTGGCGTCACCCTCCCGGATTTCCTGGACCTTGGCAGTTTCCTGGCGGTGAGCCATGCCGGTGCCACCAGGTGGCATCAGCTACCTGTCCCTTTCTTGTTCCTTGCCCCTTTGCACCGCTGTTGAGGCCAGTGAGTCAGAAGTCACTGAATCGTGAAAGAACTCTACAGCAATACCGTGTCTCTAGAAGAACTGCAAGATTCATGTAGGTCCAGAGCTCGTGGGGAGGTTTGTGTCTGCATTTCAGTTTTCTGGTTCCTGTTTTATGTGTGTGATTTGTCACGAGTGTGCAGGGAAGGGGCAGAAGAAGGGGTGGGTGAAGGAGGGGAGACGTGCCAGTCACTAGATGGCACAACAAGCACGTTTGAGAGCAGCCGAGGGCCTGCGGGGGTCTCGGCATTTCACAGACATTTGCTGTAAAGGTTTTTCTCCTGCCTGTGAGCTGTGAGCCCTGTTGACCCAGGCAGCTCATCCTCTCTTGCCGTTCCCAAGTGGTAAGAATCCGGTATAAGGAAAAGTGAGGTTGTATAGAACAGCAAGCTCTTTCCTTAACCCTGTCTCTCTACACCTTCAGTAACTTCTTTTTCAAAAATAAAGTCTTAGAGGCTAATCAAAGTAGTAAATAAAACGACTGAAGTCTGGTAGCCTCCTGTTGGGACACAAACCATGCAGTGGGGACTGTCTGCAGTGAGTTGTGAGGAGGATGATGGCATGCTGGGGTGTGCATGAGAAATCAAACATTTCACTGAATCTTCAGTTAACTGTGCTCCTTTGCATGTTCTACATTTGACCACAGATATGAGAACACATCTCACCAAATTAATATTTTTCAAGTACTGATAAAACACGGTGTAGTGTCAATCACTCTTGAAAAGAGAAATTTCATTCAACATTTTTAAAGGAAAATTCCACTTGTTTGCCTGCTTCTGAATACAAATGGTCGTTAGCCCTTCCTGAGGAACCCATTCCCCATGAAGTGACTGCACCTGCTCAATATGATTTGTGTCTTTATGAGAGTATTAGACTTACTAAGAATATCTCAGAGACAATTAGAAAACTGATGTTACAAAATTATCACAGCAGATGCAGTGATGTGTGGAATGGTATCAGTTTGCTCCCAAAGGGAAATTTGGGCTGTGTTCCTTAACAGAAGCATAATCTAGGTTTGTGCTGGTGTAAACAAGACTATTGGCTGCTGTAATTGGTCAGGCTCATCACACTTCCCCATGCAAAGAGTGTTCACAAAGTGAAAACATCTGGGGAAGTCTAAAGCAATTCAGTCTACAGTTCCTCAAGAATTAATTTGTCTTCATCCAGCTAGTTGCAGTAGGAAGAGGTATTTAGGAACAAATTAAACCTTACTGCAATTCTGTGGGTGCTCCTGGGGGCTGCATTTGTATCAGAAATGGCTCGCAGTGAATGAATGCAAACAAGCGATAGCTCAGGAGGACCAACTCCAGCAGCCAAATCAGGCCTGTACTGCCCACCCTGCCACTGGATAGAAAAGCTCAGCTGACAAAACCCCACGTCTGTTAGGTAACTCCTCCTCTGCCACACTCGAGATCCTTTGCAAACAGTGAGTAAATAAGTTGTAAAATATATTTGTGAGTTGCAGTAACTCTCAACTGTGAATTTTAGGACCTGGTCTGTTGCTCCGTTGGTCATTTCTACTGATGTCCAAGAGGAGAAACTTCAGTGGAAATATGGCTGAGAAGGAGGACACAGTTGGCCCTGTAACCATGGCATAGACCTATCAGAAATGTGTTCAGTTGGGGCCACCTGTGTTCTTTGCTTGTAATACCTTCAATGCCATTTGAAATGTTTAATAATGGAATCTGATCTCAGCACAGGAGAAGTAAATGCAAACTAGAAGTAATTCTTGATGATGTCTGTGTACTTCTCAAGGCATTCAAGTGGAATGTTTATCACAAACATGACTTACTGAAAAAAAAGGTTTAAAATATCTGAAATTTAGCAGTGTTGAGTTCAATATAGGCTATGTGAGCAGAGTGTAAGCACAGTGAGAAATCTGACTGTTCTTGGGAAAATCAGAATGTTCTTTGTAAATATTTCCTAAGCTAAATGGTCAGTTAATTTAACTTAATGCTGTTTTTTAATTTGGCCTAAATTCATTTTAAATCTCCTAACATTGAAATGGGTAGCACAAAACTCATCCTACAACAGTAATGATCTTTGATTTTAATTTATCTGAGAAAATGTTTTTGTTTGTTTGTTTAGGTGGATCTAAACCAAAATTTCCTGTATTTTTCACTTGGTTCAGAGAACTAAAATATTTGCATATTGCTGTTCATTTTACCAAAGCTCATATATTCAATATACTCCAGTTGCTTTATACTAACCTTTTGATACTTAAGAAATTCATTTAATTAGTCTGTGTGGACAGGATAGAAGCTACATCTCCATGCAAAACCCATGAGTTTTACCATGTTTGCGGTCTCATCGATCCAATCTGACAGCCTGATGGTTTTTAAGAGAGGCAGCTGACTACTTGTTGAGCCCCTTTTATCTGATTTGTCGATTAACTGCTTCTGTACCTGCAAGCAAGTCATCATCTCAAGTTTGTTTGGTCCCTTAACACTCATGAATAATCTGTCATATTGGTCCTGAGTGCCATGGAATGGCAGGACTTACATGAAGTAGGAAGTTATAAAGAAGAGAGACAGGAAGATTCAGAATTCCTTTACATTTACATTTAATGGTTTAACTGTAGGAGCCATGCACCACAATGCTTGGATTCCACTCTGGGCTTATTTCAGATGTCAAGTACACCACATTTGGGTGCTGTCTCTTCTAGCCTGTCTTGTCTTCTCTTTTGTCTACAAACTTGTGCAGCAACCAATCCCCTTCTTCAAGACAGCATGTCTAAAACCAATAAGCAGAATACCCCCACCAGTTGGTATTTGACAGGGAATGACTTATGATTTTTTTGCAGGGTTGTTGTTGCTCTCCTGTTCAACACCACTTGCTTGTTCAAAGAGCTTGCTTTTTTTCTTAACTGCTTTGGCTCAGAGAACCTTTCATAAATTCTTACTATATTTTTCATTTGTCTTGACTTTTCTCCTCTTCCTCTTCTTTTTTCACAAAGCTTCTTCAGACACCTCACAGAGTACCAGCTTCAAAATCAAGAGGGAATTTATGGTGGAAACATATGCTTCTCTGTGAAAATTTCTTTAACTCAGCAATCATATTTCAGGCAGACTCTTCAGATCACTTTCCCTAGTTTTCCCAGTCATAATCTAACATTTTCCCTATACCAATCAGCTCTTAAATTGTCTGCACTTCATTGTATTCATTACATCCATTATAGAGAGAGGATAGGAATGAACTAACTATGGCATGTTGGATCCTCATTTACCTCCATGCCATTTTGCAGGAGTATTTGTGCAGTTTATTAAATACAGATCCCCCCTCTTTCCAATGCATGTGAACAGGAAGAAGGTGAGGGAATGTTAGTTGTAAGTGAGGAAGGTGTTCCTTCAGTCACTCAACCCTTCCGTGACATACTGCTGTCTTGTCTGGGTCACTGTCTGTTGGTTCAAACCAAAGTGGCTGAAATAAATTCAAGAGCTGTTTTCACCTTTTGGCTGGCATCATTCCATTATATTGTTATCTGACGTGCTCCATCTCTGTCAGAAACTGGTATTGTGCTTCAGCACACCAATACAATTTATTATGTAATAACACTCCTTCAGCCACTGCTGCTACCATCTCGCAGAAGCAGACAAAGTGAATTGGCTGATACCTGGCAAATGTCCTTTCCTTGGTTTCCTTCTTGGCACTTTTAAGCTGTATTGGTTCAATCAAGGAAACAAAGCACAAATGTCTCCACACAGGTCTAAAAGTAATCTTAAGGCAGGTAGATTAACTCAGTTTTCTCAAGGAATTTCCCATCTGTTTTTATTGATGGTCTCTGTGTCTAACCCTTTCTCATTGCCCTGCAGGAGTGCGGAGTTCATGCTGTTCTTATTGGGAGGGAAGAGAGGTTTCTCTACTCTAATGCTGATAGTCAACATACCCATTTCCTAAAATCATGTCTTTGTTTTTTGTGTCATGTCTCTGTACAGTCTAGACCTCACCCAGCCTCATCCCTCCTGCAGTGCTTTTCCACTTGACTTCTTTCAATCATATTTTTTATTCATAGTAAGGTCCTGACTGAGGCTTTAAAGTAGCAGTTGACCCTTTAATGTTAACTGACTTACCATGGAAGCAAGTGACTCTGCTTCAGCTGTGGTGATTATGTTGTTTTCAAACTTTGTTCAACTAATGAGTCATTATAAGTAGTAATAAAGGTGTTTGTTGGGGCCACATATCCCTTGGAAACACTCAGCCCATGCTAATTACAGTGGGCCAGCAAAGAGGTCAAGGCTATAAGTGTGTGGGAGTGGGCATAAAACAGTAATGGTGAGGGGTGTTGAAAATAGTTGCAGGAAATGTTAATTATACAGCTGGTTCACATCAGCTTTCTCCTCCCATTAAAAGCAAAGCTCATTTTGAAGACACTTGTAAAATCTGTGCTTTAGGAATCAAACTCCCGTATGTCTCAGTAACTGGTAATACTCAGAAATATAAAACTGCAGTGGAATCAACAAAGAACTCATCTGTGCAAGGTTGTTTGAGTCTCAATTAAAACTGAAAATAAGATTTTACATTACTGTGCTGCCATTAGGGCCATTGCACAGCTTTGTTCTATGGATTTAATTTGGTTTGGGCAGAGGAGGTTTTTCTACTGACTTCCATGACCTTTGGACCAAGTCTGCTGTTGGGTTGTTCACATCCCTGAAAAGCCCCAGCCTGTCTGACAGACAGATAGTGTGCTTTCTTAGGGAACTGAGCAATGGCGACACCTGGTTCTGCAGTTGTCACAGTGTGAGTGACAGAGCAAAGCTAGTTACATGGGGATGTTTGCATGGATATTAAATTCTGTTAAAGTCTAATAAAAATGACAGTGAGGGGAAGGTATACAATAAAAAAAAGATGAGAGATGTGCAATTAACAATTCTTAGCTTATAACTAAACAGTATATGTCTATGTTGTTTGTATTGCTAAGAAACTGCACTATATTTACTATTCAGAGAAGCATAGCATTATAGTATAAAAGCTGGCTATTTTCTGGTTAGTCCCTTAGCCAAACTGCAGAGCCAAAAAGCTTTTAGGGTGTAGATAAGTCTGACAAATACTTAACTTCGAACTTGAGCATGTGTATGCTTCATAGTCACAAAACTGTCAAATCCCCAATGGCAATCAGTGCTCTGAGAATGATGTCTGTAGGAGAAAGAGTGTACTTGACTTAGTGTGTCTGCAACATTGCAGATAACAGGAAGAAATTAATAAATAGAGATGAAATTTTCATGCAGATACTGGAAGAAATTGTCCTTTTGATCAAAACAAAAATCTGGACAATTTGAAATACTGAATTGAATGACTTAAAAAAAAAAAAAACTTCTGAAATATGTAATCCTTGCTGTCATCCATGTTTACCCAGTTGATAATTTTTTCTTTTGTTTTCCCCTTATTTTGAACATTTTGTAGCAAGTAGTGTTCCCCAAGGTTTAAGAAGCATTCATTCATTGTCAAAAATGGTATATGAAATGGTATTCTTTGAGAAATTGCTTTTTCCCTGATTAAATGTAAATGAAACATTTTAAAAGGCGTCATATACAGAAAGTATGCTGAAGGAAGTTGAAGTATATGGAATGCGCCCAGCTATCTTCTCTAAGGATTTCTGCAGCAATTGTTTATTGGAAACCCCATCAACAGAAGAGGTCTGTCCGTTGTCACAGACTGAACAGCATATTATGGTCAAAGTTAGAATTTGTTTGATAGCCCATGTTAAGTGTTGATCAGCCTGGAAGCATCTAACTTCAGTGAAACTTCTGAGATGATTCTTTTTCTTCAGGGTAGCTAAGCCATATGGCAAAGCTGACTTCTGCAACTGAGGAGGAGCTCCAAGTCAGCTAATGTGTCTTGATGGTATTGAGCATGAATGATGATGGAAAATGTACACATTTGTTCATAAAAATAACATTCTAGCAAAATGTTGATGTGCTGTAACCTCTTTAAATGTAGGAGAAGGTGCACTCAGTAACTGCATATCAGTTGCAAAAATCAGTGAATCTATTGTTTAGACCCACAAACAGGAAATCAGCTCCTCATCAAGTTCCCTGTGAAGTGGGTGACAAGATTGCTGTGAGTTTAGCCCAGATGCATAATTTTGTGTGTCATAGAGGTAGAAGATTTAAAAAGAGAGTCTATAATTCTTCTACTTCAGTAGCAAAGCAGTTTTAAGTATAAGCATGTTCTGGCAACCAACATGCAAGAAGACTGTACATAGAAAAATCCCCTTTGATGTTAATTTATTTAGCTTGAGTTGGTTTTATGTTTTTCACACTATTGCAGTATGTTTGCACAACCAATAAGGACACCAGAGTTGACTATTCATGTTTATTGAATAATTTGTGTCGAATAAACACTTTTGGGAGTCTGACCACAGAAAGTAAAAGCATTCCTTTGAGAGGAGAGAAATCAGAAATCCTCACTGGAAGGAAAGGATCTCTTCTTGCTTCATTATTAAATGTCTGAGGAGAAGGCATGATTTCAAGTGGCACGACTGAAGTGTGGACATGCCAAGGTGGGAGTTCTGGTGTGGGCTGTACATCTGAGCATCTCAGCTTGTGGTTGAGATGCTCAGGGATGCATTAACCCTTTGTACTGTGTAGCCTTTTAGGTGAAAAGGGTTTTCCTGTGCCAGTTCCAAGTCAAACTATGAAGTTGCTCATTCTACTTAGTTTCAATTGAAATTGTTCCTGTCTCTCTATTGTGACTTACTGTCTGGACAGATTGTAGTGTACAAGGACACAGGTCTCCAGAATGTTATCATTTAGAAGTGAAAGCCTGCTCTATTTCATTTTAAAACAACTGGCATATGTTGTTGTTTTTTGTCCCTCACTATTTATTTACTGATTTCACTGATGTGAGAGGAAACCATACAATTATTCTACTTCAGTAGCATCAGAACAGAAGTTTAAGAGCCTGTTTTAGTCATTTAGGAACGCCAGTAGTTGGATTATTCTGGGGTTTGGGCTCCTAAGGAAATAAGCACTCTTCCTAAAGTGGGGTAGTTGAATATTCTCAGGATTTGCCTGTTCCGTTCAGATGGGTCCTTTAGTTCCTTTGTTTTAAGCGCGTGACAAAGCCATTAACTTGAATGGGAACATTAACACACTGAAGGGTAGGTGCAGAGGTCAGCAACGGGAAGCCAAAAGGGAGTGAACACAGTGTTTTAGTGATCTGGCAGTTTACTTCACCAAATGCAAATGCTACACAATTATTTTCTCATTCCTCTGTTTCACTCTCCCATGCTGATCTCTTTCCTGGGTGCTGACGTTTTTCTTCTACCCTGTCTCTGCTAACATCTACTAAATCAAGCAACAAGCTGCCTTTGTGACAGGTGAATGACTCCTGAAAGTTGCAGGGGCCTGTGTCATCTGAGCTGTCAGGATTCCAGTGCCTTTTTCCAGGATGCTGGCGTTTCTCACCATATAGGTCTGCCTCATAATTCCAGCCTCTTTTGCTCGGATGCTGGTGCTTATACATCAGGTATCTTCTGCCTGGATGTTCTCTTTTGGATAGCTCATTCATGTAAGTTAGCTGTGCCCTAGAGCTGTCAGCAGACTCATCCAACAGTGACTTTCTGCCAAGAGGCTGTTGCCTTTTCAGCTTCAGATAGACATCAAGGTCATCTTCTGTCTCTCTTTTTCCAGGATGCTGTCTCTTCTCCAGGTTACTTAGATACTTCTTCCCAGGGTGTTGTCTTTTGGAAAGCCATTCTGGCAGAGGGGCATTTGATTCTGTCCAAGGAAAAGAATAACATTAATGAGACCCCATATGCCTCACTAAGGAAGTCGAAATAGGAATTTGTGGAGCAGGTTCATAATCTGTTGCTCTTTGAAAGTCAGCTCAGTATTTCCAGCTACCAGTCATCACACTATTAGTATGTCTCACTCATTCTTAAATTCTTTTTAATATTTCAGGTCTTGGATCAACACAACCAATTCTGAGCATTCATGTGAAGAGGGAGGATGGCTTTTTCTGTGGGCACTTGGGGCCAGCTTGTCTTCCACTCTGGAAGGGCCCTGTGCTGTTTGTTGCTGGCAGGTAGCTATGTGCTGTTTCTTGCAATCCTTGTGTCTGATCTTCCACTGCTGTGACAAGTGATAGCAGAGCACCTACAAGCCGGGAGGCGCAGACACTGGAGCAGCCTCTAGCATTCCCAGCCATGGGAAAAGCCTGCCTCTCTTGGGGAGTAGGAACCAGTGGGTTGAGGTAGGAGGTGAATGGCAGCACCCCCACCTCGAATTTACATTAGATACAGGGCCCACAGCTGTGGAATGTCCTTCATGAGTCCTTCTAGAGCTTCTCTAGGGAAGTACCTTCCAGAGAAGCAGGTTTTCTGTGAGAGGCTTCTACTTTTTTATTATGCACCAGCTGCTTAGTGATAGTACAGCCTTTCCTGAGCAAAGAGATCTTAGAGGAGACAGCATTTTTTAAGAACTCAGTGTCAGTGTATTGCAGCAGACGTTTTATCCTTCCCCCCCCCCCTTAGTTCCAGTGCTAAGTATAAACATTAGAATGTGGAAATCATACCTTGGATCTAATGATCTCAGCCAAGTGCTATGCCATCACCAAATGGGTACCCCCAGTGGGATATATACCTTTATTAATCGCTTCTTTCTTTTCAGCTTTCTTGAGGAGAGACTGAAGAATGAGACTTTTAGATCTCTGAAGGTTGTCATCCAGGGGATTTCTGCCCATGTTCTCACTCTCCTCTGGAAGGAGATGTCCCCCGTTGATGCATACACCACACAAGGTCAGGCAGAGGAGTAGCAGTGGCAGCTGGATAGATGGCATTGTGGGACAGGGGTTCCTGTAACTTCCATTGGACAGAGAACAACAGGGGAGGAGGATGGAGCAAGCAAACCTGGCAATAACAGCAATATTTCCAGACACTGAAAAACAAATACAGCACTGCTGCAGGGATTGAAGTCTCTTAGGATCTTTCCTTATTTCTCTTACTAACCTCTCAATTTGTTTTTTATCCTCCAAAGAATCTAAATTCTTCATAATTAAAACCAGGCAGTTTTTCATTTTTCTGGCAGAAAAAATATTATATGAACTTCTTGAGGCACAGGTGATTCTAAAAAACAGTGATTTTGCTTCGCCTTCTGCCAAGAGGCAAACCTAATTTCTCTCTTAAACTCTGTACCCACACGGTACAGACACCGATACTTGCTATCCTCACCAGGCAACTCCCTTCGCTGAGGGTTCATTTTAAAATGATACTGGGATTAGCAGCACTTCCATTCCACCTTTAGTTAAAGCCAATCTTTAATAATCCACTTGTTTTTCACCGTCTTTTTTTATACATTTAAAGTAGCCATGTGCCTGGGTATTTATCAGGATAAAAAGACAGCTATGCTCTGTGGGGCAGGGAGATTTTCTGCATGGCAAGAAATGAGGTAAGTACCTCATATATTTTTCAGAGATATAATAATAATTATATCCTCTATTACCTCTTGCCCAGGTAACAAGTGTTTTTCTATTTCTTCTAGCTAGCACTGAATTCCTAACACACTTAGGGATTTATTTTACAGTAAACAGAGTTCCTTCAGTAGAATGGAATACATCTTTAATACTGCACTCATTTAGCTTAATTTTATCTTCAGAACACAAAAGAAATGCACAATTTTATGAAGTCTTACACAGTTTTTAAATAGAGAATGAGTTTATTACCTTTCTTATTCGCAGGTTTTTATCAGTTCTGATTAAATCCTTGGGTAACAGCCCTAAGAACATCACCTAGTCTATTTGACTCAGAGCAATCTTTAGACAGAAAGGCAGAATATGCTAAAAAGGAAATTATTTGGTAAATTACCTGATTTGTAGTTTCAGATTTTTGCTTGATGTGTCTGCCAAGTCCTTTAAAGCTGTTTGCACATCTGAGCTTCAAAGTTGTCCTTTTGCTGCCACAGGCACACAGAGTATCCAATAGAACCGTTGCTGTGTGCTCTTTGGAGGGCTCGCGTCTCTGTACTTATACTGTACTGCCTCTGGACCCTTTATGCAAATAGCTCTGAGGTAATGTAGGGGATATGATGTGGTTTTTTGGTGGTTTTTTTTTTTTTTTTACTGCTTTCAGAGAGCTGCATTTTGAATGCAGTTTAAGATTCACCCTGTCAGTCAGTTAACGGTTGGCCTCCATATATCCATGCTCGACTCCCAGAATTGTTATTTTCCCATTCTCTAAAGAGATTATGTTGAATTTTATGTAACTCAGCATAAAGAAAATGAGGTTTTCTCTGCTTAACGAAGCCAGGCTTGTTTGTCCTCTTTTAAGCAAGCATTTTGGAGTAAATGCAGAGAAGTAGGTAATTAATTAGGCTAAGGAAGCAAGATAATGGCAAAAATGAAATGGACCTTAATTAAATAAGTGTATAGCATGGGTTCTTATTCTGAATGACACTATACAGTTTCTGGCTCACAATTCCCTATTTTTTTGGCATCGGCTTCTGCAAAGAGTGTTTTAGAATATGGGGTGCACAGCATTACATATTAAAACATGTTTATGTTGCTGCTATGTGTTTCAAAAAGCATTATATTATTGTAACTAGAAATAAGACTCCCTGTCTTTAACCCATCTGTCTATTTAAGATACTGCTCCAAACAGTACTGCTCATACAGAGGGTGCAGCTGCTTGGCATTTCCTAGGTGTAGTAACTCTTTAAGGTCTCTCAGGTAGGACACCAGAGTTTAAACAATTACTGTATTGCCGTATACATGAAAGTGGGTGTTGATGAAATGGGAAGCTGCCTAGTTCCATTCTCATTAAAATCTGCCTCTTTACACTTTTGAGCTTACCTTTTGAGAACAGGGATGAAATCCTGTGTTACAATTACATCCCCACGAAAAGCTCTTCAGCAAGTTTAGATTCACAGGTGCAAAATTGTATTCATAGTGCAAAGCCTGAGACTTCAAGCCTGGCTATCTTTGCCTCTTTGCTCAGACTTATTTTTATCTTATTTTGGACTCATTTAGTAGAGTTTTAATGCTTTGTTTAAAGGAAGAAAGTTAAAATCAAGCACCTCAAAGAGTCAGGTTTTTTTAATGAAAAATGTTCTTTTTCTATTTCACAGCTGGAAAAGTGTGTCTTTTTAATACGATATCCTTCCTTTTAGAGTTCTGTTTTGCTTTTTTCCAGCAACATTTTTTTCAGTTTCATTTTCCTTGCAGGTGATTTTTCTATTTAAAAAATTTCTGGAGGTTTATTTTATAAGTGTAAATGTTCTTTCCTCCCCCTCACTGCACAATTACTCATGACACTGAGATGAATTCATGGGTAGGAGGGAGAGTTTGTTTTCTCAAACTCCAGAGTCTTCCAAGCTATACTTTGTCTTGTCACAAATGCATTGACACTCCAGACTTGCCCAGAGCTTGTGTCAGCATAGAGTTTGGCTCCCAGCCTGCATGTAAGTCTGTGGTAGGTTCTAGAATTGCACAGGGACGTTGAACAACCACATTTCACACCTAAGTACAGCGTTTCAGCACCACTGTGATCCTCAACCCCTTTGTCCAACTGCTGTATTTTATCACAGGTGCCTCAAGTCCCTTGAGCTTTTGTATCAGCTCAGTTGAGGAAGTTCCCTGTTTTTCTTTTAAGCATTCTCAAGAACACACCAGCTTCTCAGAGGGCTTCTAAGTGAAGAAACTGGGGGGCAGACAACTCCTCCAATATCTGAGGCAGACCCTTACATGTGAACTGTGAGGACTGAGGTTGGTATTCCTCCCCTCTTCAACTCACATGTTGCTTGTATTGCTGATTCCATTCACTAACCATGCATCAACAGCAGCCTGGTGCCTCCACCTGTACTGAGCACTTGCCCAGCTCAGTGTTAGTGCTCATACCAATGGGGCCTTAGCATTGGGTATGTCACTGGGCAAACAGTTGGTCCCTAGAAAGATCTCCAAGGTGAATAATGAGAATATCTGTTGCTAACCCAAGTCTGATCTTTGTTGTAAAGAATATAGACACTCATGTTTTGTGCAGTTAGTCAGCTATGACATCCTGGAGTCAGGCAGAAAGTTCCTCTTACCAGATTTTTGTGTTTTTACATCGTACTTTGATTGCCTTGCTCTTGTCACTGTTGCAGACATGTAATGGAAGTACATCGCTCATTTTTAGTATGGCCATCCCTCTAGGAATCTTGAATATAAAAGTTGTTATGGGAACTGCTTTTCTTGAACCATAGGAATAAAAAATATTCTTGTTTGGAAATAATCGGTCATTGAATTTGTTACCAGTTTCACTAGGAGATGCTGATTTTTTTAAGTGGCTTTCCCTTTGTCACAGATCTGTAGTTTTAGAGTCAGGAAGTGAGACCAGAATCTATTCACTCAGCATTCCTTTATTGAAAACAGGTTTGGGTTTTGGTAGTACCTCACAAGACACACGTCTTTCTCATTTAAAAGGTTACCTACATGACATTACTTCTGTGTGCAAGACTGAGAGAAATACCTCCACTGGCTACTTAAAGCATCCCATTAATTTTTATTAAGTGTACACTGTCACTAGGACTCTAGTTTTGATCTTATCTCTTTAAACTTTATCCTTTTGGATATTTCCTGAATTGTATTTCTTGCAATGACTGCAAATCTCAGCTGCTCTGTCTGAACTTCTCTTGTTAACAGTGCTATGAATTAGGAATGACTTGTTTGCTAACAGAAATGAGAGGCAAATCAGCTCTTTTGTTTTCTCTGGAAAATGTAAAAGCACAATTTGTTTATATCACTCCTCCCAGTTTATTCCTTGATTGAACTACTCAGGCAGAAAATTAGGGAGATGGATATCAGTAATAGGTGGACAGCTCTCTCTCTCTTTCCATGTGATCTTCCTTATATGATCCTTCTTGCATAAGAACAGTTTGCTCTGCAGGAGGATGTACTGTATTTTTGCGAGAGGTATAATTCCAACTTTCTTCATTTTGATTTTAATGACATCAGAGTTGCCAGAGTGTGTACAGCCACAATGATCTTAAGATGGTTTATTATTAGACCCATAGTACAGTTTTACAAGGGAGGCAACCTTTCAGGAGTACAAACCTTTCTTAGACCTGAGGAAATACATTCATGTCTGAAAGTTTCTCTCCTCTTAGGACTAAAAAAGGACTAATATCCCCCACAACAGTCAGCTTTTCATGGCAATAGATGTCACTACAAGAAAAGATATTACACCTAATCTACAAACCTTGTATTAAATATTAATTATTACTGGAGGCAGGGTTCCAGGCAACTTCTATCTATGAGTCCCCAAAATTAATTTGCTAAGTAAATAGACCTAGACAGTACTGAGTGCATGTAATGATATGTGAAGGAGGTTTTTGAAATGCAGCCTACTGTGCTCACAGCCAGCGTTAGCAAAAGCAATACCATTGTGCAGACATACCCAGCCAGGGGGGCTTCACTGTGGGCAACAGCACAGCATATCATGGCCCAGCTGGTTTTGCTGCAAATTATCACAAAACCAAAACCCTTGAGGAATAAGGACAGGTTTCTCATTAATTTTCATTAGCCGTGAATATAAAATCTAGGAAGGGAAACAAAGGTAACTCATCTACCATGTTCCGTTTCTTTCAGCACTGAGCCCCCACCGTGGTACTTCTGCTGTTGCTTTGTGCAGCTGTCTGTAGTGGTAAACACTTGTTTGTGCTGTGAGCCCTGAGGCCTTTTGGGGAAAGCTTTAGTTAGAGCCAGGTGAAGGAGTTGGCCTGGAGAACCTGGCGAAATTATTAGAAACTCTGCTGGCTGATGCTGAATGACACTTGAAGTAATGACCTGAACATGGTAAGGACATGTAAAGCATCCCTTCTGAAGGCTGTGTAACCTTCAATTGACACCCTCCTTCTCAAAAATTCCAGAAATGGCAAAATCTTCTGCTCTGACCGTAAGCCCCAGAGTTTTATACTTTTGCAAACATAGAAATGTGGTCACTTAATCTTTTGAATTCATTGAAATGAATAGAAAACCCTTTGAGGAAACTTAATATAAGGAGGGATTAGGCCTTCTGTATTAAATAATGAGTAGGATGAGTATTGAATGAGATGAGAACATTTATTTCTTTGTGAGGAAGCTCTTAATAGAATTACTGAGTAAATTCTACATGGAACACATACACAGCTCCTCTTACCAATTTCAGTCCAAAAAGGGAACTATTATATTGGAAGGAAGGGGCAGTATCCCACATAGCATTAAAACTGTTGCCAAAAGGTGTATAAATAACATGTTGCTTGTCTCGGCTAAATTGTTTTATTGTTCCATGAGGAAGCAAAACCAAAGCATTATGACATTAATGCCACGTATTGGTTTACTGACAGATTTTTCAATATTAAACAGCATATTATGGAGCCAAAACTTGACAGGCTTAATTGTATACTTTAGAGTCAGACTAACTCACAGTTTGTTCCTTCTGGGATGGTGGCAGTTTGGAATTAAAGATCTCAATAGATTCATTGTAGTGGTTCTTTATTTTGTAATTAACTCCGTGATGTTTATGCAGGGTAATTTCTACAGTTTTCTAGTCAAGACAACCCTGTGATTTGGGAAGAAACTGGCCATCCTCAGAAAGAGTATGACTGTGCTCCGTTTCTTGTTTCAGGCATAGCCCAGGATCTTTCAAACGAAATAATGTCACTTAATGAAACAAGCAAGACTCTATGCCTCAAAGCACCAAAAAAACTCCAGCTGCTATTGACAGCACTCAAGAGATTCTTGTTCACTTCCAGCAGGGAATTAGTCACTGGACAAAGCAAATCTACAGCTCAGTTCACCTTGCCAAAATACTGGTTTTGAGCTGGAGCAAGTTTCGTCATGTAGCAAGAATGGATGTGGGGAAATTTGACTTGGGATGATAGAAAACATCCAGCTTACTTTTCAGAAACAAGTCCGATTCACACTGGCAGCTAAATTGCAAAGTCAGTTGGATGGTTGTAGATACACGGTCACTACTTCCATAGCAATTAAATAAGTGACATGCTGAAGTGTTTGCTCTGTGCTGGTCCCTTACACTCAATGCTAACACATACTAATTTTATGACAGAGAAGCCATAATTGGGTGTGAAGGGGCAGAAATTAATGAGGTAGAGAAAAGTTGCTGAGAGATTTAATGTTTGGCGCCAAGTGTTTGAAAGTGCTGGTTTGGATTTTGAAGTCCACAGTCCTCAGCCTTCAGCCAGTACTCTTGTCCAGTTCACTAGGAGTGATCAGCACACAGCATATTTAGATAGTCTGCCTGCCAGTCCTGGCTGGTTCAGTTGTCAAGTACAATGCTCCAAAGCTCCTGAAGGCTTGACACACATGATGCATACCCAGTGGTTGGAAATCGGAGACCACAAGTAAGAAGAGGATGTAAAACCAGAATGAAAAGTTCCAGAACTGACCCTTGTGCCTGACTGTAGAATATCTTCCTCTCAAAATTTCTATGGCAGCTTTTAAAATTAAAGACTTCTATATCTTATTGTTGCTTGCAGTTGTAAAAGACAGCTGTTTGTTTGTGTAAATTATTCTGTAAAGTGACCTCAAGCCTGGCTTTAAGGAAGCAGTTCAAATGTGATTTACCCTTAAGTTGTCTATGTTGATCTGCTAGGAAAGGGAAATGGGCTGATGGCAGGACCACCACAGCATGGCAGCCGTGTTTGTGTTTACCTATACACAACATCCAAGAGCAGCTCTTCTACTGGAGGAGCATCCTGGAATCAGATTTAGAGAGGAATTTTGAACAGGAATCTGGTGTAACTAACAAAGTTAACCTCTGGTACCAGTCACGTCAGCTGATCTGAGTGAAATAGGTAACAGTTCAGGTATTTCTCCTTCCCCTCAAGCGTGCCTATGATGTAGAATGTGTGTTGTGCTGGATTTTAATAATGAGTTCCTGTCTTTTTTTCTAGTACCTTTATTTTTCTTAATAGTTACTAAATTATTTTGTCTGCTCATTTTGTGAGGGCTTAAATTTGCTGACTATGTTCCTGCGGTAAGATGAGACATTTTATCTTTTCAGCTACTGTTTAAGAGTCCTGTAGCACAGCAACAGTGAAGATCAGAATCCTGTTATGGTAAGTACTATACTGAAGTAAGACTGAAACTGACTTCCTGAGAGAGTTAGAATGAAATCTAGGTATATATACGTACACCTACATGTGCACCTACACCTATCATACATCTGCACATGCACGTGGAGGTGTATGAAATGATTAACCAAGCGAGAGGGTGGAGAAATCATGTCGGTTGTGTTGGCCAAAATATGATATTTCAAGAGTTTGGGTAGCTGTAAATCAGCATCCAACTAATCAGGCCAGGTTACAGTTGATTTGCGTGCTTTGTTGCAGTCTTGCAAAAGGATGTGAAAGAAAGAAGACAGTCATTTCATCCTGGCAAGGATTTCTTCCCTTATGTAAGACAAGGCTTATAAGAAAGCTGATCACTTGCTATCACCAGCAGGATGAAGACACCTGCACGTTTTGCTTTCTGATTCCGGCATGGGCCTTTTATGGGAAGGTCTTAGCAAACAGTAGTGATACAGTTTACAGTTTCTGGTACTGTCCATTAGTCCCACTGTGTTTGCAGAGCATGTGGCAACAAGAATAGTTGCTTTTTGTTCCTATCACTTGCAGCCATCCCTAATGACACCAGTGAAACTGGAAGCTCTTACTTAGAATCCAAGCCTTCAGTGTAGAGAAGGTATGGATTAGTGGCATCAGAGGTGTGGCTAGAAGTCAACTGGGAAGTGCTACTGCCTGTACTTGACTAAGCACAGAAGCCACCAGAGATCTGATATGCTGCCATATGTGCATTGTGCAGAGCACAGTAGGTTGGGAAGTCCTTTCTTCAGTGGGTTGAGTGAATTACCGGGTTAATATGAAGAAAGTTCTTAAGAGTACTCAGCATAGAACTGCTCCCCTGCCCATCATGCACAGGCGTTTAGATGAAGCTTGATGCACAGCTGAGAGACTTGGAGGGGGAGGAGGAGGAAGGTCTCCACGACCAGTTGTTCAGGTAAGACAATTTTCATACTGTACTATGAGCTACATAACAACGACCTTTATGTAATTTGCACCTTTATAACCTTCATAGTCATCGCAATAACAATAGACTTCTCTACTGGTACTTAATGGGTTTGTTTATAAGAAAACAGCATAAAGTGAGAATCAGTAGGTATTCAGCTGCCATTTGGGGGACGGGGATTATAATTATTGGACAAATACTAGACCTTGTTCTTTATGGGACAATAAAGGCACATATGAGGTATCTGCTGAGACCAGGAGTAGTATTGATTTTTAGAAATGGCGTCTGTGATCTTCTCCTGGATTCCTCTTCGCATCAGTCCAGCTGGCACACTCTGTGTGTCCCGAGGGAAGCTGAGTGAATGAACATGTAGCACTGGAGTAAAAGTTCCTTGAGTCATTTAACACCTGCTTCTGCTGAGAAGACTGTGAGGCACGAAGTCTATATGCCTCTTGGGTTTTGTGTCATTCCCTTCCCCTTGGGTGTTTTCAGCTGAGCCTGAACATGAAGATACACTTAAAAGTAGCTAGAGAATGATGTGCAGATGCAAACTACAGCATGTATGTTGTATTTTTATAAGCACCAAGCTGGGAGGCCACATGGTTATTTGGTGAGAATGGAGTCTGAGAACTGAGACAGCTGATTCTATTTCTGTCTCTTCCATTGAATTGCTCTGTGACTGCTCATTGAGGCAGAAATCCAACTGTAGTTAAAATCTGAGTCAGACTTTTCATAGATGGTAACTGGAATTAGGTAGACCCTTAAATACGTGAGTTTTGTGATCCCTGTCCACAAATAAGCTATGGTGATGCAATAGCTACAATGAGTTTTGATGCTTGTGACGTGCTTTAAAAGTCACAAATCATGACAAGAGAAGTAAAAATTATTATTTATAGTTGGTTGGGGTTTTTCCTAAGGAGCAAGTAGAATTCACAAGCCCAGTGGGCCTGGTGTGCAAATTTGACTCAAGAAAATGGTGAATAGAAAACCTGTGTTTAATTGGACTCCAGTGAAGCATTGGCATGGCCACAATTGTATATCTCATTTATATTAAATATCAGCAATTTCACAGGATTCTTCCTACAAACTGCTGATGACCTTAATAAACAGTTTTCTCCTCCAAATTTCTTTCTTTCACTGTTAATGCTGCTATCAGAATTTAAATGTTCTATGGTGATACCTAAATGGTGTGATGGAATTCTAGAATGCGCTTCTGGAATGGCTGGTAATGGATTTCCTTGAATGTAGAGACAGCTGTAATGCATCGGTGAGCTTCAGCTTTGGTACAAGAGAACGTAGCGTTTGGAATTACTTCAAAGGGATGAGAAAAGGACATTAATAAAAGAAATCCTTTTGTTATATGTCCTCTGTGATGATCTACAGGTCACCTAGAAAATGCTTACAGATCTAGAAATTGTAAAAAAAAGTAAAGCAGCTAGAATAAGTAAAAAAACCCTCTTAGGAGTTGCCTTCAGACCTCCATTTCCATGACTGATTCAGAGACCGTCATGGAAGATGCAAAGTTAAAACCTTCATAACATTATACCTTTATTAAAAAATATGACCCAGTATTTTGACATTTGAAATAGCTTATTAAGACAGAGAAGGTGACAGAGTGTTTTTTAAATACTTTCTGGACAATCTCAGCAATAATCTATGATTATTTCTGAGCTTCTGCTGTTTACATTGAGTTGGTGAAGTTTAGGTCTTATTGCATGGACAAATTATGAAAATGCCACGGATTGCCTGATAAGTAGGTAGTGCCTTTGATCACTAGCTGTACTTATAAACACATTACCATTGTCATTTGAATAACAAATTATCTCTAAGGCAACACTAGGGTAATCTGATTGACCTTTTACAACTACTTAATGCTTTTACTGAAAAATGGTAACTCCATTTTCACTGGAATCACTTTCAGTTCTGCTTGGGGCCAGGTACTGAGCAAAGTAGTTGCATGGGATGGAAGAAGGCATGTAGCATTTTCTTTACTTGAAGGTACATAACAGGGGTCAATACCGTCTGTAATGGGGAACTGGAAATCACCACTAGATGAATGCTAAATTAAGGAGACCTACATCTGTCAGTCTGTTACATAGTTCGGCTGGAACTGCACTATATTAAGTGATTCACATGTCTAGCTGAAACTTGCTTTTATTGTTGATGGTCCAGCTGTTCTTTTGCATGGTGCAATGAAAATAATCTGGAGACTTCAGCCCAGCACACTGCCCTGTCTTTAGTTCTGAATGCCTTTGTCACCTCTCTGATGGACAGGGGTAGCTCTGATCTATTTAAGCACATCTTCACAGAATTCTGCAAAATGAAAAGTTCTGTATATCCCTTATCATTTCTGCATATGAGCACATCACCTCAGGTTCAGGGTCTGCCAGGTTTTCCAACAGTAAAAACGTTTCTTAAGGCTCTTGCATGAAGACTGGTGTAAGACCTTGTGTAAATTGAAGAACAGAGATAATCTTGCAGAGAGCCATTTAAGTGTTTACATGATGCATTTCTGTTTCCTGTCTGTAGTGCGAGATGGGTGCCTAACTTAGAAAAAAATTGTGTGCAGGAGTCCCAAGAGAAAGTGAAATTCTCTACCTAAAGTGCTGGAACCTGACTGGTGATAACAGGTATTCTGGATTTTGCCTTCCAGAAGCAAAATTTAGCATTCATTTTACAGGGGCTAGAACCTGTCAGTTGCTGATACCTTCATGAGTAGGCTTTACCTTCTTGTTAAATAGCGCATTCCATACAGCATAGTTGTAAAATGGCATCAAATCCAGAGAGCAGAGTCTTGCAGGTGGCACTTTGTGGCATGCAGGCTGCCTGGGGCTAGCATTAACTCTGTCCCAGTCAGCCCCAATACAGCAGTGGGTACAGAGGAGCTCTGAACTATATGGAAAGAGGGCTCTGAGTTAGCGTGTTCTTTTCCTGGTTTGAATAAAGAAGCCAGTTTTGCCAGTCAAGCCAGGTGCAATGTGTTCACTCTAGCAAACTTAAATTGCAAGGTTATTACATCCTTTTCAGCCTCAGTAGCTACAGACCATTTAATTACGAGGTTAGTGATCTACAGTAGTAGATCTGGGGATCTACTACTAGAGTAGTACTACTGGGGATCTTATGAGGTAAAGCAGTATGTGAATACACATACTGATCATGATTTATTTGGACTTCTGCTTCAGCATATGGACTACACAGTGTTAGTCTTGACCTTTCTACTTTATAATATAGCAGACTACAAGTTCTGCAGACTACAGGTTTTGTTACCACTAAATTCTGCTGTTCAGAGTTCTCAGCTGCCTGACAAATTGACAACACAAAATATGAAAATCAGTGTAATGACCATGATTTTACAGTTGAGTGATTGCATTTTCAAAGGGTTATCTTTCCCATTTAGAAACAAAGGAAGTAGCCAGGTTTGCTCAAGTAGTTCTTGTCTTGGTCACTTTTGTCCTTTGAAGATCTGACAACATATGTAACAGTGGCAGCCTTTGGGTACCAGGTACTGTCCTCTTTTTATGGCTGTGAGAGCAGAAGCAGAGCCCTACTATAGTGTGTGAATCAACATCAACCCTTGAAATTGTATAGATGTAGGATAAGTCTGATTGTAGCAGAATTTAGGTGCTGTCTCCTGGAAACTCAAGTGAAAAGATTAAGTTAAATGGGTGAAATTGTGTATCTTACTTGATATTGCCAGAGGTTGCTAAAAGGTTTTTGGTTTTTTAATGTTTATCTGCTTCAGAAAACATATTTAATATCTTTGATTGCATTCATACTTCAAAGACACTGAGATAAACAAATGACTCAGGAAGTGACTGCCTGTTATTTTTGCTGGAATATTTGGAGGAGGGGAAGGGAAAGGATCAAATGAAGTTGATATTTAGTCTCAAAAGAAACTTTCCTTATAGTGGTACTAAAAAATAACTTCTGTGAAGCTTAGAAGACCCTGGAAGATGTCTCCTCTCAAAGGAATGCCTTTTGAGCATCTTCAGTGGATGCTACAGCAGTTGGTAAATCCTCTGTTTTAAATTGGTACCAGCAATGTTTTGTAGCCCAGCAGAATCAAATTTCTCCCTGTCAAATCTCCTTTGATTTCAGATTCAAGACTCAGTCATGGTTGGGGTTGAGGCAATAATTTGATGGAGTTATATTGTTGATAAATTTACTTTTTCAAAGAAATTAAGATAAAGGTTAAGTAGCATGAGGCTAAAAGTATGGGGGTGTGGTTTTGTTTGTTTGCTTTCCTGCTTATGAATAGGAAATAGTCTATTAATTGTTTCTGATTCAGTCTGTAGTAAATTTTTTTATATGGTAGGCAGCAGCAACTCCTCTGCTCAGTAGCATTTCTTATCAGGATTTGGGCCATGATGGCTGTGGCGTGTGACAGAGCTAAGGAAGTATTTCTATTGAAGAATCCATTCTGTGCCAGTAGCTCAGGGTGGGGCAGCTGCAGTGGAGCTGCAGGTTGAGCTTGGGGGTGAGAGAGCCAGGCAAGAAGCCATGAACTCTTGACCCTTTACATAGCAAAGGGCCCCGGGGACCTGTGGTCCGGCCAGGTGACGGACACTCAGAGACTTTCCCTTGCTTAGTTTCTGAGGGTATAAAAGCCCAGTGGTTCTTTTGTACTTCCTCTGAGGCACCAGCTTGATCTGTTATTTTGTTATACAGTTACTGCACTAAGATGAAATTATTTTAAGGATCAGGATGTCTGAGACTCTGCTATGGGAAATCTGGGGTCAAGCCGGTAAGGAAACCTGATCTGACTGTGTGAGTGTGGGGGTTGCAGCTGTGTAGAAGCCTCAGTCCCTGCTCAGGTTGTGCAAGTGTGAATGCCAGAGTGGTTCCTGGATGGTCAGACAGGGCAGTTTCCTTAACACTACTCAGAGAGTTGTACCTGCAGGTGCCGCTGTGTTGTTCAGAGCCCCATGAACCAAAGGGGGGCTGTAGCCATCCTGTTATCTTTAACTGATATAAAGTAATATTGTCCTTATGTTACTGAATTTTCAGCATCCAAATGATGACGGAAATTTTCCAACCAGATGTGCTTTCTCAAGGGTCCTTGCAGATGCTTCTAATTAAAGTGACTGTGCCTGAACTACTTCATCTCAGTTCAGTGGCAATTCTCCTGGTGCTCAGGAGTGTAAGAGTTTAGGCTTGACTTGTTCAAACTTATAATTTTCTTATTCCAGTAATGTTAACAGAAATGCTGTCACCTGTCTGGCAATGGGAATAGAGCTCAAATAACAGTTTGTGTTTTTAAAGAGACTTACATATCCATCTAAGGAAAAACAATCAATGACCATTTAGATGCTTCTGACTGAACAAGTTGTCTTTAAATTAAGTCTCATATCTTATATGAGACTTGAAAACAAGAACACTCTGACTTCCTAATTCAGCCACTAAAGAACAGAGAAAGAAGTTTGATTGAGTTGTTTCACCAGGTGACATATATGCTTCCACCAGGGTTCTTCAGCAGGGGAGCATTTTTCCTTTGGGCATCTGTCACAGTGAACAAACTGCCTATAGGGGAGCAGAAAGCCTGGGAGAAAACTAAAATACTCAATTGATGACCTTGTAATTAAGCAGCAGTTGGTGATAATTTTCAGATTTTTTTTCTTGGTTTGAAGGACTCACTGGTTTTAGAATGAATTGCTAGTGCAAAGGTTAGAGCACAGTCACACAGCTGGAGGTACTAAGAGTAGAATTGGGGCAGCTGGTTTTAGACCAGCGTCATCTGTGTCACTGTTAACCATAATCAGATCTAATTGCACATAATCACTGAAAAGACAGCCTCATTCCTCTTTCTTCCTATCCACACTGCTCCATATTCTTGTTTGCACAAATTGTAGAGACTGCTCAGCCCCCACTGATTTAATTCAGCATACTGATCAGATGGATCAGGAAGCATCAGAGTTGGAACAGGGTTAGACACTCCCATGACAAAGACTGAAATGATACTCTGCTTTCATCCTGATGTAATAACGACCTGCTTCTCAGTAATTTTAGGATTGCAACAGATTGTGCTGTTGATCTTTGCTTGTTTTGTCAAGGGCGGGGACTAGTGTTATCTGCCTATTTAGAAAGACCTGAATAAACCATATGTATTAGTATTAGGGATTAAAAGCCTCTTGGACCTGCTACTTACCTGAGCCACAAAAGGGGAGTTACCAGGTTGCTCTCATAATTATCAAAAAGTTAGATCTTGTATGGAAATAAGAGCCAGAGTGATTAAGAATTGATTTGCAAAGCAAGCAAAGATTACAAACTTGTTTGTTTTCTCACACCTGCTCTCCACTTCTGCAGTACAACAAAGCAAGGCATAGTTAATGCACTTTTCCCCTAACTGGATAATGCACTCAAGGGAATATGGTCGACTAAGGCTTTGGAGATCACACCACCATTTGCCCAATTATACCTAATGACAACACATTGTTCCAGCAAAATGTGTCTATTCTTTGGTAAGTTACAATTCCTTTCAGCCTTTTACCTATTGATCCAGCAGTACCTCATGCAGAACAAACTTCTTTGTTGGCAAGTCATGTTTATGAACCAGACACATCTTTTATGTCACATTCTGAACATCTGACCAAGTCAGTGAGAGGAAAAGCTTCTTGTATGGAGCATGACAAATTTTAGTGATTTTTGTAAAACAAAACAATAAACCGAATGTCTGTATGGTTTGGGCTATATAGATAATTGAAGTTCTGTGTTCACTATTTCTTTGTGTACTTTCTGCCTTCATTTCATAAAGCGTCTTCTACTATGTCTGCATTGCATAGCACTTAGAATAAATGATCATTTTAATCTTGCACTCCAAGTAGGTACGTATATGCTCACTTCATTACAGAAAATGAGATGTTTGCTCAGCAAACTGTAGCATCATGAAACTCAAGGGGTATTTACTTTTTTTTTTTTGGTGGAAGTGGAAGGGTTTGCAGAAAGCTGGTGAGATGATGTATCCCTGATTAAAACATTTTTGTGTCTGCTGTGAGCATTCATGACTACAAGTACAGGCTGATGAGTAAGGGCAGGGTTGGATTCTGATTGCTCTCACAAATTGTCTCTCTTGTTATTTTTTTAATAGTTGTAAACTGCAACAAAAGAAATAGTTTTTTCAAATGCAGAACCATTTTATAACTTCACAGTTGTCATGCTAGCTCACTACCATCCTTCAGCACTCTCTAGCTGGATTACTGCTGTGGTCTCCAGACCCTTGCCTAAATGAAAAAGACCATCCTTGTCCTTTTCAATCCTGATTTTTGCCCAACTCTAACTGCAGTGTAGCTCCATGGCCGAGGGAATAGTTTCAGGATTGGCCAGCACACCACTTCTATTTCACTAAGCGCCCTCTCCCCAGAACCTGCTATGGAATATGAGCATTCCTTTGTCACTCAGATGTTGCCCCTCCTGTCCCTTGTTCCATCTCTTGCCATGGGATAGTCGGAGCTGGTTCTATTGACTTGAGTGATTTTTATCTCTTCAGTTAGATGAACTTCAAGACTGAACATCACACCCTGCCAAATAAGGTATTTCTCAGAGCCTGCACTGCTGTGATGGAAATCAGCATCTGCTACAGGGACATACGGCTACTCAGAATGAGCTCTGGTAGGAACTGATTTTGAGTGAGTAGCAGTTCTGTCTGTGCCAAATGGGTGCTAATTCCTAACTAAGTCACATGAAGCATCCCTGCACATATGCAGCTTGATCAGCCCTTGAAGGTGCTCTGCAGTGGAGGCAGGCTTGTACCAATGTCTCCCCAGCCCTGCTCAAGATCTTGTAAGAGCTCACTGCAGCTCCTAGTGTTAAGCAGCAGTCTTCTTCAGTCAGAATCTCTCTTTGCTACTCACATACTCAGCTGAGAGAAGGAAACAATTAAATTGAGGAGGAGTTTATTTAATAACAATTAATTTCTCCCAGCACAAATTGAAATTAGAGATTTTCTTGCTGCTTTTGGTTTGTATCTGTGTTTGCATCTTCTTTTCTTATTTCATACATGGATGAAACAACAAAAGGTCTAATAAATTTCTCAGGATGTCCCTTTAAATAAATAGGTCATCTTACACTACTCAATTTAGTCTTTAAAATTTTCAGCCTCATCATTATTGTTGTTCTTCCTTCTAGCATTTCTCCTGAAGTGCTCTCTCTATGCTGGCCTCCTTTCTGTAAGAGCCTCCAATTTTGTTCTCACCAGTAAATTGAGCTGGGGGAATATACACAGGCTTTGTATTTCATCTGTGAAGCTTGAAGGCACTGAGTCTGAGAAATGCAACTGAGTACACTGCTCACTGCTTGAATCCGTTTTGTCTCCTCCACAGCCTTCATTTTCTGTATGCTTCCTCAGAAAGATGGCAAACCTGGCAGGTTTTACATACAGGAAAACATGAAAACATTTTTTTTCTTTCCCAGTGTATAAGAACTGGGAGTTTAGTATTCAGTGTCACAAAGAAAGAAACTCCTTATGCCACCAAATCATTCATCCCAAGCTGTTTGTCTGAGTATTGATCCTTTGTTCTTAAGTAAACCCTGCAGTTAATCATAATTATTCTGAGACACCTCATTCCATTGCCTGGATCGATAATGTTTTTGATGGCCTCCTGCAGTGTGTTCCTGTCATGCCTCGGGACCTCTGTGTCACCTGCTGTTCTTCAAGATCCCAGTGCAATAACCTGCTGTAGTGGTGAGAATTCTGTCAGCCCCTTCCCACGCACTTAGGGCTCAGCCAGGCGGATGGTCTGAGGCCTCAGATGAGAGTGTTTGTAATAAATGTCCATGTGAGCTTCACACTTTCCCTCACACTGAGGCTGGGAGATTCCCCCCCCCATGTCACAGTAGTCAGGCCTGATGCCTATAGGATGATTGTCATGAGCCTACCTTTGAGCAGAAAGACAGATAAATATCCAAGTTCCCCTTTTCATCCAGAGGCTCAGAGTAAGCCTGTCAGGGAGCAATGAGCCCAGGGGCTCACTGAGCAATGGAGGACCAGGAGGTAAGTGGCCACAAAGTAAGCAGGCCATGGGCCTCCCAGGGCTGCACCTGAGGGCACACCTGTGTGCAGGGCACAGAGCAGGGCTGAGGGTGGCAGCCAGGGTCAGCCAGAGTACCAGGGCAGTTTGTGCTGACATGGTCCAGCCAGGACATCGGTCCCCGGGTCAGGATCAGGTCTAGTGACAGTAACCAGGGTTACGCAGTCAGATGATTGCCAGGCAGGTCTGTAGAATCAGGACAGGTGATCTATGGCTTGGTGGACCTGGCCACAGCCTCTGGGCCTCCCCTGTTGGTCCTGCTCAGGTGCTAGGGAAGGTGCTGGCCTTTTGGCTTCCCCTGACAGCTGTGCTAGTGTTCAGCTCCTGGCTCTCCATACTTTAGTGAGTAGCCGGCCCTTGCTGGGTCCTTTTTTTTGCCTTTCTCTCCTTCTCCCATTGTAAAACATGCAGTTTAGGGATGGCAAGAAATCTGAGCAGTCACACAATTTTAAAAGATGGAGTTGCAAAACAGACTAGTGCTCTGTTGCCTGCTTACCCAGAGTTAGACATCTGCTAATCTTAATTCACTTCTGAATCTTTCTGATAGAAAAGGCCGGTTGCATGTTTGTTGTACACAAGCCTTAGTCATTCAAAAATTGCCAAACAAGGGTGTGGGTTTTCTGTGGGGCTTCTTAGGTTTCTTAAGGATGTGTTTTCTTCTTTTTATACTACTTCGGTGATACAAATCCCATCTTGCTCAGATGTGAGCTCAATGGTATTTTCTATAAATTTCTGTAAGATCTAGTATAACTGTATGCTTGTGAAAACTTGTAACTGCTGATGCCTCCCACCAGCTTTAATGGTTTTAGCACACTTACACACCTGGAGAGTAAGAAATATTTGGATTTGCCTTAGAAATGTCAACACATAAGTATGTAATGGTACTGCAGTAAAAATCTTTATACAAAGTATAACTAAAACTTAAAAATGCATCTTGCCCCATACTCTCTTTGTCTTCACTTGAAAGCAAAGCTGCATTCTTGTATCATAGCTGGGAACCTGCATGAAATAGGCCACAGTAAGACTTTGTTCTGAGGGAAGGATGCTAGATGGAAATTTGTTCTCTTAGCTGTATTATAAGTGAACAGTTTTCCTCTTCCTGTGCTTATGAAGTACCTCTAATGAACACAGAGGAGAAATTTTAAGTTATGTTTTAAAACAATTGCAAGTGAATTTCTAATATATTACTATCATGCAGGTCAAGAACTGATCTTGGCCTAATGCGTTCCCATACTCTGTTCTTATGATGTGATTTTACTCCAAGCTTAATTCCACACTGGTTAATGGAGTATGTCAAAGGTAATTTTAGGTTAACGCACTGGGATTGAACTACGTAATATGTGTAGCCTTTCTGCAGCAGTCTGAACAGAAGATGGTTAAGTGCTCTAAAACATGGTGCATCCCTAGGTGCTGTAAACTCACCAAGGTTCAAAATGGAATGGACATCTTTTACAATCTGTAGAATGTAATTTTAATCCTGGATTTAAATATCCTACATTCAGATGTTGCCATCCAGATCTGAAGTCAGAGACCTGAATTCATCACAAAGTCCAGCATCAGTTGTTCAGCTCAGGCTATCCCTCGGTATAGGATGTAGGTATAGGATAGATACTCTGCACTTCAAGGCACACAGCATGTAATGCAGCTCTCGAGCCAGGCTTACTCCCTTGCTCTCTCTCATATACACAGTTAAATGGAAGATAAGGAAGGAGTGGAAAACAAGGGCTTCCTGCATTCTTGAATTTCTTTTTTTCCCAGCCTGATTTGTGCTTCTAGGCAGACTGTGAATATTCACTTCACACAGTACTGCCAAAGCCAAGCATACCTCCAAGAGTCTGTTGAAAACAAAGAGAACATGCTCAGTACAAGTCTGTCCTTCACAGTCTGTTCCCTGACCCAGCTCATGTGGCCTGAAAAACTCAAAGGCCTGCAGTTTCCACATTTCAACCGTATCCCAGCATTTTAGTGGATGGAAAGTTCTTAATTATTTTAACTGCAATTCGCAAAGAACTTTGTAAGGAAAAATTATGCGGAAATGTATTTGTGAATTTATAATAGTCAGGTTTGATTATTGATTTTTAATTGACCTGAATCCATTTCCCAAATCCATCTTGGCACTAAATTGGTTTGAATAAAACCCCTTTTACGATCCCCACTCATCTTTGTCTGTAACTCAGTGTTACAAGCTTAGCTCCTTGTATACCCTCAACGTGGACATGAAGTGTGAGGCAGGACAGACATGTAGATGGCAAGAGAAGCTACTGACAAGAGAGTGAAAACAGGCAGTGAAGCTTTTGTGGTCCCTCCAAGGATGAACACAGTCACTCTGAGTGATGTAGTGCTGTTGGGTACTTTTACAGGGATTCAGACTAATGAGTGGTGGTTTGGTTAATTGTCACTGGTCATGACAGTACTGCATTAGAGGGGCAGTATGAGCTCCAGGAACAGCAGCAGAAGCAGTGCCTGCCAACCCCTTTCCGTGACAGAGGGACTCCACTCGGCTACCCAGTCTGAGACACATGCTGTGATTTATTTCACCTGCAGATCCAGCCCACGGTTTCCTCAGTTCAGGCATGCTTCCCACTTTGTACAACAGGGTTAAACCATTTCTCTCTTGATTCTCTGACAGGAGACCAACAAAGTTTGAGTTTTGAGTTTTTTACAGAAATAATACTTGCATCAAGGTAAAGTGCAGGTTACGGGTCAGTAGTACACAGTAAAGGGCCAGTATGAAAGTCTAGCCCGGACACTGGATATGTGTTGTTGTTTCAACAGTTGTTTCAACCCTAATGTGAGTGCGCGCTGTCTCTGGACACTGTCGATGTGTGCGTGTGTGTGTGTGTGTGTCTGTGTGTCTGTATGTGTGTGTCTGTGTGTCTGTGTGTGTGCGTGTGTGTGTGTGTCTGTGTGTCTGTGTGTGTCTGTGTGTCTGTGTGTGTGTGTGTGTGTGTGTCTGTGTGTCTGTGTGTCTGTATGTGTGTGTCTGTGTCTGTGTGTATGTGTGTGTGCGTGTGTGTGTGTATCTGTGTCTGTGTGTGTGTGTGTGTGTGTGTGTGTGTGTGTGTGTGTGTGTCTGTGTGTGTGTGTGTGTGTGTGTCTCCGTAACACCCACTGCCGGTGCCACTCATTCGCAGCTCGGTCCCAGCTCAGTTCCAGCCCTAGCTCAGTCTCAGTCCCAGCTCAATCCCAGTCCCTGTCCCTGCGCACACTCCAGGGCCGCTCTGCCGCAGGTGAGTCCCAGCTCAGCTCACCTGGCTGGGACGTTGCTGCCCCCTGCCGGACAGCCCTGCAGCCACGGGGCCGGGGGGGTGCGGGACTCCGCCCGGGGTGTCCCCCGTGCCCACCCTGCCCTGTGTTCAGCCTACGCCAGCGGAACCGACGTGTGCGTGACACGTCTGCCTGGGATCTGACTGCCGGCCACCTCCTGGGGTTACGCAGTGCAAGATGTGGGTGCCATGGGCAGTGTGGTGTGCCCACCCACTGCTGTGGGTGCCAGTCGGCAGCTGTGGGGTGCACGGGCTGCTGAGGTGGGACCCAATGAGCCCAGGTGCTGTGAGGTGCTGACAGTGCTGGGTAAAAGAAGGAGATTTCATACAGCCGGTTTACGCTCACGCTGCATGCAGCAGCTGTGCTTTCCCAAGGGGAAGAGCTGACCAGGGTTTCATTCCAGTGCGCTGCACAGTGCTGGGAATCCACAGCAGTCCAGTCACAGAACAAGGACACGTGCTGGGGTACACAGAGAAGTATTGTGCAGATCAGCTGTGCAGGCCAAGTGCTCCTTGCTGATGTTGAGTATTATACTGGGCTGGACCCATGCCCTCTGAGCCTCAGGTGTCCTGTACCTAGACACTTGAGAAAGATGTTTTTAATACAGCACCTCTGTCTGCAGAGGGGGTTGATCATATTTACCTAGCTCAAGAGCAATGATATGAGGCTGACTTTCTTGGAAATGCCACATGAAGAAGATGAAATTTTTACTACTATTTGCACTAATTGCTTTTATTAACTTCTTTGGCTGCATTGGAGCAGTTACAAGATAGAGCATTTTGCAAATGGAAGTATATTTTTCATTACATTATTGCATTACACCATTTTCTAGAGAGTAAAGTGCATCATTCAAGTTTTAATGAGCTGTAATTTCATTGAAGGCTCCGTAGGATTTCTGGACCATGAGAGCAAAGCTACAGCAATTTAGTCACAGGGGCCAGAAAATCAAATTAAACCCTATTTAATACTCAGCTGGGGATATGCTATTGCTCTGAGATACCTCAGGCTGGAGTGTTTCTGCTGTGGTGGAACTGGATGGATTTCATCTTTTAAGGACATTTCAAGCCATAGTAAGTATTCAGGGCGAACACTGACATCACTGTCCTTTCGTGCGCCTTTGACACAGAGGTGAGAGCCAAGGGTGTTTGGCAGTGGGAGGTGGGTTTTCCCTGCTCTTTGGAAGGCTGTGCTCTACCTTGTGAGCCATGAGGAGCAAAAGTGACAAAAGTGCTGCCAGAAAATGTTTGTTGCAGCTGAAGGTATCAGCTGCCTTCAGGACCTCTGGAAGCCAGGCATTGGATGGCAGTTTGTAGGAAGTCTGCTCACAGCACAGTGAAAGGACCTCATTGCTCTGCACTGAACACTGAACATGCTGCAGCTCCGCTCTCAGCTTTGTGTTGGAGTTGGGCACAATGTCACTCTCATTGCGGTGTGTGGCTGAGCTCTGTCCCTGATGGATGTGGGATGCAGCACTCAGCTCAGCTGAAACAGAAATGTGTTGGTGCCTGGAGCTTTGTTTGAACTCTGCTGAAACATAGTAGCCAGCGCTCTAGTACAGATACATAGCCTAGCTCTGTCTGCCTGTCAGCATCAGAACAATCTCTACTCTGGGTTTTGTGAGTTGTTTGTACGTCTACCTGGAGAATTCAAAAGCAAAGCATTATGACTATTCCTGGGCTTCTGGGTATAGCCTGAATGGATTCTCATTGAAGCACTTTAGTTCCTGCTGATTCTTGGCCCTAAACTCATTCTAGCCTTTTGTGCTTTGGAAGTTTAAATAAAATTACTCCATTGTGTTGGTCCTGGAGGGAAGGGGGGCCCAAGGAAGTTGGTTAATATTCAAGGATCACGTCCTCAGGCTCAAGAGTATTCCATCCCAATGAATACAAAGTCAAGCAAAAATACCAGGAGACCTATGTGGATGAACAAAGAGCTCCTAGAGAGGTTGGATGCAAGGACAGGTAGCCTGGGCGGAGTACAGAAATATTATCTGCACACACAGGGATGCAGTTTGGAAAGCTAAAGCTCAAATCAATTGAATCTCGACAGGGATGTCAAAGACAACAAGAAGGTCTCCTGTAAGTACATAAGAGACCAAAGGAAGTCTTTCCAGATTTGCCTGATTAACAGGTGTCATTTTACCATAAAAGTGCTGACATCACTTATGTATTTGTGAAAATCTTCTTAGCAAACTCCTAACTCCTGTGCTGCTCTCTGTACCTCCCAGGCAATGGCCTGTTTTCAGCAAAGCCCTGCAGGTTGACTCCTTTTCCCCCCTTCCCCCTTTTTTTAATGGCAAGCTTTGCAGTTCAGCATGCGTTATTCCTGCCGTGAGAGCAAAAGCAATGTTATTCTGCTTGCTGACATTTTCACCAGACCGTGCCAGACAGGGCTAAAAGATAGGTCAAAGCAGCTGTCATTGTTCTCAATGTTCTTAAGCAGGTTTAATGTTCTGCTTTATTTCTTATTTTCAAATAACCGATAGTTTCTTCCTGCTCTTGGACCACTGCTGATGTGACTAGAATTTGTCAGAGAGTGATAACTTATTTAACCTGAACACCTTTAAAATTATTCTCCTGTCTTTCAGTATGCATTACCTCATTGCCTATCTGCTGTGGCACTGATGTATAACAAGCATGTAAAATGAGAGGGTGACAGAGTGAGACAACATCTTCCAGACTTTAGATCTAAGTCCGCAAGGATGGCAAAATGTTCATGCTTCTGCAGAGGGTTACAGCAAATTTTGTGTTTCTGCAATCAAATTTCATGGAACCACAGAATGGTTTGGGTTGGAAGGGACCTGAAAGATCATCCAGTCCCACACCCTGCCATGGGCAGGGACACTTTTCACTAGAGCAGGTTGCTCCAAGCCCAGTCCAACCTGGCTTTGAACACTTCCAGGGATGGAGCAACCACAGCTGCTCTGGGCAACCTGGCCAGGTCCTCACCACCTGCACAGTAGAAGTTTCTTTCACCCTTACTAGAAAAAAATTCAATTTCCCCCCACAAAATTCCATATTAATCACCTCTGTGTTAGCAGGGTGGCCCTTTAGGGGACAGATTGAAGCACAGAGCTTTTGGTCTGCGCAGCACAGGAAGTGTGACCAGCATTTAAATCCAGTCCTATTTTCTGGTGACTACATATGAGAAGAGAAGCTCTGGCACCTGGCCTGTGAGCAACACTGCCAGGAGAAAGATGCTGGAAACTGGGGTGCACCTGCAGAAGGCTGAGGCAGCTGGAGCGCAGCCGTCTTACAGCTCCCAGCATCCACAGGGTGCTGCTCTAGGCTCTTCTCCAGGCTCTACTCCAGCTTGTCTGTTGGGTCACTGGAGGCAGCAAGGACAGATGGTAGCAGACGAAGTGGGGCATGCTCTGCTGAGCTCAGCCGTACTGAGGGGATGTGGTCTAAGCTTAGAGATGCTGGGGAGAGTCCCTCTACAAAATCTGGGAGTTAAACAACTTGAAAACTTCATTGTCTCACACCAAAGCCAGAGGGCTCACTGCAAGTGGTGCCAAATAGGCTTACACTCACACACAACTGCCTGGCATCCAAACACTGT
Organism: Pardalotus punctatus; assembly: GCA_013400915.1. NCBI lineage: Eukaryota > Metazoa > Chordata > Aves > Passeriformes > Pardalotidae > Pardalotus > Pardalotus punctatus. The sequence goes on from VZTX01012047.1 coordinate 34,136, forward strand.
AAAGTAACACCATGTAAAACATTGAAGGTCTTTGTGACCCATAAAAAAATCCTTTTTTTCCCTCCTCTTTGCCCAGGATCATTCTGAACCCTATCCCCAGACATCTGTTGGTACATGCCAGTGTAATTTTTCCCTCACTGTGAGAGCACTGCAGAACAGAACTGTATCCCATGGATGTTGGGAGACATCTGAAATGTAGCCATGTCTTCTGACACTATGCAAGAAGGATGAAACTCCCACATGAATGTAAAGTGAATCACATGGGAGCACACAAAGCAAACTTGTAGTAGTTGCTGTAAGGTCTCCCTGAGAGCTGATGTTGAATTAGAAGGTACATTTTCCCAGGTCAGATCAGGACAGATGTTTGACCATTCTAACTGGCACTGCCCACCTGCACTTACGTTTCTCTCTAACAACTCCCAGGGTGGCTCCTGTCCTTTAGTCACCATTCCTGGCAGAATTACCAATGCCTGCTAGTGCTTCTGGAATGGAACCCCGGCAGTCTGATGGAGTTATTTTGGTTGCAGATCAAAGAACTAAGCTTTAATCTGAATCTAATATATCAGTCTGTTACATTGAATTCACCTGGTTATTTCATGTCCGTCTTCAGTCTGCTATATGGCTCCTTCCCAGCAACTCCCTATTGAAAGAGCATAAATTACACAAGGCCAGAACAAAAAAAAAAAAACCAAAAAACAGAAAACCCCAAACCCAACATGTGGATGCACAATGTTTCATATTTACTATGCTGGGGACTCTCATCTTGCTGAAGGGTCTGGCTCCTAAACCACAGGTGGCACCATAAGAACTGACCAGTGTAAGTAATGTCTTGAGGAAGGCAGAGAAAAGTAAATCTCATCAGGCCACAAGCTGTGGCTTTTTTCCTGCAGGAAAAGCAATTAATAGAAGCACACAGAGCCCCTTGTCAGGTTCATTCTATGTGAGCTATTTGCTCTAGTACTTCAGCCCAGCATTTATCATCCTATGTTCTGTTGAGACCCCCCCATCTTTCTGTGAGGTCTGTCTTCTGTAAGTATTATGAGCTGTGCTGAGTGCCACACATTTCAAGAAATAAATGCTGTGCTTGTTTGGCACTGGCACATGCCACCATGTTGGATGGAGACCAGTGAGGCCCAAAATGTTTTCTCCTTTGTGAGGAGTGAACTGATTTTAAGTTGGCATATGATCACATCAAATTCCAGAGCTCTGTTACAGTGATAGTAGAAATCTCTGTAGGATGTGTAAAGCCAAATTTAATGTCAACTGGAGATTTAACACTAATGGTCTGTTAATTACTTGGATTTTTTATTAATAAGAAAAAATTGAATTCATAAATCTGAATATAGAAGCCACCCTCTGTGTTGTTGCTTATGCTCCGTAGGCAGCTAGGGAGTTTGAGCTGGGCAGGTTCCCTTACTGCTTTTGGTCTGTCCCACATTCAGGACCCATGTGCTGACTCAAGATCCCAGTGCTTGATTACTCAGCTTTGGAAAGAAGGGAAGAGAAAAATTGTTTGAAATTTTGCAAGATCACTTACTAGTTCTGCAAGGTGTTGATTTAGGAAGTCAGGGAAGTAACAAAGTTCCCATCAGGTTTAAACAAACTATCCTCATTTCCTAGAAACTGGGAGTCATGGAGTGCTCAGCCAAGCCTTAGATGACCGGTTGCTTATGGAAAGGCATAAGGATTGCTGAAGCCTTGGAGCAGGAAGGTGGTCAGGAGGAAGAGGTCCTGGACAGGTGATACATCCATCACAGTCCCTCTCTTCAGTGGAGCTGTGTGTGTGGTATGGATTATCTTCTGCAGGCAAAGATCCACCATGTCCTGCTTTTAGGTGTTCTTGGGCTGTCAGAATCTACATCCTCCCCACACACCTGTGCTGTGACTGCCAGTGGCAATGCTTGTATCCAGCACACGGCTCATGCCTCCCTGCACCCCAGGGAGCTGTGGCAGCCAGGTCTGCTGGAATGAAACCTTGGGCAGGGCCAGGGGGAAGAGAGCAGAGAGCTGGGGTTGGTGAGGAAGGGGTTTGAGTGGGAAAGGCATTGGCTGGTTTTAATTCTTGAGCTTTATGTGAAAAAATAGAGGTAATGAACACTGGTTTGAAATAAAAGGTTGTGTAAATTCCAACTTCGTTGCAGTCAAATGTGTTAATTGCATCAGACAAATACAGATCAAGGCAAATTTCTCATCAAATCAGCTTCCAGATAGGGTGCAGCCTTCCAAAAATACTCAAGTGAGTCACCCCAAATGACAGTGCTGTGATGGAGGGATGGTCCACGCTGTGTCTGCGATGGAGGTGAGCCGCGTCTCTGCAGAGCACACACCTGACACTGCTCCATGGAAACGTGGGTGGGAGCTGATCAGGGAGCTCTTCTGAAACATGCACAGCACAGTCTGACTCTTCCAGAAGTTTCCATGTGGTCACCACAACTCCAGCGCGAATTCCATCCGGCAAACTGGAAGGCAAAAACCAGTTTGTAACCTGGTGCCAAATCACTGAATCCTTCCTAGAGCATCTTGTTACAGAAAGCCCCTCAGTGGCTCTCCGTGCTGCCACCACGGAGAGCCCTTTGTTAGGGCTGAGGGCGCCCTGACACACCTGTGCGGGGGTGTTGTGGTTTCAAGGCGAGGAGCCACACAAGGGAGTTCGCCCGTGGCTGCGCCCGCGGGGCCGGGCCCGGCCGGAAGAGATGAGTAGAGAAAAATCGTGTCTGGAGGTGCGAGGAGCCTCCCGAGGCCGCAGCAGAGACCGAGAGCCGCCCCAAGCGCCCCCGCCGGCGGGACCTATCCGAGCAAGGCAGAGACCCAGCGGGACGGGAGCAGAAGGTGCGGCCAGGGAGCAGAACGGGAGCGGGAGCGGGAGGGGGAACGGGAACGGGAGGGGGAACACGAACACGCATGGCGCGGCCCAGGCCGCACGTGACCGCAGCCGCGCTTCTGGGGCGGGGCCTCAGCGCGCAAGCGCATAGGGAGGGCGTGCCCCCCGCGGGTGACGCCACCGCGCGCGCCCGGCCCC
>VZTX01012048.1:0-30803 GCA_013400915.1 Pardalotus punctatus
GGCACAAGTCTGACCAAAATAACCCTGCAAATCGAACATTTTTCCAAACGACGTTCTAATAGCAATATTATTATAAAAGTAGAAAGTAAAAAGGTAAACATTCAGCATTTGTTTAAACGGCTATCTACGTAAGAAGAAAAATTTCCATTATTGTCATTAGGAATTTTGATTAATGGAATAAAATCTTTAGAAGATGGAATTTCTAATGATTTCCAATAATTACATATGTTTTAAAGTCCGAAAGTTGTTTGTTTTAGCAGGCAAGAGACTTTAAAAACTCTAATTTATGACCTTTAATGAAAGCTACTAAATGAAAAAAATACCTTCGCATAATAGCAAATACTAATACTGATGCTGAAAAATATTCATACTTCTAAGATTAAAAAGATATTTTTGAAAATTGTGTGCCACAAGAAGGCCCAAGGGCCACCTGTCAAAATGGAGAACAGACTTTTCCAGTAGTTCCCAGGGCCAAACACTGGATTTGGGAGTTTAGGTCCTTCTTAATACTAGTGATCTTAATTTCCATTTATAAATTCTAAAGGCAACCATGGGGGAAAAAAAAAATTATTCCACAAATGCCAGCAGCTATTCCTGACCCAGACAGGTTAGAACACTGAAACATGGGGATGGACTTCAGAGTGAGGGAAGATCTCCCTTCACCATTGCCAAAGACTTTCCATAAGAGATCGAGGAGAAAAAACGAAATGCAGACATTTTTTACTATGCATTTAAGACCTCCTGGTCTTTCCAAGTTAAGTGGGGTTTAATATTTTCTCTGGACTGCCAAGTAACTCGTGTGAGAAAACCACATGCACTTCAACATAACAAGCAGCCTCTGCTCGAGATCTCTCTCCAAGAAAGAATTACACACCTCACCCACGGGCAGGGTGGTCTGTCACATTAATGCTGAAGCCTTTTTGGCAGGGCAGGGATCATGGACCAGTGCCTGGCGCACAGATAAAAATAAGTAAAAAAAAAAGAATTCTGCAGCACTTCCAGCGCTTCATAGCCTAAGGCTAAAAACAATAAAAAGCTCCTCCCAAAAAGAAAAAAAACAAACCCCAGCATCCTGCCTGCTCCACTGCTGTCCTGTAGCCCTGCCAGCCCCATGGGCAGGGGAAATTCAGCTTCAGAAATCTACCTCTTCCTCTAAAATAAATGGATACCAGATAATATTCAACTACTTCACTTAAAAAAAAAAAAAAAAAAGGAAAAAAAATCTTCTCTTCTTAAAGATAAAATTAACACAAAATTTATCCATCACAAGCAATAACATAATTGAGGATGCAGGGGCTTGGATCCAGCTGAGGCCTACAATGTCAGGCTGCTTCAGAGAGAAATTGCTGTTTACAGGCTCTCGGTGATGAGCTGTGCAATTTGGATTTAAGTTTGTTTCAGCCAAAGTGTGGCTCTTTGTGCGTCTGTATCCCACCACAGAAACCAGGTAAACTCATCCTGTCCTCGGCAGCAAACAATTACCATTGACTATGTGTTGATTCCCCATATGGCACACGAGCATTGTGCTGCTGTAAAAAAGGCTGTTTTTCTGTAAAACACTGCTTCCAGTCCCCGTCCCCACACTGCTCAGGGAAGGGGAGATGTGGACAATGAGAGAAAACACAACAGAAAACTAAAATATTGCAGCCTGGCTGAGCAACCAGGGCGACACGAACTCAGCCACTTCACACTCAATGCCTCAACAGCAGAGGGTTCAAGATGAGAACACCTATCCAAAATTCTGCGGAATGATCAAAGGAAAACTAGAAGGGAGAAGAGGAGGAGGGAATTTCAAAGCACACAAGAAGGGAGCACACTCCAACACCGCTGCTGTGGGAGCTGCAGGCACAGCAGCCCTGCCAAAGATTCCTTCGTCACCCCGCGGTGCCCACCCTGCGATGTCACCTTGCTCTGAGCACCCCCATCCCCAGCCTCCTGCCATGGGTGTGGAGGGGTGCAACAATCTGCAGCATTTCTACCTGAATGATGAGAAAGTTCCTCCCAGAAAACTGGATCTTTTTACGCTTTTACACTTCCAGGCAGCCAAATCAGAAACTCTGAGCGTCTTCCAGTCATTTACATCTCTTCACTCAGACTCAACACTTACTTCTTGTATTTTTCAGTCAAGAGCATACAAAATTACATATTCTAATGTATCATTCACATGTTTGGAGGAAGGAGCAGCCAGCAATTGCTTTCTGGGACACAAGTAGAGTTACATTTTTGCAAGCATCAATGATTGTTCACTGGCACTTTTACAAGTAATGGAAACACAGAAAACATTTTAATTAATGACATTCTTCTTACTGTTAAGACAAAAGCACATTCTACCCTACTTCACCAAAACTTCTAGAACTTCCTAAAATATCCTCCAATACTACAGCAGTTACCTTCTTTCAGCCTTGTGGCCCTTATTGATAAATAACAAAACTGTACTTTCCATTCCAAATGTTCCATCACTCTTATTCAATTCTGATATAAATCCTCATTTATATATGTATATGCAATTAATATATTATTATTATATTCATACGGTCTTATACAATTATAATAGGACTGGGAGAAAGGAAATTACGACCTTTATCATTCTGTCTCACAAGTGTTTTAAGCATCTCAAGGAAATCTCCACAGTTTGTAAAATCCTAATGAGCATGGAAATTTCCTCAAATACTCCAGGAAATAAGCAGCCCAAGCCAGTACTCCACACTACTTCATCAGAACAAAAAAAAAAATCACAGTAAGCCTTCCTCTTTGTATATTTTTCCTACTCATTCAGCTCAAACCCCAATACCAACAAGGGATCAGAAGAGAAATCGGAATAAGCTTTGCAGTAATTTTATCAGCATTTCCAATGGGAGCACTTCTGTGCCACGTAAATATTCTCATCCATGCAAAGACAGAGCTTGTTGTTCAGTTAAATTCTTGGGTATTCTACATTTAACTTTTTCTGGCAGGAGCCTCTGCCATGGCCACAAGCTATGAAAAGGAGCAGAGCTGCAGAGCCAGCAGGCAGGTGCGTGTTTCAGCTGCTGTAAACACTCAGCTCACAGCTGCTCCTGTGTTCATCCTGCTTGGGGCATCCCTTACCAACAATCAGAGTCCTCCAAGAGACAGAGACATCTCAGCTGCTTCTTCACACACTCCTGGGACATCGCACTTTCACCGCTCATTCCAAATGCCAGTGTTAATATTTAATTTTTTTATTCCTCTATTTCCGCACGAGGGCTCTATAAAATGCCTGACCACATGAACCTGCTCCATGAAAACAGGATTTACGCCACAGAATCTTTTCCACTGTCTATTTTTACCTATATTGATGCACTGAATCAGATCAATTCACCGAATTTACAAGAGTATCAGTGCATTCTGGCTTTCTCCAAGTGTATGAGTGCAGAGGGATGGAGTGTCACTGCATAACCAAACACGGGATACAGCAGCAGAGATTCTGCACTCACTTAATTCTCACCACATTTCACAGCATCTAATTTTAGAAAAGAAAACAGATACAACCCTTCTCCTAGTGTGTGAATACTGGTTTTAAAATCCATTCCTTCTTTTTCTGTGCTTCTAAGAAAACCTCTTCAGATTTAGTTTATGTAATTTCTAAAAATAGAGCAATTGTAACTTTCTGCAATAGAAACAATAATAAAATTATTCTGCAGAGAGATGAATTATTTGCTCTGCCTAGAATTCCTCCACAGAGACTAAGAATATTATGTTCCTGGTTCACCAGAGAAAATGACAATAAAATATCCTGAAATCATCTGAAATCATTTATGAGAACGGTTTGCCGAAGCCCCTGTGAAGACAGCAGACATGAAGATGAAATAAATCAGAAGCAAGGAAGCCTCCTTTTTAAAATACGATTTATGAAATAACAACAATAGCGTGTATCCAAATTCCAGGCTGGGGACATAAGCAGGAATAAAACCAAGTTGTTTCCAGTTGGCCTCTGGCAGTGGCAGTGTAGGTTCAGCGCTGCTGAGAACCCTCAATAGTCATTTATGTCAACAGGCATTAGCAGCTCTCAGGGCAGGATTTAGGGCTTTCCCTTGTGGCCTCTGCCAGCCAAACACAAGTGCAGGGTGTTAGAGCCCGAGTGCCTGGTGCACCTTCAGAAAAAACACACTTGGCCACAGCGCAGCTCTGAGCTTCAGCACTGCACTGCTTGGCTCTTTGGAAAAAAGAAAAATAAATCAAAAAACCAAGCCCTCAGACGCAGAAATTCGGGCTGTGCGCTGTCCTGCCCCAGCTCTGACAGAGCTGAAGCAGCAGGTGAAAAATCTCCTCAGCATAATGACTGACTGAAAACTTCTCCTTAGTGGGGAGGAAAATAAAAGCTAAAAAACTAGGTGGGGTTTCCCAGCTTGAAATGCAGTTGTTTCCCAGATTCTGATGTTCTAAGTGCCAGTCAGAACCTCAAAATATTCTAAACTCTTTGTCTGGGGCCTTTGTGAGACTTTGTCTAGATCACCACTACTGAATTTCTTGGCAGAACAGAGATCAAAGTGCTTTATAACATCTGTTTATGCTCTCTTTGTGCTCCAATGATTTAAAGATGGCAGTCTTAACTGCTCTCAAAAAACCCATGGAGTTTAGGGCAACTTTAGAGTCTATGCAAGTAAGAAAAATCCCTTAAAAAAATTTAAAATCTTGTCTGAACAGTCTGTAACATAAAGAAAAATCCAGAAATTCAAAAGGAAAACAAAAATAAACAAATCAACCCTTGGCTGAAGATCCAAGGGAAGCAATAGTTTTTAATTATGCAAGGGAAAACAAATCTCTTTTTTTAATGGAAAGTACAACTCCAGTCGACTAAAAAGTGTGAAATCAAATGCCAGTCATGAATGCAGTGCAATGACTTCACTCCTTCTCATTTCATAAAGAAAATGTAAATATAGAGCATTTAATTTCTCAATAGAGAAATGTTATTTTTATTCAAATGGGATTTTCTGTTTAAGCAGGGATTAAAGACACAATAGGTTATAACTCAATCCTTGGTTATGTTTGGTTTTCTTGAAGCATCACGTGCTATTTTGGCATGAGCGGTTTTTTCTTGGTTACTTCCCCAAAATCAGGTTCCTTTAATTATAACCCAGTTTTTGTCATTCTAAGTAAATTCAATATATTACTGGGTTTTTTAATACAACTTGCAGCACAGTTAAGCAATACTCAGAAATAGCCAGAATGGCAGCTTTGAATTGCTAAAGGGCTGCTCACACGGGACTGGAGAGGGCCAGGGGCCGCACACTCTAAAGCCCAACAGGGATATCTCAGCCCAAGCAGTCTTGGCACCGCTTATTTTCCTTTCATTGGGATCCCACTGAGAGGATGATGAAGCAAAGTTATCCCCACTGCACCTCCTGGATGAGCCCATGGCAGATTCGGGGCAGGCAGGAGAGGGACAGGGCTGAGCCAAGAGCCAACACGGAGTCCCAGCCTGGTGCATCCCCACAGCTGCCTGCAAAAATACCTCCTGTGACTTCCATCCTCTGGCACTTCTTACCATTATTGTAGTGGCTAAAATCAAATAAATCTTCTGTAAGATCCTAGCAAAAGACTGGAGCTGTTTAGCGGAGCAGACTGCTGCTTGCTGGCTCCACAATCACGATGCATTGTTTGCAGATGCTTTTCTCTGAAAATAAATATTGAGCCACACTAACAGTGAAAATGCTCAACAACAAATTGGTGCCCCAGTTGAATCATTACAAACACAATTTTGTGATCAGAAGTCAGATGGTTCGGAAGAGTTAAATGATTTTATTATTCCACTCTACAGAGCAAAAAAAGGGGGACAGCAAAGAGAACAGTGGAGTATTTGGTTAATCTGAGTAAAGCCTCAGTAAGGAGCTGGAAAATCCATACATCCTGCAATGTGTACAAAGCAAACAAGAAATGGATGACAATGGTTCTCTGACAGCATTTCTATCAGACACAGACACCCAGGGGGAAAAGCAAAGCCCCATCTGCCTCAGTAACATCTCGAGTGACCAGGAGCCCCTGCCTCAGGTACTGTCCTGCAAGTAAGAAAAATATGGAGCTTTCCTGTCTCTGTGTTAAAGGTTAGATATAAACTGCTGTGATTAATAGCCCCTGGCAAGGAGAACAGAACCACCAAGCAAACACCGGGAAGGTAATAAATAGACACAAAGACCTAGAAATACTTGAACAGTGTATGACCTGTTACATCACCTATCAAAGACAGGCAACTAAACATCCAAAGAGTACAGGGAGGTCAACTCAGACACATTTCAGGTGCTGAAAACCCAAAGTAGTCCTTTGGCTGTAAGCACAGTCCTAATACACTGTGCTAGGGACAACATTAAAAACAATTTCCAGATTTACTAGCCATGGTTTGTGAAATGCTGGAAATTATATACAAAGTTGACAGCAAAACCGATAAGGGGCAACACACAGTATTTTGAAGATGACAACCCTATTTTCGTTTTTGCAAAGCAAGCTAAAGCCTTCAGCAAAAATGACTGCACAATCTCCCAGAAGGCTGTTAGAGGGAACACGTTTGCCCATATAATGCATTCTTCTGCACCTCTCTTGACCTGAACCAGCTGGACCTGTGCAGCCAAGAGCCCCTGCTCCCCCAGCAGCACCAGCACCACGTGAAGAACGAGCATCCATCAGTCTCTAACACTGCCCACGTCCTGGCCAAGCCAAGCTTATCCTCACGCTGCAATCCGGGGCATAAAACCAGAGAATCCCCACCTCAGCATCATCATTGAGCTCAGCTGAACCTCAGAAGGATCTCATCATGCACATGCTCACACATCTGCTGGAGTTTGTCTGAGGAATGTTCTAGGGCTGTTTGCACTGGGCAGTGCTCAGCCAAAGGTTGGTAAAATGTCTCGGATTTCTCCTGTGACTGCTGTTTAGCCACCAGATCTCAGGGGTCCCCATGCTCACCCTGCCAGTGCCTGGACACGGGTGACAGTGGCAAAAAGGGAACAACACACTCAGCTGCCCTTATTCGAGCGAGGTCACCTCTCCCTGGAGCTGGCAACTGGGCCAGATTTTCAAAAGAAATGCACAGAACCCAATGCCTGGTTTTGAGAGAGTTCCTGCATTTTGACAGAGACATTCAAACCTGCCTTTCTGCGTATGTGACAGAGTTTCCTAACTAGGCCACTCATTTTAATATGTTTTCACATAACTAACACTAACCAGAAATTATGTAAAGCTCAGCTCTTCTGAATGCATGTAACATCAAAAAATGTGTCAGGTATCTCAACAACAATCTGTCAGGAATAGCAGAATCTATATATAGTTTAATATCTCCTGAGCTCAGATGCATATTAGCAGCCTGTTTTAGCTGTAACTACCACAGGATTTATCATACTGTCATCAAAGTTTGCCCACTCTTTACATATTTGGAATTGTGTCTGTTATCTGATCTGATATTTAGGGAACACTGGATTTTATACACAGTGTACATTTCATCACATTCAACGATTAATACAAGCTGCCGTGGTATTCCCTATCTCAAAGCTAAAACTCTAAAGAGTAAAAAATATTATGCTCAGAAATGAATACTGACTTGATTTGGACTATTTTCACAGGACAACACTGAATAAATCTTGGAGCTGATTTACAGAGACATCCCTTCCACACAGCTCCCATCAAAAACAAGCAAAACATAAGCCTGGTTTGGTCCACACTGTTTATATTAATTTCCAGTTTGCATCACAAAAATAGATGATCTGTAATCATGGCCTGTCAGCTTGGTTCAACAAAATGAGTATTTCTTTTAGCTTGTGTATACCTCCACCATGTCTGTATATTGGTTTAATAAAACAGTAGTTAATCTAAATAAGAATGTTAGCCTTCTGTCTCAAAATAATACACCCCGGTTTCAGTAATGCTTCATTTTAGTATCTATATGGATGATGAATGACTCAAATATTTACAAGTTTCAAAATAAATTCAACTGGAAGAAAAGAAGAATACTTTGTGTGATGCTGCTCACACTGCCACAGCCTGTGTTTCTGCAGACACTCTCTGTCCATGCACACCTCCCTTCCCCTGGCACTGTCACTCCCAGCACACCGAGACAGAATGTGGATGTTCAGTGCAGAGCAAGACTGGGACTGAGCTCCCAGGGCATTCTTCATCTGTGGTCCAGCTGGGAGAGCACCTCCACTGCTCCTCCCTCTCCCAGGGAACAGTCTCTAAGGGATACAGAGAGCTTAGAGAATTGGATTAAAAATCTCAAAAAACCCTCCAGAATTTATGATCTCAATATGTTATCATTTTTTAAGGGATAAAATGTGAAAAGCATGATGGCTCTGCCCAACTTCAGGAATTATCTTACAAAAAAATGCATTAAAAGGGAATTGAGACTTTCACCTGTTTGTTATGTTTTGATATTTAATTCATAGTTGAAATAACTGTTTCACTCTACCTTAGGAAACAGTAAAAATCTGTTTTTACACAGATGAAAAGAAATACCTAGATTTTTTACCATCTCTCACTAAAATCCTCTGAAACAGGCACCACAGCCACGTCCCTTAAGCAAAACTCGGCAGTAACACAGCAAAGCACAGGGAAGCTGTTTCCTTTCATGCCAGGATTTACCCTCCCAGACCATAAACTAACTTTGCAAACAACTGCTACCACCCAGCCCCCTCATGTACCATCACAGGTGACAGTGACTTTGTGCATCTAACTTTAACTTTCAAATTCAGCTTCTGAATTTGAAGGTTAAAGCACAGTTAGATGCACAAATGAAGTTCTGTTAAAGAAAAGTACATCTGTAGTCTGCAGCTCTACATATTTCCCTTCCACACTACCAGAATGTCTTTCACAGAAATGAAAGATTTCCTTAAGCTGAAATTCACTCACACAACCACTCCCACACCACAGTGTAATCACTAGAAGATTATGCTGAGAAGTTTCCCTTCAGGTCTAGCTTCCATCTGGGATTTTTGTTTTACATTTTCCAGTTGTCTGCAGAAGGAATATCTGTTATAGACACAGAAGAATGACATCTAGCAACATCCCCTTATTCAACTACCAGACTTCTGCTTTGCAGGGAAGGAGGTTAGTGATAATCTAGATAGCGTTTATTTTCTGACTGGCTACAGCATGTTCTATGCAGAACAGACTATCAGACACATATTCCTATTCCCCAATTAAGCTCCACAAACTACCTACTCCTTCAAAAAACAAGCAACTTAGAATTTTAACCCACCCAGTCTTGATTTTCCCTCCCCCTCACTCCTTCTCTGTCGCTAGTATCTGTTAAAGCTGTCAAATATTCCCTTTCCTGATGCTTCCTAACTTCACAAACTCCTACTGCCTCTAATCTCCTGCCATTCCCCTTGCTTTCACAGACATGCATTGCTGTGCACAGTTTTCAAGCTCTCAGCTGCTGGCTCTGCAGTTCACCAGCTGCAAGTTTTCCTCCTTACACGAGCACGTCCCCAAAGCTGCAGTACAGCAACACTGCAGCTCAGCCTAAATGCAGGAATGGGGGCTGGGGCAGCCCAAATCCCACTCCACAGCAGGGAATGTCCTATTTAATAAACCACATTAAAAAACTTTCTCCTTTAATTAATCCATGAGAGAGCCAGATCACCAAATCCCAGTGTTTCCAGCAATACAGTGTAACATGCAGCAGGAGAAAACCACTCTGCTAGAACACAGCTGACTTTTCAAAAATACTATTTCCTATGAAGTTCCCTTCTCTTTTTTCACACTGTCTTGTGTGGTTGCATAAAATCTTTCTGTGAAACTGAATCTAACACTCCTTCCATCCGCCTGTTAATTAAGGAAAAACAGAAAATGTGGAAAGATTGCATTATGTTAAAGCAGAATGTACCAGTTGTATAAGAGCCTTTGGAGAATTTCCAACTCTATTGAAACTTCCCTCTTCAGAGGAAGGGGGGAAAAAGGGGGTCAGGAAAGGCCTAAATTACCTTTCTGATTATGGAAAGGCTTTACACAATTCACATCACACATTGAAAAAAAAATCCTCAGAAGCTGAGCAAGGTTTCACAGGAGCCTGAAGCACTATGAATTCATGAAAAATGAATTTAATCGTCAAAGCTGAGACCAGGAAGAACTGTTCTACATAACAAAAAAGTTCTCAGCTACATTATTAAAATCATTGCTTAAAAGATCAATTTATTTCAAAGGGTTGACTCCCTGCATTAGAAGTTATCAAAGACACATGATCTAAAAGGAGTCTTTATCGAGCACACTGCCTGCCTGCTGTAGCTGCAACTGCATTGTAAGTGCAATGCTTACAAACACTGGATGTATTTGTGGTCTTATTTTTATCTAAATGTAGATATAAGATGCCTGCAAAGCCTGCTATACACAGAAAATGGCAGGACTGATAATAATGACAAATGGCTCGCCTATTAGAATGTTGATATTTCTTTAAAGTTTTGATATAAAGCGTTGGATTCCATTTAGTCCCCCTTCTAAGCCAAAAACTGTAACCTGAAGCACGCAAAATAAACTTCACATACCCAACTGCTTTAATCGAAGTACACTCTTCAAAGGTTTCCAATCGGTTCCAGAAGAGCAACACCAAACAGAAAGGTAGGGCTGGCAGGGAGAAATCACTCCTGCCCTTCCAGCAACAACTTCTCCCCACAGGGAAAGAAGCCTGTGCTGCATTCACCACGGGCTCTGAATGATGCTTGTGTAGGAATAACAATAATTAAGGACTGAAGCTGATTCTTACCCCTGGTCTCAGAAAGCACCCAGAAAAGCAAAGAATCACAAGGTGCAAGAGATTTACTTCCCACTGCCATACTTCTCCCCCCTCCAACCTGTCCACTCCTCATGTTCTCCTGACAACAGGTCAAATTTAAAAAAAAATAATAAATTTTAAAAAGGAGACAAAGTTAAACAATTATACCAAACTGGAGGAAGAAATAAAGGAGACACACAAGAAAAGGATTATTTCCTTCCCTTCACCCCTGACTGCACTATATAAATTAATGTAGCTATTTAGCCTATGCATGCTGGTTATATGTAATCTGCATGATCAGGAAATGCAACTTGAATTTATAAGACCATACTGGCTCCCCATATCGTCCATGTTTTCTGACTCAGCTTAAAAAGACATCACTCACTGCGATGTCGTCTCTCCAGTGCTGTCTGTCCTGCTGAAAGCACACCTTGTCACTAAGGCACTCAGCGATGCACAGCCCAGTCCCTTTAACATCCCACCACCTGCATGTGCCTCTGCTCAGAAGATGTGATCTTGAGAGACTATTTGTGAAACACTCTGATAGAAATCCTTATTATGGGGTTTTGGACCTCTAAATAGCACAGGACCCCCTCTTGGTGCTTTGCTAACTGTGCTATTGCTTCCCAGTAACCATGGGAAACCAGATAAAATCTGAACCCATTCATCAAAATAGAAAATACTCCTCCTGTCAGTTCAGGAGGTTGTGCTTGTAGTCTCTGAGTCGGTGAACAGAAGGTCATTTCCTCCTGCTCCAATGTGAGATCATTTGTTACATCTGCCCATAGCAAGCCAAAAACAAGCAGAGAAGAAAAACAATCAGCCGTCCAAAATAATAACAGTGATCATAAAAAATAAATCTCTTTCTCCTTCCATTTAGGGAACACTGGCATTTCTGAAACAGAATCACAAGTGTTTGTCGTGACAAGCCCTTCACTATCTGCTGCCTAACAGGCAGTAACTATTAAGACGAAGTTTCCATCACAATGTGCAATAATCTTGTTTTAAAACAGAGCAGGCATATCCTCACAATAGCAACTCTAGCTTGACAAATTTAGGCTTAGTAATTTGGAGATGTGTGCACAAACCTGTTTAATTTGGTGATTCAATTTCCTAATGATCAGCTACAGGGGAAATGCCTGGAATGCAGCGCTGACAGGAGACTGCAGAGCTTTCACAAAAGGTGGGTTTAATTGCAATATAAACCCTCAGTTCAGGACACAGAGAATGACCTGGACATGAAGACTGTGTTACTGTCTACACATTTATAAAGAAGTTTTCTCCTAAGTTTGTGCTGAACATCAGCTCCTTCTCCAAATATTACCAGCCTGTTTCTCCTGGTTCCCTCTGAATTGGAAAGCTCCAATAAAGACTGCCTTTATTTTAACATCTGTTATCAAAGTTTGCTAGCCATAATAATTGCAGTCATGCTCCAAGAGTAACAAGGAAAGGAAAAAGGAAAGGCTGACTCCCCATCCTCACTTTGCCACTATTAAGGAATAAATTGCTTGGATAAGCTACTGCAGACAGGGCAGCGCCTGCTGTTGTGACATAGCTGGAAACTAAAATAAACAGGGGGACTATAAAAATTTCCAGTTAAACATACAAAGTGCTGGAATGCTTCAAGATCCATGCCTTCACTGCTCAGTGGCTGAGGGTAACCAGGGATATTTGCTGCAGGATTGGCTTTCAGTACCCAGGTACTGAGTTGTACTTTCAGCAAGAAGGAAAATCTTTTATCTCCCATCACAACGTTTAATTCACAAATGCTGATGCAGCAACCATTCAGTGGTAGGCATAAATCTCATTTTGAGAAAAATGATGTCTTTGTTCAATATCAGTTCAGTTTTTAACTGGAAATAATAAAACTTAAAATATGCAAGACCACACTTAGTCCAAGTAAACAATTCACCTTGAATTAACCAGCTTTTGAATCACAAGAGACCATTCCACAGCCTACCTTGTGCAAGTTTTCCCATGGAATTGGAGATAAATGTGCTTGTAAGTAATACATCTTCCATAGTTTATATCAACTTTTTGAAAAAAGGGGGAGACAGAACAGAGGAATTTGTTAGCAAGACTCAGTTGGGCGGCTGGTTGTGCGATGTGGTCCTAATAATATTTATAAAAAAGTTTATACTTGCATAATAGCTTACTGTATACCTCTTACACACTAAATCTGGTCTAAAAGAAAAATAAGCCAAGTAAAATCACCATGCTCGCTCCTGTTGTGAATGTCCTGATGTGATGGGAAGACAAAACCACACCAGCTACAGTCAAAATGCCCAAAGCCACACCGAGGTATCTGGGCCATTAGCACATGCTGGATTTTTTCTCTCTCATGGTGCCTTTTGGCTCAAGATTTATCAAAATGCTTAAGTAAAGGGTAAAAAAAAACCACTTGAAAGCAGCATTTTCACTGACAGATGAGATCCTACAGTAGCAAGCATCATTCCTGCATCAGTACACGGGAGCTGTACAGTTAGAAAAACAAACAGTGCAGAGCTGGAGTTTACACAAAGAGCTGAGCTTTCGAAGTGTTTAACTAGGAAATTATTAAAAGCCAGCATATTTTTCCTCCAGAGGGGAGTATCAGCCTTATCTGTGAACTCAGCAGTGTTTTCTCTTTATTTGCTTCTTGTCACAGTTACAAACTTTCAGCAGGAACTGGACCAGTCCTGGTAATTTAGTAGGAGATACAGATCTGTGAAGCCAGATGGTAGCTCACATTCTAACAGCTACAAATTGCTAAATTGGCACAGAAAAACCAGATAGTTATCAATTCACTATGATCATTCCAGGTCTCCCATTCCTTCTCTGTATCTTAACTCTTGAAGCCAGCCCAGACAGACATTTTAGCCCATGGTTGGCAATTTTCATCCCCAGGTAGGGCCAAGGGCAATGAAGAAGGAGGGATGGCTTTGCAGATGGTCTGAACGAGCGCTGCTGCCTGCTTTGTGCCCGGTGGGGTGTTCAGTCCTTTCAGCTGCAGTCACCAGCTTCAGTCTATAAACATTTTCTCCATCGTAAATATTAACGACTTAAGAAAGTCTCTACTTCAGTAACATTTATTTTTCTACTACCTCAAAAGCTCCCAGGTTAAAAAACTGTTCATGTTTCACATCAAAAGCCCAAATATAAAAATTGGTGCCACCACCACCAAACAAAACCTCCCATTGTTTCATCTGAGTTACTGCTTAGCTGAAAAACATATTTGCTGGAATTTGACCAAGTTTGATGACCTTTTCCAGAAATCAATAATCAAGATAGAATGAAAAGGTGGTTTGCTTGACCTTTCAAGAGCGTATCAACTTTATTTGGCCAGGCCAGTTTTTAAAAAGCTAATTTTAGTTTCCAGGGCTCAGACTTGCTGCCCAGACTGGACGTTTCTGTGCAGTGTCTGCTTTAGTCTCTTTAAATGCTCAACTGCACAGGACAAGCTCAGAGGAGGAAATGAATTCACAACAGGAGATCCTCTGGTTGATTAACTTCACCCTCAGTGGTGGATGTCAGTCACGTTAATTGGAATCAATACACAGCAGTTAAGGGGGCACAGGGATAATCAGGCAGGGCAGGGACAGGCCCATCAGTTCTTAAAATAAGCTATCTGTTAACAACTTACAGTGGCATGTGACAAACCCTCCCTGCAAAGGAATGCAAAGCATCTCTAAAATTCCAATTTAACACACAAATAAAGTTAATTTGGCAACACTTATCCTACAATCTAGCAATAAAGGAAGCAGTCATTACAAATTAAATCAATGCTAAACTGATCAAAGCAGTAAAATGAGAAATTAGGCTTCCAGAAAAGGTTATAAGAAATCTTTGATCCAAGCTGTACACAGAATGAAAAGACGACCTAAGGTCTTAAAATCCTACCACAAATAATTTTAATTATGCCCGGCTGAATTTTATTGTACACCTAAGGCTGAAATTCAATGCACAGTTTCAAAAGTAGTAATGTGACAGAAAGGAAGGCAAAAAGGATGCAAAAAGGAATAAAATGCTAAGGTTTACTATTCTTTAGATGAGAAATCACCCAAGACACCCATTAGAACAGTCACATCCGAAGCATCCCTGTCTTGCCTCTGCAGTTTGGCACCAGGTTTTCCCCGCCATGAGCCAGGTGAGCTGCAGGATTTCCCTGTCTGACACACAGGGCGTTGGAACCAGACACCTCTGTGCTATGCCATTCCTAAAAGCCTCTGGGACGGATCCTGCCAAAAATTCCTGCAGAAAAACACAGTCCTGTCCATCACACCATTCCTCCCCCTTCCTTAGAACCTGGCCTGGCAGGGGCACGCAGGTGTGACACTCCTGATGTGACACTCCTGATGTGACACACTGTGACACACACCTGACATCAGTGCCTGCTGCACAGCCTCACACAGGAGTGGGGAATCGGTTTCACTGCGATAGTAAAATAAAAAACACGCAAATACAATGCAAAAAGGAGCAAATTAACCTTTGCTCAAAGGCCTCTATATCTTTACTCCTTTAGGGAGTGAAATGAATGCCAGATGTTTTATTGCAACATCTTCATACTCTCAACTACAGAAAATATCCCCAAGACAAGATCAGGGTATTTTACTAGTTCTTACAAAGGCATCGAATCATATTTAACAGATTTATGAATTCTGGAGCCATCTACACACTGCCATTCTCCCCATTAAACTCACCCCAGCCTAACCAATCAAGAGCTCAGATTAAGATCACAGGTCTTCCCTCCTTGGACCTACACATGGACTCTGTGGAATCTTTTAAGCACCTCAAGGTGGAAGGTTTTCCCTTTTCCTCCTTAGTCATTAGAAAGTGTAACAAAAGGAAAGCAAATAAGGGCATCCGATTTTTACTGTCACTAGGAACTGGCCATCCCCTCTGCAAATACAGACATTTTACAGAGTTCAGCTGTCAAAAGAGAGCTTGAGTGACCAAAAAGCAATGATTTCCCCTTCAAAATCACAGTTCTGCCTCCTGATTTTCTACCATCTGCCAGGGCTAAAACACCAACTCCTCATCACGCAGGTCAGTCCTGCTGTTGTAGATACCAGTGTCATTCCATCCACCATGAGCTCTCTGGATATGATGGGAAACAGAGAAATTCAGCCTGCCCATACAGAGGAAGGGGCTTTTTCAAGCTACCAAGCTCAAGGCCATGTGCACGGTGCAATAAAACCTTGCTTTAAGGTAATTACAAAGAAAGATGACTGGTATTACTGCACTTTGAGAACTCAGAAATCATAACCCACAGGGGTTACACATCAAGGTCTCATCTGTTCCTCTGAAACCGTGTGTCAGACCAGCACCTTAGGAGACAAACCCAGAGCATGTGGAAGGTGTTCTGACCAAATATTGGACTCTTTAGGGTCATCAAGGCATTTCTCAGGATGTGATCTTCCATCAGCACCTGATGCAAAGCTGCTGCTTTTGTCTGCTGCTGGTGGTGTCAAGGTTTTTATTTAATCATGCTACTTGCCTAATTTAAGGTGCCAGTATGGTTTTCTGAAGCTGGTTCGATCTTGAGTGAGAACGTGTACATGAAGTGTGGTAGAGCTCACACAGACCCAAAACCCAGCAGGATTTACACCACATCTTCCTCAGATTTAAGTTCTCAGGCCTCATGTCAAGCTGCTGAGTGCTCTGGCCAGAATAACCCACTCCACAATCCAGTGAAAGTCTGTGCTATCTCCTGACCTTCAGTTCTTTGTATATAAAAACACTAAAATTACCACACACAACCAAATACATTTTGAAGTCAGTGATCTTCAAAAGAAACGTTGTACCTAATGCATATCTTACCAAAAAAGGGTCTGTCCACACAACAGCCATATCTGATTGTAAACCAGACATTAGAGCTCGGTGATTCTTTGGGCAGTTAGCTTAATTATATCCACGTTCCCACATCAACTATCTCAACAACAGACAGGATCATCACTTGCCAAGGGAAGACTCAGATGTCAAACCAAGAGACTTGCCCACACAGGCTGTTTAATAGCACTGAATGAGCAGGGTATGATATAACAATGCTACCTGGAATTCATCACCTCACTACAGTCCTAAACTGCCAGCAAACAAAGCACATGGTGGGGCCCTTCTCACAATTACTGCTAAGTATTGGCACAGCTGGTATGAGATCTTCTCTGGTTAAATGAAGTATAAATGAAGATGCATTGGCTTCAGCAAATACTTTGCTTTCAGACAAAATTCGTATGTGAGAGTCTCAATACTCACACTGCTTATGCTATCCTTTCATTTAATAACTGTTTTCATCAACTAATGGAAGGGATCTGGCAAGGTAAAGCAGCTGGGCTGGTACTTTCAGCACTCTGGTAGAAAAGAGCAGCAAAATTATCCTTTCCTCATGTAGAAATCCAATTTACTCTGCTGTGTTTGCCCAACTGAGTTGAAACCTTCAGGCATTTCACTCTAACAGGGCTGCAAGTAAAGCACAACAGGACACCCTACACCCCTCCTTTGTCCCAGGGATAAGCAAAGCAGAGCAGACAATCAAGCCCAGCATGGAATCGCCAGCGGATGCTCTCAGCGAGCCTGCCCAAATCCCTGGGCAGCTGCAGGATCCTGGATACAAATGGTGCTCTCCACACTGGGAACAGCCAAATGCCTTCACTTGAAAACATCTGTCAGCTCCTCTGCTTACTGGTAGCCACACTTCCCTTTTCCAGCTGCAGAACCCCCTGAATTCCCATTTACATCCTGATGGACCCAAATGCTATTTCCTGATTAATACTGGCAGCTGACTGGTGCTTGCTCGCTTCAAAGGCAGCCACTGCAAATACAAGGCAATCCAACCAAATCTCAACTGGGAAAGTCAACAATATCTGCGTGATTCTCAGTTAAATCTCCAGTGCAGTCTTAGACCTGCAGCAATTCAAGCATCAAGTTAACCAAAGAAATATAGAAAAGATTCTTTTTTCAATGGTTTTACATTAATAGTTCCAAACAACATCAGTGCAACCAGAAATAAAGAGACCAAGGAAGTAGCCTTGACACAGCACAGCAGTACAGAAGAGCTGAATGTTAAATTTAATAGCTTCAGAAATAACAAGCTAGAGGTGTGATGGAATTCCAGCCAGCTTCTGAAGCAATGAACTTCTCTTCTAAACCAAATCAAGACCAGGGAAATATTCTGGAATTTTAGTTCTTGGCTTGGAATATTTTCTTAAAAGTAGGATAAAGCCAAAATTGAAACATAACATTTGTATAAGACACTTTTTCTATTATTATTTTTCACTTGAGCAATTAAAAACTTACTGCAATTACCTTCAAAAAGAAATAATTGAACTAAAGTGATATTTGCCATCTTATGGTAAGGATTGGTGAGTAAATGGTATGGATTTTTGTTTGACCATCCCAAAGTGTTTCAATCAAAACTCGTGTCATGTTTTGACAGCACACACCGTTTTCTGTCAGCTGTATCACACCTAGACTTCTACACCTAAATCTTAGAGCTATTTCTACGGTTGGTTTCATCAACTGGAAAGGATTAATACAAAGCATTTCGCTATCACTGCAGGTCCAGGTGTGAATGTTTGGTGCCCACTGCACACCAGCTGCCCCTAAGTGCGCAGTGGAACTGCACAGAAACATCTCAGCGTGGGACTGAGCCTGCCTGACCCAGCACCAGCCCCGACCACCTGGAGAGATGCAAGATTTAGGGGAAGCAGGACCAGGGCTCCTTCGGACTGCAAGTGTGAGAATTAGCTGTCATTACTGGCCGAAAACATTTAAATTACCTTGGGAACGGTTAAATGCCTCTGTAATTGATGGATGAAACCTGTTTCTCCCAAGGCAAGGGGCATTTGCACCTCTGGCCTGTAATTGCATTGATGTTTCATTCTGGAGGAACTGAGCCTGTTACAGGAATCACACAAAAGCAGTTAACTGAGGAATTCCTGAAGTCAAGAAGAAAAAAAAAAAAGCTTGAAAAGCACCTGATTAGATGTTCCCTATTAAGTGAATCCACACAGTATGAGCAGTCACGAAGGTAAAGTAAATTAAGACAGGTAAAGTAAAACATTTAAACATTTAGTTAAAAATTGGCAAAGTTATTCTAAGCCATTTCAGATCCACAAAGGACTGCAATCACGAGCAAGGGCAGACTCTCCTAGCATACCTGAACGTGGTATTTCCTGCAATAACATCGGACAGGACTGGTCCCAGCATCACTGAGCAAACTGCAAATGCGACTCAGCCCAAGTGTGGCCGCTGCTAAACACTCAGTGCTGCTTCTTCAGGGGCTCCACATTACAGAAAACTGCATTTAATTCAAACTGAGCAACTTGAAAAAGGTAGCATCGTGATTCTTCATCAGTAAGATAATGACAGGATCGAGGTATGAAGCTGAAAGGAACAAGAGCCTTCTGTTCAGAGCAGTTGACTCAGGGCTTGCTTGAGAACTTTGGGGTCTTTTCCCAAATTACTTCCTTTGAACACAACCCGTATTTTTATTGAACACGTGTGGTACTCCATTCTTCATTGGAGTCTCTAAATATTATCTTAATAAAAGTAATACAAGTAAACCTAAATATGATTTTTGTAATTACTCTGAAATACGTGACAAATCAGCTGAAGTATGAAGAGCTGCAAATTACACGATTATCTGGGATTTAAGCATATACAATTTACATTCTGACAGATTATAGTGAATCAACATTACAAAGATCATGTCCTAAATTGGTTTTTCAAACATTTCTTTTATCTCAGCATTAGCATGTCAGCGATATGTTTTAGAAACAAAGTTAATCAATCAACAGTTAAGTATCATCAGGATTTCAGGGCTTGCCTGCTGCCTGTTCGTTAAATCCCATTCTTCATTCTTCTCTGCGGATTACAAAACTTCTCTGAATTATTTTTGCCTCACCCCATCCTGACTGAAAGTACACAGAAACAGCATTAAGTGACAGGGCAGAGCACACCAGGCTCGGCACGCTCCGCCGGGATGAGGCTTCCTGCAGCCCAGCTCTGCTGCAGCATTACAAACCAGGCTTCACAGAAAGGCACCTGCGAGGGACAGCGGCCTGACGAGAAAAAAGACTTTGAGAAACACCCTCTGTCAGGTGGGTACCAGGAGTTGAACAGAAGAGTCTTCAGGGAGAATAAAGTACCTCTGAAAGTAAAAGTCAAAGGCGATGCTCTAACAGGCAGGAAGGGATGAGGAGGAGCAGCGATGTTCTGCATCAGGACATCAGATGGTGGCCGGTCACCTCTCCTGGTCACCTCTCTGTGCCCCCAACAACTCCAGGCTGGCTCTCCTGCACAGCCAGGCTCCAGCACCCCCAGCGAGCCCTCGGATCCCACCCGGACACCGGGAAGGGAAGGGATCAGCCATCCCACAGGGAATTCAGAGAAAAAAATGTTCCTACAGCACTGGGATTGCTGGGGGTGTCAACCAGCACCTGGAATGAGGGAAAGAAGCCAACTGGCTGGAAACACAGACTGGAGAACTGTCAGGCAAAAGAGAATCATGGGCATGCGGCAAATCCAGTTCCTACGTGCTTTTGGTCTGACAAATCCTAGCTTAGACACTGTTTTATCTCCTGTGGATTAGTAAATCAGACAAATGCTTGCCCTATGACAATGAGATCTAGTTTTGTTATCTCTAAATATTCTTCAGTCAGCCTGAAATAATGCACAGGGGTTGTGTCCCCTTTAACATGCACTTTTACTCTGTAAAAGATGGACTGATGGCAAAAATCGACCTAGAGCATCCTAGGAATACTTCTGCAAAGTATTTAACTCCAATGCCAGGATTAGGATATTCCTCAGAGCCAGGACACGAATGTCATGTAGGAGCTGCCTGGCCCAAACCACAATAATTCCACTTTGTACTTAAAGCAGGAACTAAAAGAGAAGAATGGTGCTATCAGGTAACTGAGACACTCATCATCCAGTCAAAAGCAGATGTTACCTTCTTTCCTAGATGCAAAGGCCTGAAAAAAGGTTAAAAAAACCAAAATATTTTTCCATGTGGGTCTAGTAGTCACAGAATTCCTGCATGCACATCGTGATTTTATTAGCTAGAGCTCAACCACAGCATCAACCGTTCATGTCTCTGCCTGGCTCTCCATGACAATGTGGAACTAAATATCAGATTTTACTCGCTGTCTACTTCCATTTTTGTACTCTTCTCCCATCAATTTAACAAGTTAAGGGGCAAGACAGAGCAGGCTGAGCTGGTCACAGAACAACAATACTCTGAAACCATAACGGAGGAAAATGTCTACACTAGACAAAGGTAAGCATCATTAAAGCAGCACAAAGAGCTCTTTTATTTCTTTGAGTCAGCTTGTGAATCTTAAAGCACGGAAATTTGTCTGACAAATATAGAATCCATACCTCCTCTCAAATGACTAGCTAATTTAACCGATTCAACAGAGATAACACCCAACAGCTGAATTCATATGCATCCCAAATAGCTGAACTCTAAGAGTGGCACCCACTGCAGAGGTGGCTGTGCACTGGAAAAAACATTGAACCACTGTCAAACCTAAGAGCCCATTGTGAAAGCAGCTTGTGAACTCCAGTGCTTTGAGGCTTTACATAACTTTTATATCAAACTGGAATATTTTAAATCAATCCCACTTACACTCACAGCATATTTACTTTAGAGTAACAAGCACTTGATTTTGGAAGGATCACCAGCATCAACTGCAAAGATGAGGAGACAGCAGAACTTGGAAGGGGCTCAGCCCTGTTACTACTTGGAGTTCTTTAAATAGTTTTTCTTGTTCCTAGAACCACTTTCCTGGGGCAAGCAGGAGGTGGAATTTCTCATGCTATTGAAGCCTTTCATTATCGATAACTTTAGGGGAATGGTTCCTTTCCGCTCCATTTGATGCCCAACCCTATTTCCCAGCACCTCAGACTCGCAGAGCACAATGCCCTCGCAGCCACGCTGGATCACAGAGCGTGCAAGAACTGGTTAGGGCAGGGCACTGCACGTTCTGGGGGACGTCTTGCCCTCTAAATCTGTATCCCTGTCAGGGTTTAAACCTGTGAAATGCAGTGGGAATTTAAACAATGATTCGGTTATGGGAGCAGGTGCTTGTTCAACTTGCTGAATGTTCATCCTGCTGTTAACAGCTTACACATGTATACTACAGTGCATGAACAGTAAAGTCCTAGAAAGAGTATAAGGTGTTAACAGCCACTACAAAATATTTCTGTAAGGGTACATTTCCTCCATTTCCCATCAACATAAATTCTGACAACAAAACCCAATATTAATCCATGCATTCATTCATCTTCAGCATCTGCTTTTCATTTACACATTAATAGAAGGCTACATTTCATTATTAAGTTTTTCTTATTAGTGATTGAACCAATATTTCTGCCCCTTTGGTAGTGTCAGTTCATTAGTTTCCTGAAGCTGATTAAGTTCATTCTACTGTTTCAAAAGGAGCCCATATTCTATTTACACAAACAAACAACACAGAACACGCTACTTCACAGACACTTCATGGCACATCTGCATCTCCTTAAGTGGAACCACTTCTTCATTAGCAGCAGAGCCTCCAGTTCCCCTCTCCCGGGCTGAGCCAAGGCTAATCCACAAGGCACCACACCAGCCTGGTGGGCACTCAGCACACTCATGGAACCAAAGACCATTTAATTAATTGGCAAAACCTCACCATGCCCATGGCAATGCAAAGGTCCATCTCCTACCACCCCAAACTATTTTTTCTACCCCTTACTGAAACAAACTCTACACTTCCGACTATTGGTGCAAATTCTCCATAGTCACAAAGTCTTTGGTAACACCAAGCACCACGAACTGTGGAGAAAATCCCTGAGAGCAGCACTTAACAGAGTTCAACTGGTATTGTCAAAAACCAGCACAGACATTTCTGCAGCCACACAGCAGCTCCTCACTCAGGGGCACGCAGAGCTGCGCTGACATGTTTCATGGACCGAGGAAATTTTTAGGCTACCCCTCAATTCCTCTGCAGTTCTAGGAGTTAGGAAAGAAGCTGAAACACAAATTCATGATGATGGGAACAGTTGAGTACCTGATCCCTTTGGAAATTTTTTGCAGCAGTTAGATATACTGTCCTTTTCCCCTGCCAGAGATTAGAGCGCTGACAGCAAAAATTATCATGTGAGCACTCCGTAATCCCTTCCACCACACAGACACTGGGTTTGGCCCAGTCCTCTTCACTGGCTGACTTTTCACAGCAGGGAACACACACACAAAGTTCTGCCTCTGCCCAGCCTGGCATGGAAAACAGAAATTGAAATATCTTAATCAGGATGACTAAATTGTTTGAGGGGAAAACGGTACTAGAAGGGCAGGACCAGCTGTTGGCATGCAGCCTTTTATTTCCTTTCATCACAAGGTCTGCTCTCAGAACCTCCCAAAGAAAGCAATCAGAGGCACACTGCGATGCATTTGGGAACACAGATACCACGCAGGATTATACTGTGATTATTCACTCATCTCTTGGCAGACAAATTCTCACCTGGCATTCCATATTCAGGATTTCTGAGAGTTCGGTTTGGTGGTTTTTGGTTTTGGCTGGTTTCTTTGTTGTTTGTGGTTTTGGGTTGTTTTTTTTTTTTAAGAATGTTCATAGATCTCTAAAGGAAAGTTTAGCTGAATTAATGCAGTTATCAAGCAAATAATGAGTGTAAATGATGAACAATATTCTTTAGTAACTCTGAAAACCGAGAAATATGTGAAAGGCGGTTTATACAAACAACAGCTTCTGTAGCTGCATAAAGGGAGGCAAACAGCTGACAAAAACACGTCACTTCTGTGCTTTCAAATAATCTGTTTTGACAGTGTCACAGCAGAGCACATACATTAGTGATTTCTCATTTGTATCAGCCTCACTGGTGGAGAATCCGAGTTAATTTCCCAACTAAAGCAAACCACATGTGTGTTTTACCACTTCCTGGCTTTTGGAAAAGCCCAAGTCCACCTATGATTCCCAGCTTATGAACCAGCTTCACTGCTTCCTTTGGAAGATGACAGGAATCCACTAATGATGTTAATGACTACAAAGTTTCAAAAATTGAGACAATTACTTCTTTCAGTCTCTAAACAGGTAATCAGTTGTGACCAACTTTTCTCAATTTGCTAACAATCAGTAAAGCCTTAACTAAACATTTAAAAGCATAAGGACTTCATTTAAAAGTTTAAGTAGAATCAGTATAAAACTTAAATGACACCATCTGTTCTTAGCAGACCACATTCTTTAAGTGTTGGAAGTAGAACAGGGCCATATAGCTCATCAAAAAATAGAAAACTGCATGCTAAAATTAAGACATTTCCTTGAGATTCAACTCCAGAAATATTCTGAAGCACCTTCTTAATTATTATCTACTAGCAAAGGGCAACATGTTCATTCATTTAGTGCTTATTACATAAGCCACTGAAGGGCACAGGAAAAAAATCCCACTGGGATCATAGAGTGAGAAAAAGAACTATAAAAACGATGTACAGTAATAAGAAAACATGTTTTAATTTGTTCTGTAAAATCAGAAAATGTGTACAAGGATTTAAGTGTACGAAAATATAGACAGTGTTTTAATAAGCTACAGTGAAAAGAAACAGTAAAACTAAGTTTTACTCTGAAAGTCAGCACTATTAAATCAGTAAGTTGAACATAATGTATTCAAGTTGCAGAAAAAATAAGCTTTTTTTTTTAAATATTGAACAGCTGACATTATCCTTCATGTTGCTGCGACAAGGGGCAAAGGAGTTTTTCACAAAATGGAGGCACATTACAGCATCAACCAGAGAACGATGGATACACTAAAAATGAAAGTTGGGCACAACTAGGTACTACCATTGCAATACAAACATGTGGCGTGTTCTAGAACATCACAATTTGGTGTTTTGAAAAATGGCCCTGGATGAACCACAGCACAAATGAACTGCAGCACGTGTCCCACATGGAGAGTCAGAGCTCACACTCCCCCTCTGCGACAGAGGGAACTCAGGGCACACAGCACAAACCATTCTGCTTCTGCAGCTCACTAAGATTTCACTCCAGTGGAGATGGAAGGTGAATTCCAGCACCAGCTGTAGCCTCGCTTGCCCCTCTGGTCACAGCAACTCGTCCACCATCCAGAGCACTAGCAGTAGAATACTTGAATTCCTTTTCCCTGAAGTATTTGTTTTCTTATTTACCAACTTCGTTGGAGCATGGGTTGGGGGGAGGAGGGGGGAAAACCAATCATTCTCTGCTGAAAGTTTGGTAGAAAGGCTGCCAAGCCCTCCTGGCTCACCTGAAATCATCCCAGCCAGTGCCTGAGCTCGGGGAGAACACGCAGCCCACGAGGGCAGGCAGGGACGTTGTCAAAAACAGCCCCCTGAGCTGCTCTGTCGGTGTTTTAGTGAGGTTTTCTGAACAAAGTAAACCCTGTAAATCACAATTTAGAAGGCAGGGGTGGTCAGGGTGAAGGTCCAACGCTCCCACTGGAGCACCAAAACATTCCAGGGTAGTTTGGGGTGACAGCAGGGGCAAGGGGCTGCAGGTGCAGCCCAATTCTGGCAGCTCAGAAGACAGGTCACTTTATAAACCTTTGCTCCCACTGTCATCCAGGCCATTTGTGCAAAAGCCAGAGTGGTTTCCAGTACAGTGAAAGGATCCACACCACATCCCAGTTACAGCATCTGTTCTTTCTGCATAAACAGAAAATGATCTGCACACACATCTGCAATCTCGCAGTGCCTTGGTTTATGAACCTGCCTTACCCCACTCCAAAGCATTATTGCATTCACACCTATCAAGCTTTCCAAGAGCACAAAGACACAAAGTAAACTAACAAATATTTGTGCTATAAACGTGTATTTAATATTACAGTTCTGATTCAGACTCAGCCACATCAGAGTTTGCAAAGGTTTGGGTTTTTCCAAGTTAAGCCTTCTGAGTTTTCCCTATATGCTCATGCTGGAAAACCTCCCATACCAAAATTATGGAGAACACAAAACAGACTTGAGTCTATTTTAAACCCCTGTCACATCTACGATCATAAAGCACTACAAACTTCAAACACATCGAGCCCAGCACTCAATACCCTAATATCCTCAATTTCCCAATGGCCAGCACGCCTTACCCACCTAACAGCACTGTCTTGGGGTACATCAGGGAAGCTGCAATAGGGACAAGCAACAAGTCCCTATCCAGATCCTGAAACTACAAAATCCCAGGAGGAAAACATTCTCAGAAAAGCTGCAGACTCCACAAACTCAGCCCCAATGCATTTGAGAGCCCCAGCCTCAACCCTGAGGCAGCAAGTCTGCGTTTGCACACACATAGAGAAAAAGAACAGTACCAGAGGGGCAGGGAAGCTGTGGGAACAGCTCCCCCATGACTGAGACTGCCCCCTTCTCCTGCTCTCACAACTCATCTATGAAGCATCACTTTACTCCCCACACCAACAAATACCTTCCCTGCAACCTCAGACTTGTCTTTCCCACTGCTCAGGAGCCCCTGCTCAGTTCCTCTGTTTTCTACACAACAGCATAATCTATTATTAGCTCTTAGTAACCGTCACACCAAGAAAAAAAACATTATGTGTTCCATTTTTGAAATTATTTTGATTTATCTATAATCCATTATGTGAAAATAGAGTCATTTAACCTCTGCCTTGATTTGTCAGTCTGTACCCTACAGGCTTTAGGACTGAAATTCTACCAAGCAGTTTTGTTTGCTGGTTTTCATTCCAGTAAATCTGAAGATATCAACTGCTATTGAAGAATATTATGTTCTCATTCAGAAATGGACAAGAAGAATTTCATACTCATTATATCATTTTCAATGCTGGTACACATGCATTCTTTATAGATTACATTATTGATTTTCCTTTTTGTTTTATAGAAACAAAGACATTTATGTTACTATCATTTCATTTGTAAAAAGGCTATAAATGAGACACAAGTGAGACGCATGGCCTGGAAATTGCTAATATGAGAATCAAAACATGCTGAAATACCTGAATACACAATTATTTAGCTATGATTGTAATTAGCTGCATTTAAATCATAGTAATGAACTAATGGAGTAGTTCTCATGCAGAGGAAGTCAATGGAAACCCATTACAAAGCTAATTAAATGACAGTCTTTAAGAAGAGTAATGGTTTTTCTCCCTATTAGGTCACGCAAAGTAGTGAACTGTGTGCTTGGAACATTTCTGCCAGCAAGGCTGGGAAGCACCACTCCCCTGTGCCTGTAAATCCACAATAAATTTTGCTTCAAGAGAACCTTTTACTTCAACAAGAGACAGGAAAAGATTCTGTTCTATTTTATGTGTGGACAGAATAAAAATAGGAAAGGTGTAATCCTTTTGGAGACAAAGCCCAAAGCGCTGGGTCAGTCGGAGAGGAGCCAGCCCTGTCCCTGCTCCGGTGGGGCTGCTCTTCCCCCAGCCCCAGCGGCCCCCTCAGAGCACTGCCAGCCTCAAGGAAAACTTCAGGGAAGAAAAAAACCTACAGATGCTCATAATTTAACGATATTAACTTTACCGGAGCCTACAATGAATTATTTCAGTAATGACTTGTAATTGACCCAACAGATAAAGATTTATGGAAGATTCAACAAGCGAAGGAGAAGCAAATATCTGAGCAAAATTCCATTGCCATTTTTTGCATGGGGGTGGGGGAAAGAAGCAGCAGAAAAAAAGGAAAAGATGCCTGGAAGGAAAACACAGCTCCTCACACATTGGTTACAGCAAGGAGCAGGTTGATGAATGACTGTGCTGTGCTGAAAGGGCACATGACAAGAATATATTGTTCTCACCTGTGGACCCCTACTTTTCTCGGATTTTAATGAATCATAGTCCTTTCAGTTCACTTGCAAGTCTCAGCTCTTTACTCTCTGCACAAGACTAACATTTCTGTTCCCAGCATTCGTAGAATTGCTGTTGACTGAAGAATTTATGACTCAGTCCAGCTGACAGTATGCTGGGAACAGAGGAGATTTAGTCTGTCTTTCTCTACATTCCCAACAACATCTCATTTCTACTCAGGAAATATTCATCATTTTGTAAAATGTTCCCCCTGTTCCTTTAGCTGCAGCATGGCCAGGGAGTCAAAGAATAAAACTGTGCTACACATATAAAAACACACACTTACTGAGAGGTTTTATTTAAAACTTTTATTGTAACCATAGTCACAGCGTGAAAAGTAAGCTCAGTACACCATCACTAACGCAAAAATTCAATTTCAGGGTGCAATAAACACTTTACATGTCTCTCCTTTAAACTGAGTTTAACAGACACATCTTTCTGCATCCATCCAAGTCCTGACATCTAATGGGGATTGTTAATGTTTCACCATCCTGTTGCACTTGATAAATAATCAACTGTCAACCCAAAAAACGACACAGAGGTGTTTAATCACCCTCCAAGGTTAATTGAAGACAAAGACTAATGGGCGTAATGAAAAAACTGGGATGTTTTTAAGCTTTTCCTTAGTTTCTAATAAAAGAATTCAGCAACTACTGTGTCTTGATGCAACACAAACATCAAGTTTTTATTTTAAAACTCTGTGCAGAGGTGTACAGTCAACTCTGTGCTTTTCCCAGAAGCCAATCCTTGCTTCCAGGTAAATCCCTAAATCCCAGTAGAAAAGCTGCAGCTTTGCAGCAACTTGACAAATTTCAGGCTTGGTATTTTTGTTGTTGCCAGTGGTCACCATTTTCACTATACCAAGAACAGAGAGACTGCAGGTGAGACTGGTGTAGCCAAAGAGACGCTCTACACTGAGCCATCGATGGAGGAAAAGTAAATAATGACATAGGAACAATTATTGGGAACAGATTTTTGCCCATGACCACAGAGTTAAACACCAGCAAATCTATGAACAAACCAAGTTTTCTGAATCCCAGTGCAGAGCCTTGTATTGATTAAAGTGGCTTCCTTCTCTCTATTTTAAGACTCATGACTAAAATAATACCTCTTACGTTGATAACGGAAGGTTGTAAGTACAATTTCCTGGAAGCCCAGCATTTTCCATGATAAAGCACTGCTTTTACAAGGTTAGAATTTCATTTAACCTAAAAGTTTAGGTTCAGATTCTAGAAATTAAGCTTTAGACAAAAAAAAAAAATCAGACTGAAAAATTTTGGTTTGAGAACAGACATGGTACATCCAATTATGACGCAGGTGCTAACGTGCAACTTGAAGTAATTCTTAGAATGTAGTTTTTAGTTTTTGAATACAAAATAGAGATTAAGTCACCAAATGAGTCATCTTTCCTCTCATCTGGAAACGACACAGTCACTTAATTAAAAGTGTGTGTGGTGATGGGGGGTCTCCAACCATCACACTCAGAGTTTTATGGGTTTATATTTTAAAGCTAAAGCCATTTGTTTCATTCTAACTGCAGCTTTTGGGGGCAGGGAGGTGGGGGAAGCCATAGAAAGGCCAAGTTCTCGGCAGTGGTAACGCTAAAATACCGCCACCACGTAGAAAAGCAGATTTCCAAAAACTTTACAGACAATTAGAATTGCTGACAGTGTGAGCTCCTCAGGGGGACAACGTATATGGAGCAGCTTTCATGCCACAGGGCACTCATACAAATGTATGTGCTCGTGGATTCTCAGGAGATAATGATGATCAATATTGGGTAATTCTCCCAAATAAATACTGTTGTAATTTTCTACTTTATTTTATACCCCAAAGGCCCTAACTCAGCATTACAGAGGGTAGCAATGCTAATGGCCATCTGATAGTATAAAAACTGGACAAAAAAATCCCAGAGCAAAGGCAAGTGAAAGAAAATCTTTGGCTAAATGTACCTGGAAAGGAAAGGAAATGTGACAGTGAAAAACTTTTTCCACAAAAGCTCAGCTGCTGCTTGCACTACAGTCATGGCCTATTTTCCTATCAACCATCCCAGAACTCATGTTTGACTTTCTTTTGAAC
Source organism: Pardalotus punctatus (assembly GCA_013400915.1). Taxonomy (NCBI): domain Eukaryota; kingdom Metazoa; phylum Chordata; class Aves; order Passeriformes; family Pardalotidae; genus Pardalotus; species Pardalotus punctatus. Next base: position 29,609 of record VZTX01012048.1, read on the forward strand.
CATAAATCCAGAATGGTTCTAAGGCTCCAAATCCCTGGAACAAAATCTGACAATCCTCCTTTCTGATTTTTCATTTTTAAATAATATTTACAAACACTTTTACCTACCTTAGCTTAAAAGCTGATGGATTTTGAATTCAAACCATACTAAATATTTGCCCGTCACCAAAATAATGCCACTCAAGGACTTCATATGTCAGTTCACACATTAAATGTGTAATGTGTTTTTATGCTGCTACTGACCCCTTAAATCAATAATCTGAATTTAAGTCGACTGGAATCACTGCTTTGTCTGTTTGACACTTCTGGCATCTGGAATAGCTTTAGCAATTGCAAAATAAACCACAGGACAAAAACTATCAGAAGCAAGACCATGCTCAAGATGAATATATCACTTAAACACATTTAAAGGCAGGATCAGGTATCAGATTTTTTCTTAACCGAGATTTATCTCCCTTTTTCTTTCCAGCATACTTGCAGCAGCACATGAGACTCCTTTGATTCAAATCAGACAGTCTGGTAATTCAAAGGCAATGTTTTTAATTCCTCTTACATAATTAAATTCCAAAAACTGAAATGGAATTATGTATTCCATTTTCTATGTCCTAGAATTTCTTAGCACCCCTATGCACCAAAAGGAAATGTGACAGGACATCGCTCACTACTTCCATTGAAAATTTTCTTAGAGAATGAGGAAACTCAAAATTACTGTGTTCTTAATTAATCTTAAGATTGGATAAGATTGTAGAAGTTACATTTTGAAAATCCTGATCTCATCTCTGAATAAAGCTCTTGTGATCGCACCGACAACAGCTGTCATACTTCCAATTTATAAAATGCTTTTAAACATAGCAAAGCTTTTCCCCTTCTGACCAACCAGCACCCCAATCCTGTACATGAACTCCATTCTTTCAGCAGCCTAAATCCTCTACAGCATCACTCAAACTTGCCTGTGCTGCAGTCAAATTACTGTCACCAATAAAGCTAATGAAGCTGTCAATACTAGCACCCCAAACAAGCCTTGTGCACAGCCAGGAACTTACCCATGCATGCTTTATTTTTCCTGATACAAAGCCATTCCAGAGCCTTTCAGCACTTTCAGAGATTTAATCACTGAAGCAACTGACTGCACTTTTATTGCAGAACAGTGCTATTTAGGAAAAAGGAAAAAAAAATAAAGACCCAAAAAAAAAAAA